>VZQC01010065.1:1903299-2001819 GCA_009823505.1 Rhizomys pruinosus
AAAAAAAAAAAAAAAAAAAAAATTAAGAAAAAAGATAATAAAAGTGGGGGGGGGGGCACAGACTTGCTTCAAGTATTGATTCCATAATAAACTGCACAGTACTGCTGTACTGCTCCTCTCCAGAAATGTTAACAGCTGTACTATAGAGATGGACATATTTACATCTGTACTGTTTGATTTATCTCTATTTTATGTGTATGCATGTTTTGCCTCCATGTATATAAGCACACTGCCCATATGCAATGCCCATGGAGGCAGAAAGAGAACTCTGGATTCCCTGAAACTAGATGGTCATCAACCACCATGTGGGGGCCAGGAACCAAACCCAGGTCCTCTGCAAGAGTAGGCGGTGCTGACTGCTGAGCCTTCCCTCCACCCTAAATTTCCATCTCTAAAAGGAAGTGTAAATACTCCAAACTTGTGGACAGAAGTAAGGTATCATTGGTAGTGAAGTATCAGGATGGTTTTTTTATACAGTCTACTTTTATTAAAGAAAAAAAAAGTGGGATGGAGGCACACACCCATGGGCTGAGGCAGGAGGATGGTGAGTACAGCCCCAGCCTAAGCTACTGAACAAGTTCAAGGGTAGCGGTACACCATCCATCCTGGGGCAAATTAGGGTTAGGGTTGGGGTTACGGTTACGGTTATGGTTATGGTTAGGGGATCTAACTCAAAATATAAAATGGTAGAGGGCTGGGCACATAGCTCAGGGGTAAAGTGCTTCTCTAGCATGTGTAGGACCTTAAGTTCAGTCCTCAAAACCAGAGAACAAAAGGAGAGGGGAAGAAACTGACATAAGGAAAACTTCAAGAAAGTCCCCAAGTCAGTTCAGATTCACTGAAACATCCAACTGATTACATCAATTTTATAGCTCAGCAAATGATCGTAATTATGATACAGTTATCAACGAAAATTGAGCTATACTCAGTTCCCTGCTTGAAATCAGTCATAAATTGTTTTAAAGATCTTTATTTTTTAATAAATTATAAAACTAAATATTAAAAGGTAAAATAAAAATGATGTAAGTGCCTGAAATTTAGGTCTTGTTATGTTTGCCAAAAAGTTGATTGCTACTAGCAATTACCAGATTAAGAGTCTACTAAAAATATGGAACACTGGGATGCAGTTATTTTTCAGATGAGCCAAGTGCTGGGTTCATCACAAACTGGATAATATCTTCCATGAATGAGTTGTATACCACAAGAGGAAGCAAGAAGAGAGAGAGATGAGCGAGCAGGGCCTCTCAAGCACCTTCCTAATCGCATTAGATGCTGTAATCACACCCAATGACTCTTGCTATCATCAAAGGCTCTAATTTTGACCCAGAAAAAAAGAGAAATGAATAGTCATGAATGGGTGTGAGAGAGAATCAAAGACACAGAGAGAGATGGGAGATAAGGAAGATGTGGATGAGAGTGGTCAGGATACAGTGCATACATGTGTGAAATTGTCTAATTTATTTATTGTTTTGTGCATTCTATACGATAGATCTTAATCAAATTTAGAACCCCTCTACACAGCCCCCTCCACTGGATTTCATGCACTGTATCATATATTAAGTCCTAGCTGGTCATTTCTGTATCCAGATGTCCCTCGGTGCAAGTTCACCCACTAGAGTTTTTTTTTTTTTTTTTGNTGTGATCACAATAAAAAGTCCTACTAGAAGAAAAAAAAGGGGGACAAGTGATTAAGATGTATTGATGAAATCCACAAAAAGTCAATAAAAATATTCTTTCCAAAAAAATAAAATAAAATAAATAAAAAATAAGTTGAGCCGGGCGTGGTGGCGCACGCCTTTAATCCTAGCACTTGGGAGGCAGAGGCAGGCGGATCTTTGTGAGTTCAAGGCCAGCCTGGTCTACAGAGTGAGTTCAGAACAGCTGGGGCTACAGGGAGACCCTGTCTCAAAAAGACCAAAAAAAAAAAATAATAATAATAATAATAATAATAAATAAATAAATAAGTTGGCTCTACCAATTTCCCAGTTAGTGATCTTGCTTCACACTTTGGTCTTCTTGTCCATAAATTACGATAAAAAGAATCATCAAACTGACTGGGCAACCACAGGGGATCTATGGGTAAAACATGCAAAAGTGACTTTATTTATCGTCAGGAGAGAAGCAAGAGGAAGAAAATGTGAGGAACAGTGTAGAACCAGAGGATATAGTAGCTGTCCATTGAGAGGCACAGAGCTAAGAACCCTCTGACCAGCAGTGACGAGGAACAGTGTAGAACCAGAGGATATAGTAGCTGTCCATTGAGAGGCACAGAGCTAAGAACCCTCTGACCCCGGCAGTGACAAGGAACAGTGTAGAATCAGAGGATATAATAGCTGTCCATTGAGAGGCACAGAGCTAAGAACCCTCTGACCCCAGCAGTGACGAGGAACAGTGTAGAACCAGAGGATATAGTAGCTGTCCATTGAGAGGCACAGAGCTAAGAACCCTCTGACCCCGGCAGTGACAAGGAACAGTGTAGAATCAGAGGATATAATAGCTGTCCATTGAGAGGCACAGAGCTAAGAACCCTCTGACCCCAGCAGTGACGAGGAACAGTGTAGAACCAGAGGATATAGTAGCTGTCCATTGAGAGGCACAGAGCTAAGAACCCTCTGACCCCGGCAGTGACAAGGAACAGTGTAGAATCAGAGGATATAATAGCTGTCCATTGAGAGGCACAGAGCTAAGAACCCTCTGACCCCAGCAGTGACGAGGAACAGTGTAGAACCAGAGGATATAGTAGCTGTCCATTGAGAGGCACAGAGCTAAGAACCCTCTGACCCCGGCAGTGACAAGGAACAGTGTAGAACCAGAGGATATAATAGCTGTCCATTGAGAGGCACAGAGCTAAGAACCCTCTGACCCCAGCAGTGACGAGGAACAGTGTAGAACCAGAGGATATAGTAGCTGTCCATTGAGAGGCACAGAGCTAAGAACCCCCTGACCCCGGCAGTGACAAGGAACAGTGTAGAATCAGAGGATATAATAGCTGTCCATTGAGAGGCACAGAGCTAAGGACCCTCTGACCCTCTGACCCCAGCAGTGACGAGGAACGGTGTAGAATCAGAGGATATAATAGCTGTCCATTGAGAGGCACAGAGCTAAGAACCCTCTGACCCCGGCAGTGACAAGTACTGGAGACCTGGCATGTTCCCGAACCCCTCAGACCATCAGCCGGAGCTCACTCAGACTGACTGCATCCTGCCCTTCCTCAGCTTCAGTCCAGCCAGGCTAGCCACGACCATTGATACGCACTTTCTCTCTCTATCTGAGATGAAGGAAGCTCAGATATAATGCAGAGCCAGGACAGATAATACTAAACTAGGAGCCTATAATCCTGCATGTTACAGTTGGGACCTGAAAGGCCTTATATGGAAAGCTTGGGTGCCAGCATGGGGTGCTATTTGGAGGTGCTGGAGTCTTTGGAAGGCAGGACCTGTTAGTTAAAAGGAAGGCAAATGACTGGGGGTTTGCCCCCAAGGGGGATATTAAGAGTCCAGCACTTTCTTCTCATTCTTTGCCTCCCAGCCACCATGAAGTGGATGTTTGTTCTCTACCACAGCCTTCCACTTCTGCAATCTATGGTGCTAACATAGGCTCAAAGGTACCAGAGCCAACCAATCAGGAACTAAACAGAGCCTCTGAAATCACAAGCCACAGTAAATCTTCCCTCTTTTCAAGCTAATTTCCCAGATACTGGGTCACAGCAGCAGGATTCTAACACTGTTCCAATGGCAGGACCGTGGGTGGGCAGAGAAGAGGCTCCCAAGCAACTTCATTCAAAGATCTTAGCACAGGATAGCATGGAGCTAGAGTCTTGGCCACAAATGAACTTGTGCAAAAGAGATCCAGTAACAAGAATGAGGAGTTGAAGCCCAAAGGCAACATGGGCTTAAAGGGTAAGCACAGCAGCATTTATGACATGGTGTCCCTGCAAAAACCTGGAGACTACAAGGTCAAGAGCTAATGGAGGACACACAGGGTCCTCCATAAACTCCTTGGGGAACAAATAGCAGTGATCCCAGCAGAGGGCTGCCCCAGTTAGGCTAGTGTAAACCTGTCCTTCTCCCCTAAAGATCCCTGAGGGAAACACTATGTCTATAGGTGACAGTGTCTACGTGGGGCTGCCACACACTTGAGTAAAACTCTAGACCAAAACTCTGGCCCATGAGGTAACAGCATAAAGAAAGCAACCTTCTGGGCCCTAGACAGGAATTTCCCAGCCTGGTTTTGATAATAGGCGATAATCACACAGAAGGTGTGTTATTAACTAGAAACTAACCAACTGCTAGTGTTCTGATACTATCTATAGGCTAAAATTTTGTTTCTGAGCAAGAGCTGATCATTGTGATTCAAGCAGGTAAAATTCTCCTTTATCATGAAATCATGTTATTGTGAATGATTCAATAATTAAAATTACAGTATAGGAAGTGGAGACATGGTTCAGCAGTTAAGAGCACTGGCTTCTCTTACAGAGGACCCAGGTTCAGTTCCCAGCATCCACAAGGCAGCTAATAACCATCCATAACTCCAGTTCCAGGGGATCTGATGAGCTCTTCTGACCTCCACGGGCATTGCATGACACTGGTTCACTTACGTACATGCAGGCCATAGACTAATACACATAAAATTAAAATAATAAAATATTTTTTAAAAGAAAATAATAGGACAAAGGTCTGGGTTTTAGAAATTTTGTACCATTACAACTGTGCTTCAGTTAGACTCTCTTAAGTGAAACTTGAAATGAAAAACCCAAAATTTCATTTCAGTAAAATTACTTTTTTTTTCCCTGTGGTCTTTTTGAGATAGGGTCTCCCTGGAGGCTCAGATAGCCTGGAAGTCACTTTGTAGACCAGCGAGTCTTAAACTCACAGAGATCTACCTGCTCTGCCTCCCGAGTGCTGGGATTAAAGGTGTGTGCCACCATGCCCAGCATAAATTTATATTTTAATATGAACAGAGAGAGAGGAAAAAAAAACTCTTGATATGTTTTTGTTGGATGTGGAGATAAGCCTAGTGCCTAATAACACACACTATCACTAAGCAACACCTTAACCTCTAGGTCTACCTTTTTCTAATATTAAATTGACAAGTTGCTTTATTGATGAACTAAGATAAGCTCAGTGGTCTTAACTAAATTCATTAGAAGGGCTGGGGTTGTAACTCAATGGTAGAGTGCTCACCTACTTTCCTTTCAACAAGGTTATCAATTCTACCCAAAGTACAGAGAGAGAGAGAGAGAGAGAGAGAGAGAGAGAGAGAGAACACAGAGAGATTAACATTGAAATATTGAGAAATACACACTGAAAATGCAATCTTTTAAATAAATGTACACATAGATGATACTGATTAAACAGATTCCAGAAATGAAGAGCAAGACCATCTCTGAATAAAGCTGTAACTGCTTCATGGTAGTTCAATATAATCAAAGATTTCCTTCTATAAACTCAAAAGACACATTTTCATCATCCTTGTGATACAGCTGGAATTTAAGGGCAAGCTAACTACATTCTTCTTTTCATCTTCTTCATTTACATGGAAATGAGATGTTTCCGAAAACGTATCTGTACCCAGGACCTACGTCAAGAGCAAAGCTCCAAGCGCATGAATTCCTCCAGCTGATTCCCCGAGCGTACGTGAAAACAGCCAGCCAGCATCAGCTGAAGCTGCTGTGCGTCATTCGCCAAGGAGGACATTACCAAGCTGTCAATTTCCATTAACCTGCCTCGTTTTATAAATAGCCTAAGCTTCCCTATCTAAATAGGATGCTGCCCTTTGTCAGAAGGAAAGGGAACAGGACACGGAAATAAGAAAAGTAAATGAGCTTTCCCCCTTTGTAAACAGGAGAAAGTTGACAGCAAACCAATTCCACATCCAAATTGAAGAGCTATTAATAAAATAAAGTTCAAGAGAAATAAGACTCCATTTTGAACAGAAAATAAACAATGTTTTCAAAATATCAGGCATTTTTAAAGTATCTGTCAGTCTCATATCTATAGAAAATAACTCAAGGCCCACATTTGGGCAAAACTAAACACAAATTATGATGTTTAATATGGCCCCAAAGCAGTGCAGTATAAAACACCCCAAAGAATTGCTGTTTAGCCAAAGAGAAAACAAATTAACTTTGAACAGTATAAATTACATTATTCTATTCCAAATCTGAAATGTTTTCTAATTTTTATAACTTATCACATCATTATTCCCTAAGCTAGCTCCAGATTTTGCTTCCTCTAAAATCAATTATAGCCAACAAACCTTGCAGATCATTTCTACAGCCTAATTGCTGTGTGCAGCACTTACCATGGTTAGCACTCCAAAGGACAAATAAATGTAGGATCAGAAAAGCATTAGAATATTAACAAAAAAGCAGAACATGGTGATAGCGATCATTAAATGGGCCAGGAAATCTATGGCTAGGAAATCTATGAATGGATCCAATTAATATTCAACTGGGTGGAAAACACACTGAGCCCATACTAATTTCAGGTAAGATGCATATATGCACACATGTCATGCACCCAATGCTTAACAAATTTGTCAACAGCAGCATAACATAGTGATATCTCATATGTTAATAACATTTCAGCTCACTGAAGTATTCGGGCCATGATCAAAACCCAGAAGTCGAGTTTAAACATATTTCTGAGCAGTCAGGACAAAACTGATTGACTACAGACCTGTGTGAGTCCAAGCAAGACAAAAACCCACCAAGGATGGGCAGGTGGGCAAGAAGCCCCAGCCCAACCTGTGCATCTAATGGACAGCTGCTCAGATGGGAAAGTGAGTTTTCTTTTTTTTTTTTGTCCTTTCGAGACAGGGTCTCCCTGTATCCCAGCTGTCTTGGAACTCATTCTGTAGACCAGGCTGGCCTTGAACTCACAGAGATCCACCTGCCTCTGCCTCCCAAGTGCTAGGATTAAAGGCGTGCACCACCACGCCTGACTGAGAGTCAGTTTTCTTTAAGCACCAATATGATACCAGGTAAGCTGGCCAGACTCCAAGGAATGGACCCACACCCAGGAGCACTGGGAAACACAAATTAGATTCAATAGGCCTTTTACAAATAAAGGAAAACAATAATAGAGGACTTGTAGGGGAGGGAACAGTGCAGGGTGGGGCGGGGGTGGGGGAAAAGAGTCTAAATATGATCAAAATACATTGTACAAAATTCTCAATCAATAAATTAAAAAAAAAAAAGAACAGGTATTGGGGGTTGGAGAGTTAGCTCAGCAGTTAAGAGCACTGGCTGCTCTTGCAGAGGACCTGGATTTGATTCCCAGCACCTACATGGCAGCTAACAACCACCCATAACTCCAGTTCCAGGGAAAACTGATGCCCTCTTCTGACCTTCGCAGGCATTGCAGGACACAGGTGGATTTACACACATGCAGGCAATACACTCATACACATAAAATAAAATTCTTTTAAAAAATAACAGGCCCTTTAAACCCTCAGTAATAGCAAAAGTCCACCCAGTCCCTCCCACCATATCAGCTAAATCAGTCACTGATTTATTTCCTTTATTTGAACAAATCAGGACAACCAGCTTCTCATTCTTCCACTCATTCAACTAATGTTTGTGTCCAATGCTGTTACGAGCACCATGGGACATAGAAGGACAAACTCTATAGGCAAGCTAAAAAGATAGTGAACAAGCAAAATGAGTTAAAGATGCAATGCTGGAGGAGCAGAGGAGAGTGTATAAGAGGACTCCCAGGTGTCAAAGAGCTGTTAAAAGCCATGAGGAGACTGTCCAGGGTCTGGAAAGGCAGATTTGACTGAGGCCCAAGGAAGGCTTTCTGAGGAGAGGAGGAAAGCAGATGCCCTCAAGGACACAAGGGCAAAAACTGAAGGTTGAAGCCAAAGCTGAAGCCAGATCTCTTTAATCATAAATGCCAAGCTGAGAACACAAGGCTTCACTACTAAACTTCAGGGGGATTTTAAGGAAAGCAGTGTTGATCACGGCTGAGTTGGGGAAAAATAAATCTCACAGATGAACATAATAGGAACTAAATGAAAACGAGGAGGGAAAATGAAACCCTCGAGGCATATTGTCATTCGGATGAACAGCAGGAAGACATGAGCTGACAGCGACCTCCGGGAGGACAGCAAGAGAAAATCCACAGGACCTGGCATCTCTGCGGTGCTCTGAGGACCCCTATGCAGGGTCCAAGAGGCACGTAGAGCTTGGAGGGGTAAGAAACCTGGCAGAGGCTTCTGCGTTGATCCTAGCCAGCATTGGCACAACGGTGAGTGTCACCTGGACTGAGGGGTACAGACACTTTTGTTCCATGTCAGATTTAAACAAGGTCAGGGGAAAGACAGGAAGTGCTGGGACCCATCTGATCAGTTCAAATCAGACAGACAGCTAAAGCAAACCAGGAAACGCTCTAACGCAGTATCCAAAATCAAAGAAATCCATGTCCATTCTCTATGGCATTACAAGATTCGTTCATAACTCCTTGAAGCCTTAGTCATCTAGCCTATTTCTGACCACACTTTTTCACGAACATTGGTCACCAACGGCCTCTAACATCTGCGCTCAATGGAAATGTCTATCTTTCATTCATCACTTGCCCTTCACTAAGGTCCTTACACTCCTTCCAAGTCTCCATGAACCTCCAAAGACTCACAGTTCCTATCAAGTGGCCAGGATTAACTCTATCACTGGCCCTTCCTGGCACAGACTAACTCTCACACTACTCAGGCACAGTGGTTCTCAAACTAGGGTCACAACCGCTGTATGTGAGAACTATTCCAGAAGTAAAATTCCCCAGGGCACCCCTCAGACTTACAAGGTAGAAGCCCTAGAGTAGATTCCAGCACAAACTTTCCAGAGTTTAATCTTCCAAGTTTAAATCCCCTGGCCCAGCAGTCACCACACCCCCCACCTCTACTACCTGACCACCTCCCCTCCTCACCCTCCTCCTCTGCCTTTCCTATCAGCACCCCCATACTGCACCCCAAATCAGGTACTTACTTCCCAGTTCACATGTCACCTTCCATGACAGTATTCAACATATGAGCCTCTTTTAAACAAACAAAACAGTAGATAGCAAATATTAAATTATATAAAGCCTAATGCTACTAATTGGTACAAAACAAAAAAAACAAAAAAAAAAAAAAAAAAAAACGTTTACAGGGTTGGAGAGATGGCTCAGTGGCTAAGAGCACTGACTGCTGTTGCAGAGAACCCAGGTTCAATTCTTAGCCCCCACATGGCAGCTAACAACCATCCTTAACTCCAATTCCAATTTCTGACCTCCACAGGCATTGCACAGCACAGGTGCACTTATACACATCCAAGCAATACATTCGTACACATAAAATAAAAATAACAATAAACATTTTTTTATCTACTGTGTCCCAAGCTTCTTTATTCAAGAACAAAGTGATGATTGATACGGGGATCATCATAATCAAGAGCATCACTGAACTTCATCTTCCCTCCGACCACCCCACACACTTCCTGCCCACACCAATCCTTCCTTAGCAAAAAGAGAATTTAATCCCCAAACTGCAGTGGTGCAGGATCCAGGCTCTCTTTGGCTACCTTCTTCCCCGCCCTCTGCTCTCCATCCCCGGGTAGGGCAGGCACCTCAATTTGAATGCATGGGAGAGGCCAGAGTGGTGACAGGGACAGGAGGGAAGGTTTCACCCCCAGGAAAAGGGACGGGAGAGTAGAGTGTGGTGAAGTGGGGGCTCCCATAGCCTGGGGTACCAAAATGTGGCCCTGGGGGCAGAGGAAAGGATACAGCCCCCCTGGGAAAGGAGACCCTGCACCCTCGTACCCTTCTCGTTGGGAATAGTCGAGGCTCGATCGCTTGCCCTTCTGGCGCCGGTTACAGAACCACACTCGGACCACGTCCTTCTCCAGCCCAAGCTGCTCTGCGATGAGGCTGATCTGCTGCAGGGTGGGCTTTGGGCACTGCAGAAACATGCTCTCCAGGTTCCCCCGCACTCGGTTCTCGGTGCTAGTTCGCTTTCTCTTTCGAGCCTGCACCAGGGTCTCCATTTTGCATATCTCCCGAAGGTTCTCCTTGTTGGCTTTCTCCACCCACTTCTGCAGCGGGGGCCTCAGCTTACACATGTTCTTGAAACTGAGCTGCAGAGCCTCAAAGCGGCAGATGGTGGTCTGGCTGAACACCTTTCCAAAAAGAAGGCCCTGGGTGAGCCCCACGTCGGCCTGGGTGTAGCCCAATGTGATCCTCTTCCGCTTCCGCAGCTTCGCAAACTGCTCCAGTTCTTTCTGCAGAGCTTTCCCGTCCTGGGACTCCTCTGGGGTGGGCTCTACCTTTTCTTTCTCCACCTTCACAACACATGGGTGGGCAGTGTTGTGGACCAGGGGAGGCCCCCTCTGAGTTGTTCTCCACTATGGCTGCTGCCCTGCCCTCGGGCTGCAAGGTCTCCAGGCCGACTTGGGGCACTAGGCCCACTCCAACTTGAGGTCCACAGTACGCCATCCCTCCACAGAACTCATATGGTGGGGGACATGTAGAGATCCCCCACATTTCTGAGCCTGGCCCAACCCCAGGCCCAACTCGGGGCCCACCTGGAGGGCCTTGGAAGCTTAGCCAGGTCTGAGGATCCACCCAGCCTGGCTCCAGCCCTCCTGAACCACCACTCCCATGGGAGAAAAGGGGAAGTCGGAAGCCAGGTGTCCGGCCATGGTGAAGGCAGGCACCCCAAGCCGGGAGCCTGGTGGAAGAAGAGCTCACCAAAGGACTCCAGGGACTGCAGAACACCTCTCTCCCTCCCTCTTTCCCTCCCTAATCCCACCCCACAATAAATAATTTTTAAAACAGTTTAATAAAGCCAGCAACACTTTTTTATATGTATCAAGCATGTATATCAGTGAAATCATTTTCTCCACAGGGGACATAAAATCCATTCCGTGGCATTGCACGACACGGGTGCACAGACCTGCATGCAGACACTACATTCATACACATACAGAAATAAATTTAAAAAAAATTTTTTTTAAATCCATTCCATAGCTGGGCATGGTGGCACATGCCTTTAATCACACTTCAGAGGCAGAAGCAGGTGGATCTCTGTGAGTTTGAAGCCAGCCTGGTCTACACAGGGAGTTCCAGGCCAGCTGGGGCTACAGGAGACCCTGTCTCAAAAAAACAAAAAAAAAAAAGGTGATACCATGAAGAATCAACCTCTCAATCTCTCTCTCTCTCTCTCTCTCTCTCTCTCTCTCTCTCTCTCTCTCTCTCTCTCTCCACACTTTTAATCCCAATACTTGAAAAGCAGAGGCAGGCAGATCTCTAAGTTTGAGGCCAGCCTACCTACATAGCAAATTCCAGGCCAGCTGGGTCTACAGGGAGACCCCGTCTCAAAAAATGGGGAGGGGGGTAGGAAGGGAAAGGGGAGAGAAAGGGGAAGGGAGGAAAAGGAAAAATATGTATATCGAATTCTTCAGAAACTTAGCCAAGATGTCAGATTTAATCACACAAACCACACTGGTTCAGTTAGGAAAGCTGGGGCCAGTATTTAACTCTCTAAACCTTAGTTTCTCTATCTGAAAAGTGGGATAATAATAGAACTAACCTCAGAGGAGCGGAGCTCAAGTGAGCTGAGCTACGTGACGCTCTTGGTGCTGAGTGCCATCATCACCACCTCCATCACTGCCCGTGCTCCATGCTCAGGTAGCGAGGACCAGGCCGGGGTGGCACAGACCCACATCTACACACCAGCTTTCACTCTCCTGATCCTCACAGCATGGAACTCGGAGCTCTGGCCAAGCACACAACCACAGAATACGATTATATTTTCCAGCCACCCCTACACCTAGCTGCCTCTTCAGGATTCTGGCAGGTGCTGCAGGGAAGCTGGAGATTTGGGAGCATCCTCAAAAGACTTCTGCCAATTTTCTTTACTCTAACCACCCCCACGTTCCCAGAGGCCCCTGATGTTGCCAACTCCTGAGCCTTTGGGCAGGTCTGTGACATAAAGCAGGCTAGTTCTTGGCTAGCCACTGTCTTCCCGAGCCTAGGAAGGCTTTTACCTTCCAGCCAGCCAAATTTTGTCTGGTTGTCTGTGGTCCCACCGTCTCCACCCATGAGGGTTCCTTTATACAAAGGGAAGATCCCCGGGCATTTCAGTGGCGTTTAGGGAGGAAACAAAGTAGATCCTGACAGTCAATCGTGTCTTCCTACAGAAGTCTCAACTACTGTGTTCTGTCAGAAGTCTAGGTGCACAGTTTAAACATAACACAGTTTAATTCACCAGTTTAATTCACCACTGTTATTTAAATTCTGACCTAAAGAAAAGAAACAATGATCCTTGGTATTTCCCACGTGGTTTTATACTGTTATTTCTTACTTTCGCTGGTTTACTCCCTATGTAACTTTGTCTTGATCCACCTAGTATACTGTGATTTCCTTAAAGGCAAAAACATCTTTAAATTTTAGGGCCTTGTAGAGCAGCAGATCTCAGTCTTGGCTACCTATCTGAACTACCTATCGGGACCTTTTAAACCTACAATACCACAGCTCTACCCTTCCAGAAACACAGAATCTACGAGGTGAGGCTGAGCATCAGTCACGCACAGGAGCAAGACCAGGGAATGGAATTCAATGAGACTGCAGCTGGCTGCAGACCCATTCTCAGTATTTCTCCCACATGTGTACACACACAATTATAAGGCATCTACTTTGCTAGGATGTCATCTCCCAATGGTCCTGGCAAATTGAACTTTCAAATGGGAAAAAAACAATGCTAGAGATTGCAGAGCACCCTGAAGAGGGATGTCAGACCAGACAAAGCTCAGTGGTATTTTTCTTCCTTGTTAGAAAACTGTACTGGTATCTGACAACTCCCCATGATCCTCTGGTCAAGGTGCTGAAGGCAGCAGTCAGTGCCAGCGTCTCTCTTCTGTGGACATGTGCCCATCACTGCCTTCTTGCTCCTTCACCACTTGCGATCACTCGGCCCAACAATCATATCACATGCATAAAGGGAACCAGCACTATTTTGAGTGGCAACCTTCCAGTTCTTCAGAAACTATAAAACAAACCCAAATAAACAAAACTGACAGAGTTGCCAGGCGGCAAAGTTCCAGAATATCTATATAGAGGAGGGTAGGAGAATCGTTCCTGCCAGAAACCCTGGCCAAGGTTTTGTCCCAAACTTACATTTCCATAGCTGGCCTGTTGCTTTCACTTAGATTTGATGTGTGCATGATAAGGTGGCTGGGAAAAGTAATGAAGACGCAAGTCCCCTCAAGCATTCCTGAAAATACAGCGTTAGCAAAGGCAGGGGCCACAGATGCCTATGTCCACGGCACTATCAAAAGATACCTCTTTGTTTCCTTTTTCTTTCTTCTGCCCATTCACAAAACAATGGACATCACGGACACCAATCTGCTTAGACATAAGAAGAATGCAGACACTGTTGGGCATGGTGGTACATGCTTTTAATCCTAGCACTCAGGAGGCAGAGCCAAGAGGATCTCTGTGAGTTCAAGGCCAGTCTGGTCTACACAGCAAGTTCCAGGCCAGCTGGGGCTACAGGGAGACCCTGCCCCCCCCAAAGACAAAGAAGAAGAAGAACACAAGTGAGGCAAAGCCAGATGCCCACCAAGTACTAAAGCCTACATAAGAAGGACAACACGACAAAAATGCACCCGTTTGGTCTGGAAAGGAGAACTACATCAAATGCTAACTATTGGGCCTCATCCCTTCATAGTTCAGCAGAAATCCAATACTAAAATAGACAATAATAACACAGAAGAGGACCTACAAATAAAGCTGGGTAGGGAAATCCTGCTGAATGAGACCCTTTCTCCAGGAAGGAGCAGTCACCTAAGAAACACAGCACTCAACAACAATGCTGCTCTGTGCTTCCTTCCTCGTACAACAGGAGACGGCATCCTAAGAGCAGTGACACTGGAAATTCCAAATGGTGTGACTTGGCTGCTGCTCCCTGAGTAAGATGAAGACAGAGGAGCAAGAATCCCTTAGGATGGAGAAACTGGGAACAAATTTCATGTTCCTAAAAAAAAAAATCTGTAAATACAATGGAAGCAAACACTGAATGGTGAGCATCCTTCTACTCTATTCTAAGAAATAAAGAAGACCTGCTGCCCACAGTGCCGATAAAGGTAACTAACAAGAACTAAACGCTAGGAGGATACTTCCTCAGATTATTTGGCTCAGCATCTGCTTAGGAGCTGGGAGCAATCAAGAGAGGACGTGCAGGTCAGAGCCTCCCCACAGAACGGCTTCCCCTCCCAGTTTACCTTCAGCACCCTGTGGAGTAAAGGAAGCCACGGAAGAGAACCCAGCTAGTCCAGTAATCCCGAACTTGTCTCTTTTTCTGTAATCATGCCCTGAAAACATACTGACTGCATGACCTGGGAACATTTCCTGATGTATACAGACAGAACAGTTAAAAAGAAAAAAGTCCTTGGGAAGAAATTCCACAGAATCTTTGACAAAAGAAAAATGTGCACCCAGCACAATGGTGCCCACCTGTAGCTCCAGCGCTGAGGCAGGAGGATCACAAGCTGAAAGCCACCTGGAGCCCTGAGAAAGGAAGGAAAAAGAAGAAGGAAAAAAAGAGGGTTTTTCTTCTAGGTGGATGTACCTTATAACTGTTTAATTTGAATTTAGATAAATACAATGGGTCTGTGCCATTTAATATACTACTTTTCTTCCTTTGAGTAAAGAATTAAGATGTTCCTACAGTGATTTAAAGTTTCCTTTTAAACTTAAGGAACTTCTGCTTTTTTAAAAACAAGATGCTCCAGCAGAGTAGAAGAGGCCCTGCTTAATCAGGAGTGTGACTCTGGGCTTGGGTGTCTCCTTTTGCCTCGGAAGCAAGTGGCTTTCTTTCTGCTGGACTCCGCACTGGCAAGGACCAGAGAAGAAAAGATGGGTTAAATGAGCAGCCTGCCCAGAAAACGAGCAGAAACTCTTTATTACCAAAGACACTCGAGCTTCCAGGAGCCAGAACTACAGAATAAAAATACTCTGGCTAATTTATGACTGGCCAGATGCCACCACTTCTGGCTGGGGGCCGGAGGACCTGTGGGATGGGGTGGCTGGAGGCCACAGAGAAGGTCGTGCACTGCATGGTTAATTCTGCCTTTGGGTGTAGGTGCTCACCAGGAAACCAAAAACTTTCGGTCCAGCAAGCATCCTAAGTGACTCCTCCGCACATGACGTTTGCCATCCTCGACCTAACTGATCTTCATCTTCCCTGCCAGTCAAAGCAACTGAGAAATCCCATCTACATTAAATGGGAACAGAAAACAAGGCCATGTGCACCGACCTTCTGTAGCTCTCACAAAGGAGTCTCACTCAACAAATACCTGGCAAATGACACTAAATTCTGTCCTCCCGGCAAGGCTGTTTTTACTGGCTACACCTAGTCTAAAATTATTTTTTCTCCTAGTGAATTTAGTCATTATTATTATTACGGTGATCTTACAGCTAGCTGCATGAAACGCAGTAAGCAATGGAATTCCACATTAGAACTAGAGAGGCACAGAATGTACTTCACTGCATAATAACCTGCACATTAAGATGCCTGAAATCACTTCAGGTAAGTGACAATGGCAGCTTGACATCAATGGCAGCTTGATGTCAAGCTGCCCCAGAGATGCTACAGTGGTCAGACATGCAGCTCTACAAGAAAGAACCTTCTGGAAAAGAACTCAGAAGACTGTGTGATCGGCTTCATGATGAACAAAACAGTATGGGAGAATCGAGTCATTCCCAGACAAGCTAATCTGAACTGTCCCACAAAAATGGTTGTGCTAGGCCTGTCTCAACCATCAAAATGCAGGGAATCTAAATGAGCTATATAATTAATGATAGTCCTTACTGGCTGATAGTTTTAAATTTTGAGGAATTCGGTAAAAGTGTTAACCTGATAATACCCCAGGACCTTGGAGAAACTGAAACCAAGGCATACAGGATGGAATTTGGAGAAAAAGAGAATCGTATTTTGTAGCTGGTCTGCCTAAGCTAAGCTGCTCTCTGCGATGGCTGTGAGTGCATTTTAATTCTCTAACACCTGCAGCTTTTCTTTGAAAAAGAGAAAGATGACTATTATAAAAGATATATAACCAATCCCACAGCTAAACAAGAAAGGTACCTGTCCTTCAACCCACACATTTCTAAACTACTCTTGGGATTCATAGGATTCATCTTTTGGTAGCTATGACTTTATTTTAATATCTCTTAAAGAACCCATGTCTGTTTTATTTATTCATTTGTTTTTCTTCGTTTGTGGCACTGATGATGCTTCCTAGGCCTTAATCTTGTACAGTCTATGGTGATGGAAACCCTGGGGCTTCCAGGCTGGACACCGTCAGCAACACAGAGCCTTCATTTTTCTCCAGCTCTGCCAGCCAGAAAACATTTTAAACAGTTTCTTTTCTCAAACAATGATCACCAGACCAACTAAAAGAACATTCATTTTGATGTTTAAGATATTAAAACACAGTGGCCATTTTTGAAAATTTTAGTAAATTCTAAAGTCTTCATTTGGAATAAAAGTCACCAAAACAAATAGAGAATAAAAGAAAGGATATAAGTGAAGTATGGGTTAACAGGATTTTCAGCCCATCATTTAGGGTAATTCCTCCAAGTGAAATTTAAAAAATAATAAAAATAAGAGAATCAGACATGGGCACACCTTAAATCTCAGCACTCAGGAGGCAGAGCCAAGTGGATCTCTGTGAAATCCAGGCCAGCCTAGTCTACACTCCAAGTTCCAAGCCAACTAGGACTAGATAGTGAAACCTGGCTCAAAGAACAAAAGTTACACCACACACACACACACACACACACACACCTCAGTAGGAAGAACAAATTATGTCTTCTATTTCCCTGAAGAATTGATTTTTGGGGGGGTCTTTTTGAGACAGGGTCTGCCTTTAGTCCCAGCTGGCCTGGAGCTCACTCTGTAGACCAGGCTGGCCTTGAACTCACAAAGATCCACCTGCCTCTGCCTCCCAAGTACTTTGATTAAAGGCATGCGCCACCAGACGGGGCATGAGAACATTTTAAAGTACCTATACGGTACTCCATGCTTATAAGAAGGTGGGACAATGCTATATCTTAACTCTCCAAATGGAAAGGAAATAATGCATGAAGAAATAGAAAAAGGAAAAGACGTTTTCCTTTTTCTTTTTTTTAATTTTTTTTAATTTTATTTATTTTTATATGTGTATGAATGTACTGTCTGCATGTAGGTTTGTGCACCCGTGTCGTGCAATGCCGTGGAGGTCAGAAGAGGGTCTCGGNTTTATGTATGAAGACTTTATGGATTAAATTTCTTTTTTTATTATTTTTATTTTTATTTTTGTATGCGTATGAATGTACTGTCTGCATGTAGGTTTGTGCACCCGTGTCGTGCAATGCCGTGGAGGTCAGAAGAGGGTCTCGGATTCCCCTGGAACTGGAGTTCTTCTGGAATTGGAGTTACAGATGGTTCTTAGTCGCCATGTGGGTGCTGGGGATCGAACCCGGGTCCTCTGCAAGAGCAGTCAGTGTTCTTAACCACTAGGCTATCTCTCCAGCCCCTCCTTTTTCTTTTTATCTTTTTATATTATTTTTATTCTCTGTGTATGAGTGTATTGCCTACAGATGCATAAGAACACCCATGTCATGCAATGCCCATGGAGGTTAAAAGAGAGCGTCAGATCCCCCAGAACTGAAGTTACAGACGGTCGTTAGCTGTCATGTGGGTACTGGGAATTGAACCCAGGTCTTCTGGAAGAGCAGTCAGTGTTTTTAACCACTGAGCCATCTCTCCAGCCCCCAGAACTTTTCTTTTCAGAAACAAAACACAAAGATTCCCTGGAAGCACGTGGCCATGAGGCTCCCCTGGCCGTCTCACTTCACTTTACAAATGAGGACTGAGGCCCAAAGTCCACTCCCATGCACAGGCAGGGTACAGATGGAAGCCTGTCTTCACCACATGCCTGTCCTGGTTGTCCCTCCTGACTTCAGCATACTGAAGTATCTGGTTATACAATTCATTGATGTTTACATAAGAAAACAAATAAGTGCTTATATTAGTTTTCCCAAGCTGCTATGAGAGCCCCACTTGTGTAAAAGAATGAATGCAGTAACAGAAAAATCAGGGCCCAGCAAGAGGCAGATGTTCCGGCTGGTAGACCCCTCTGTGAAGTTTTCTTTCTCAACTAAGTTTCCTATAATAAGAAGGCCAAAAGCAGTCTAAGAACCACAGTCCAGTAATATTTACACCAGTATAGAATGCTGTCAACTGGAAACATGTGTCACATGTTCTATCTCATGAGGACCCTGGCTTTTAATATTGTTAAATATTTTCTTTATTATTTTTATTTTATGTGTATGTATGTATATAAGTGCACCCATGACCTGCAATGCCTGTGGAGGTCAGAAGATGGCACCAGATTCCCTGGAACTGGCATTACAGAATGCTTTTAGAGACCATGTAGATGCTGGGAACTGAACCTGGGTCCTCTGTAAAAGCAGTCATTGCTCTTAACCACTGAGCCATCATCTCCCCAGCCCCGAGGTTTGTAATATTGTGTAAGTGTATTTATGTGGGAGGGAGTTGGGAGAGGCCAGAGAATTATAAAGGGGCCCATGGAGGAAAGAGGGAACCTTAAGGAAGGGGTTGGGAGGGTAGTAGAACACATGTGATATGAAAGGGAAAGAGGGATGGGCTGGAGAGATGGCTCAGTGGTTAACAGCACCGACTGCTCTTACAGAGGACCCAGGTTCGATTCCCAGCACCCACATGGTGGCTAAGAACAGCCTTTAAGCTGGACGTGGTAGCACACGCCTTTGATCCTAGCATTCAGGGGGCAGAGGCAGGTGGATCTCTGTGAGTTCAAAGCCAGCCTGGTCTACATAATGTGTTCCAGGCCAGCTGAGGCTATAGGGAGACCCTGTCTCAAAAAAAAAAAAAAAAAAAAGGAAAGAATACTGGAAGCAGGTGGAGCAGGGTTAGGGTCAGGGACATGTGGCAGAGCAGCGAAGGTGGAAAGGATGGAGGACCAACCAAAACTAAGAAAATCCCATTAAAAAACCTGCAGGTTAACTCTAAAAAAAAAATTTATGTTTTTGAGAAAGGGTCTCCCTGTAGCCCCAGCTGGCCTAGAACTCACTCTGTAGACCAGGCTGGCCTTGAACTCACAGAGATCCACCTGCCTCTGCCTCCCGAGTGTTAGCATTAAAGGTATGCACCACCATGACTAGCCTAAAATTTTTAAAAGAATTAATTAAAAGACACACAAGGGCATGTAGAGATGGCTCAGTGGTTAGGAGTACTGGCTGCTCTTAAAGACGACGAAGATATGGCTCCCAATACCCACATAGCCAGCTAACAACCATCCATAACTCCGATTCCAGAAAATCCATGCCCTCTTCTGGCCCCTGCAGGAATTGAATACACATGGTACACTGACATGCATGCAGGCAAAATACTCATCCACATAAAATAAATAAAAAAGAATTTTAAACATATATACATACTATGAACACACCAGTGTCATTTGAACACACACATCTCATGCTGAATGTCAGGGAAGTTTTATATACACATGCGCACTCCTCATAAAATCACAGATCCCCTACAAGCCAAGTTACCCTGAGCTGCCTGTTCTCAGCCCCTGCATCTTCAGAATCCCCCTAGCTCCTGCTACTGATCTTCAGTTACAGATCTCAATGCCTCAGGAGTTCAGAGTGCTGCTTATTATATAGTGACCTGTTCAGGTCACATCAGCCTACCAAATTTAATTTTCAAGGCACTCATTTTATTTTCCTATCAAAGGCCAGGGAAGGAATGGAGAAAGTTTGATGCATTTCAATTCACAATCACCGTGACCAAACTGAATACACACTCACTCTGTGTCCCTATTTTTATAGTGTGGCTTCTAATCACGCAATCGTTTCATTTTAATATTAAGTGATGTTCAGCTTTTCAATATTACATCAGTAAACCTGCAATCCTTCAGTCTTCTGATGGAATATACAATGCTTCTAGCCCTGGATAAACCCAAGAGGACCGGCTCATTGGAAAGCGGAGGCTGCCACCTACTGGTCATAATCGTTCCCGCACCACAGGCAAGGCTTCCAGCACAAGAAAACCTCCCTCGTGGTCACAGGGTTTCTTCAGCTCCATTATTCAAGACAATGTATTCAACTATATTACTATAATTTTAACTCTTATAAGTTACTTCAACTTAATAAAACAATGCTAAGCATAGATTTTTCTAAGAAACTGAAAAGGTTTTAACAAAAAAAGTATTTGGCTTGGTATGGTGGTAGCCTACACATTTAATACCAGCACTGGAGAGGTAGAGGCAGGTGGATCTCTGTGAGACAGGCCAGCCTGGACTACATGGTGAGTTCAGACCAGGTAGAGCTATGGGGAGACCCTGTCTCAAAAAGACCAAAAAAAGAAAGAAGAAAAGAATTTGGGTTTTTGCATCTTTTTTTGTTTGTTTGTTTGTTTGGTGCCATCAATCAGATATGAACATTACTATACATGTAAAAAATAGATCTATTTTAGATCTATTTTTTACATGTACATTACTATACATGTAAAAAAGATCCTAACACTGGAGAGGCAGAAGCAAGCAGATCTCTGTGAGACTGAGGCCAGCCTAGTCTCCATAGCAAGGTCCAGACCAGCTGGGGCTACAAGGAGGCCCTGTCTCAAAAAGACCAAAAAAAAATTTTTAAATCTATTGTAATATCCATTTCCACTCCCCATCATCCTTCGGTTCTGAAAGCAAGCTTGCTCACAGAGCAGCAAGTGAACTGTCCATCTTCATCAAGTTTTAGTTTTAATTTTTTTATTTATTATTTTTTATGCATATGAATATACTGTCTGCATGTAGGTTTGTGCACCCATGTCGTGCAGTGCTGCAGAGGTCAGAAGAGGGTGTAGGATTCCCCTGGAACTGGAGTCAAAGCGGTTCTTAGCCGCCATGTGGGTGTTGGGAATCAAACCTGGGTCCTCTGCAAGAGCGGTCGGTGCTCTTATCCACTGAGCTATCTCTCCAGCCCCAGAAGTTTTAAAGATTTGAACTCAGAATCCCAAAGCTATTGTGAAAATTCACAGCAGATGTTGACACTGAGCCTAAGAGCAAAACAGCCATTAATGGGCACAGACCCTACTGTGTAGACATAAATCCAGGTGCCCTAGGAATACTGAGTTTTTCCTCAAAAAAAGTATTATCCTGTTTTAACCTATTTGCTTTAGGTAGAAAAAGAAAGTCAGGCAATCAAAATAAGGAAAAGCAGTCACGGAACTGGCCTTTCTCAGGCAGTAAGCAGCCTTTCCGGTGGGAGGACAAATGGCGAATTCTCTCAACAACATTCATTTGATAGATTATCTGACACAATGTAAGGACTAAGGAAGTGCAGAAGGCATAAGGATCTGTTCCTCTTGAGAAGCCATCGGTGGGAAGTACCATGGAGAAATTAGATCTGATCTCAAGAAGTAAAAGATACCGTGGTAAAAGCAGCGAGTGAGCTTGGAGAGTTGGGAAGAACTTCGAAAACAACTCTGAGGACAAGCTGGAGTCACCATGCAATCCGGTGGGAACAGAGATCCAGATAAACTGTAGGAACACCAGGCTGGGGAGACACCACCACCAACTGAAAACTTCTAATGAGATCAGGTGGCTAGCTAGCTACATCTTGAAGTCTTCTGCAGACTCTAAGAAACGCGCACCTAACAGTGACAGCACTCACAAGACAAGAGTGAAGTGAGGGAGGGCGGGGCCAATGACGGCCAAGAAATGAAAGTGGCCAGCCGAGAAAATTCAGGATCTGAAGGACCAGGGTAGCAAGGATGGGAAGGAGCCAAATTCAAGCAGACTATGTAGGAAAACTTTTAGGATGACGGGACATGACGAATGAGAAATGACTATTCTAGAACCTCCTGGTTTTTAGCTCGAATTAATTAACTACGTTGTAGGGGCCCACGCCAAAGCTGGCCCACCCCAGCTACCGCGGAGCTGTATCAAGGAGCAGCACAGAGAAAGCCAACAGACGCTCCTCTGGGAGACTTGTCTTTTGCAAATCTTGTTTATATCGCCTTTGTTACAAGTTTATACAGTAAAAAGCAGGGTCTCAGAAAGCGTGCAAAAGAGCCAGAATTCCAAGGAAAGTGAAATTAAGCAGGTGTCCTCATACTGAGAGGACAGGGAAAAGACTTCACAGATAAACGTTGGGTGAGGAACAGCTTTGGTGGAAGGCAGTTAATCACTGAAAGCACACATAAATCCTGGTAAAAGCAGGTAAGACAGATAGCAATCTCAGGTGCACTTAGATCCTGAGTAAAGCAGGCAGTAACTAGAGAAACACAGAGAACGATCAACAGAGACTGTCCAGGATGATTTTTCCCATAGAACAAAAAGGGAGTTCAGGGCTTGGCAGCTGTGTCCCATTTGGTGTTCCCATCGACAGGGTCTTCCATGAGTTTACTGTTATCAGCAGCCCAGCTCCCCTCTGGGCCAAGCCACTTCTTCCTGAGCTCCATTTTATTATAAGTTCATTTATCCTAGCCTCCAGGGGGTGATATTTCCAAAATAGGAAAGACAACAGGAGAATGGATTCCCTGGGGAGGGATGGGGGTTGAGTTTAGCTTCTGAAATGTTTCATTTGACAGTGACTGTGCTACTTTTCTTATTGCTGTCACAAAATACCTGACAAAACCAACTTAAAGAAGGAAGGTTTGTTGGGCCTCCGTTTGAGGAAATGCAGATCCATGGTGGTGAGAACATCATGAACTTAGGAACAGGAGAGGCAGCTGGACCCACTGCATCTTGTTAGGGAGCCAGGAGCACTGCATGCTGGTGCTCAGCTCTCTCCTTCTCCCTTTCTATTCACCCTCGGACTGCAGGTGACAGGACAGTAGCAGTGACACTCAAGGTGGTCTTCCCTCCTCAGCTTCGAGTCCCTGGAAATGCCCTCCCAAGTATACCCAGAAGTTTGTGATTCTAAAGCCAGTCAAGCTGAAAGACGAGACAAACCATCACACTGTGGGACTTTGAAGTGAAGATGTGGGGTAGAGGAGGGAGTTATGGCTCCGGAGCTCAGGACAGAGGCATAGGTTAGGTAAGAGGCTGAATTTCAGAAGTTGCTAGTATGTCAACAAGCAGATGACATGGATAAAATGACCAAGACAGAATGGGTGCAAGAAAATGTCCTGTTTGTGAACTTGGGGGGCCAGCCACCAGAGGACCCTCCAACTTAGGCACACAGCACAGAGTCAAGCAAGAAGAGTCGGTCCTCAGCAACTTGCTACTGCACCAAACAGAGAAGAAACTAAGTTACAAAACAATGATTCTGCATTTTAAATAGGAATACTTACAAACCTATTCAAATATGATCCAGAAGCACATCTATTCAGATGTGTACTGTGATTATCTCTACAGCATCTCTGGAACTAGGTGAGCAGTTTTTATTTTGTCCTTTATATTTTTGTCCTTTATCTTTCTGAAATGTTCTACAATGTAGATGTATTCCTGCTGAAATCAATTATATGCAGGGTTTTCATTTTTTTCTTAAGAGCTAAAAGTTTATAGGAGTCTGCAAGATCAGGAACAATAATCTTTGGGTTAACTTTCTCAAATTCACAACAGGAAGCAAGGAGAATACAGGAGAAACTGGAACCTTGCTTCTACTGGAAGAGAAGAAAGCAAATGCTCCCAGTAAGTCCCATGGAACATGGCAAAACAAACCTCAGAAACAGTGCAACGGGGAAACACACAATCATTTTTTTTTTTCAAGACTCCCGCTCCACCCTGTATGCACCCCAGCTACAGGGCAAGGGCCAACGTAAGATGGTGGAAGATACCAATCATCTCCTAACCCTAAACCTAAGTGCTTTGTTCACTTCTAGATTAGATGAAACTGAAAGAAGAAATAAAATGTAAAATCAGCTCAGAGTATCCTTAATGGTAAGGGCACAACACACATGAGAGGTGAGAATTGGAGAATGAATTAAAAACATTCTTCTGCCAGGCGTGGTGACGCATGCCTTTAATCCTAGCACTTGGGAGGCAGAGGCAGGTGGATCTTTGTGAGTTCAAGGCCAGCCTGGTCTACAAAGTGAGTTCCAGGACAGCTGGGGCTACAGGGAGATCCTGTCTTGAAAAGCCCCCCCCCCCGAAAAAAATAAAAATAAAAAATAAATAAAAACATTCTTCTGGTTCTACATCTGAATGAAAACAAATCAGTAAAAGCAACATGTAGAAAGGAATCATGTTCCATGTAAAAGTCGCAGAGCAGCCAGGATGAAGCAGGCCATGGGGTGGTGAATTTAATGCCAACTTGGCCAGGCCTAAATGCTGTTACTTCAGTCAAACACAGGCCTAGACATTGCTGCAAAGCTCACTTTTAGATGTAACTAATTTTTTTCTATTTTTATTGAATTTTTATATATTCCACATACAATATCTAAATCATCTCTATACCCCCTTCCTCATCGGCCCCGTCCCATTGCCCCCCCCACTAGATTTCATGCATTCTGTCATCTGTGTTAAAGCTTATCCAGTCAAGTGAGTGTCCCCAGACATCCCTCAATGTAAATTTATCCACTGGGGCCTAGTCAACCTATCTAAAGAGAGGTGACAAATTTTTAAGTCAGTATCTCTAAGTAAAAGCAGAGGACCCTTCACAGTGTGTGGGTTCCCTTCGGTCACATCAAAGCTTGAAAAGATTAAGGTTTCCCAACTCAAACTGAATTTGGCCTTAAGGCTGAAACATAGGAATCCTGCCCAAGTTTCCAGCATGCCAGCCTGCCCTAGAGGCTGACCAGCACCCACAACACGAGCCAGTCCTTTAGCAGAAATAAATAACCCTCACCACCACCACCACCACCACCACCACCACCACCATCATCACCATCACACCACCACCACCAGCACCAAATAGCAACAACAACAAATAGCAACAATCTATTCACAGAGATCAACAGGGAAAGTCTTGAGAAAATAGATCTGAAATTGGCTACAGTGGTCAGCAATAAGACACCCAACATTCTTGGACAGATGAATGACATGATAATTGATTTAATGAATTATTTTTGTATTTTGAAATCTCTTAAGATGTGCAATATGAACTACATTAGAAGTTTCTAGATCAAAAAGGGAAGCCTGGTCTAGAAAAACCTGACTTTGTCCTAGACTGGATGGAACTGGTAAATGAAAAGCCAAAAGGAGCCAGGGGCTCCCTCCCCCCCAAAAAAAAAACATCAGAGTGGCCCCTGAGGACCAGATCCTCAACTGACCTTGAGAAAACAAAAACCTTGATTAATCTGGGCTAACTGTGTGGCCTTAAACATCCAAAAGGAAAGCACAACCAGAAATAAATAATTATTAAGGCCTGAGAAATTGTACTTCAGATATAAAACGAGATCTTAGTAAAAAGACAAAAAGTTAAAAAATAAAAATCAAAAAAAAAAAAAAAACCACCGTTGTTTTGCATGTCTTCCTCCAATTCTTACTGACAAGTGCAGCTACCCAGTGGTTGCCACTGCTTTTGCCATCCTTCAAAGACATGAGACACAGCTTTTTAACCTTCCAATATGAACTGAAAACTCATGTCTCTCCATGAATCCTCCAAACCTTCAGTGCCAGATGGGGACTGCTAAGACATCCAACTTGTGGACTGAGCAATTACTGTGGTTTCAGCCTCTTCAGAGTATAGACTGCCACTGTTGGACTACCCAGGCTGTATCAAGGAGACCAGTATAGGGAGATCAAGACAGGACATGGTGCTTACTGGACCTCATTTGGTGACCATGGGAAGGGAAGACCCCAGTGTAGAGCACCAGGGCAGGACTGATAGGTGTTTGGGCTTGCCAAGGAGGAGCCTTCAAACTCTTCCTTAAGGAAAACATGACATCTTTCAGCCTAATAAAGAAAAAAAAACAATAATAATAATAAAAAAAGAAATCATAAGCTGAAGATACTAGAACCTATGATGTCATAATCTTGATATATGTGTAGCATGCATATATGCATATTTTGGAGTGATGAAAATTGGAAGAAACAACAACAACAACAAAACAAAACAAACAAACAAAAAAGACTGGGTCAAAGAACTCACTGAAACAGTGAACTTCTCCCCCAAACAGTAAACTTCTGCATCGAAAATTTTAAAAGAGACTGAGAAAAAGATGAAAAACATGTCTGGCAGAATGCATGAGCTCTGGTGGGGTGAGGGGGGCAAGGAAGGGGGGATGGGTCTAGATTTGATTGGAAAATTTTGTGTGAAATGCACAAAGCTTCAATAAAAACTGGCTTTGAAAAAAAGAAGTTTCTAGACTTGGAACAGATTTGGAGAATTCCACGCCACAGGACTGTGCAGGCGGTTGTAGAAATGAAAGGAACCCAACCAAGCAATAGTATTGCAGCATGACAGGCATATTTTATATCTTCAAAATCTCTGCATGAGAGTTCTACCGGATACTGCTCTCATAGATAATAACATAGTAACTTACCATATTTGTCTCGTAAACCAACAGTGCATCGAAAGACTCCACCAAAGGCAACATCTTCACCAAATATGACTGAAAAATGATGTTTAAAGAACATAATTAGTAACTCCTAAATAATAAACCATGAAAAATAAGCAATTGAAATATTTAGAGTTAAAATCGTAAAACAAAAATGGACCATATATCAACATCGTGGCTTCTCAACTGGAACACTGCTGACATTTAAGATAGGATCCTTCTCCTATGGGGACTTCTACACATATAGCACCATCTGGTCTCTATCCACAGAACAGCCAGCCCAACACCTACAGATATGACAACCAAAATGTGTCCCCAGACACTGGTAAAGGTTGGAAAGGGAAAACAGATTCAAATGAACCCATGCTGACAAAAAACACTGACCTCACATCTCACTGGGTTTTGTGGTTTGTTTGAATTACCTCCAGTAGGGGGAGGAGGTAATACGTGTGATGTATGTGTATGACATATGCGCACATGTGTGCAGGTGTCGCGCATGCACAGAATGCAATGGAAGACATCAGATGTCCTGCTCTATCACACACCATTCTATTCTCAGAACAGGGTCTCTCACTGAAACTTAGACAAAGCTGGCAGCCAGAAAAATCCCAGCAATCCTGCGGTGTCCAACCCCCACAGCAATGCAAACATGCTCAGCCACACCCAGTTCTTCACATGGATTCTGAGGATTTGAACTCAGGTCCGCATGCTTGCACACCAAGCTCTCTTACTCAATAAGCCAAATTCCCAGCTCAAAGTTCACTGTTTGCGAAGCAAATGAGGTCAGAGGAGTAGAGAATGGCTTGCCAAGTCAGAAAGCTCGTGAAAGAACTGTGAGTTACTCCCAGCTTCCAGAGATACTGAAGGAAGGAGGAGCAATTCCAAGTGAAGAGAGGGTCCAATGAGAAATGGACTGGACTGTGTGGGAAGCGGGAAGGACACGCTGAGCAAGGGAAGAGTGGTCTAGAGGAACTGGAAGGTCTTCACCTCACTGTCCTCAGGCCTCAGGAAAATGACTCGCCTTCCCTGTTTCAGTCAGTAGGTCTATTCTCAGAAAACATTCACAACAAATCAACTCATCTACGGCCTCCCTCTCACTTCCTCCTAAAAAACCTGCCTTGTTTTCACTTAGGCTTAAAGCATAGGATCCTCAAGTGGAGGCCCAGGTACAGTAAAGTATGTGTATGTGCCTATGTGCGGACACCTGTGTGATGCAGGCATACGTGTACCTACATACATATCCATGTATATGTAATGCATACATATGTATATATACACATACATACTCCTTGTGTGATGCATACATGTGTGTCTAGACAGATATATGCTCAAACGCGGATGTGTAATGCATACGTTGTGTATATTTATACATTCATATCTTGCATATAATGTATATGTATTTATACACATGCATACTTCCGTGTGTAATACATGTTTGTATATGTATATGAAATCAATCAAAACTTTCTTTTTATATATAACATTTTTACTGAATTTTTTATGTGTTTCATTTAATTTTTCAGTCAGTCTTAATTGCCTTTATACTGGCCTCTCCCTTGTCACCCTCCCACATCCCCCTAACTCCCTGACGCCTCCCCAGAGTTCGCACCTTCTGTCATTGGGTCCATTGCACCAAATTACTCTTCCCTCTCACTCCTCAGGGCCAGCTCATCCCCTGAGCTCTAGTCAGCCTATCCGGAGTCTCTTTTTCTAGAGAAGGCCAGGTCTTCCTCTCCTAACTGCCATTTGCTGCCAATACTTCCTCAGCCAAGGTTGGCCTCTGCTACCTATTTTTGTGGTTCTGTGCTGGGTTTCTGTCCAGCTGAGCTTGCATGGGTCTTGTGCATGCTGATACTAATGCTATAGGTTCATATGAACACAGTAAGTTAATTATTTTTTTTATCAATCATTGAATAAAATCAAGATTAAGTTTCTGGGTTGGAGAGAACAGTTCTGGCCAAGTACTGCTCTTACCGAGGAACCAAGTTCAACCCCAGCGCCCACTTCAGGTAGCTAATAACTGACTATAATTCCAGCTCCAGGGAGATCTGATATCTCTGGCCTTCACGGGCACCTGCATTTATCTGCACATATCTACAGACATAAACACAAAAGTATAATTAAAAATAAAATAAATAGGAGCTAGAGAGATAGCTGAGTGGTTAAGAGCATTGGTTGCTCTTACAGAGGACCCAAGTTCAATTCCCAGCACCCACAAGGAGGCTAACAACCATCCATAACTCCAGATCCAGAGGAATCAGATGCCCTCTTCTGACCTCTGCACACTGGGACATTGCACAGATACATACATGCAGCCAATACACTTAAACATATGAAACAAAAGTAAATAAATAAAATACTAAAAAATAAAAATATTTTTTTTGGTCTTTTTGAGACAGAGTCTCTCTGCAGCCCCAGCTGGCCTGGAACTCACTACGTAGACCAGGCTGGCCTCAAACTCATAGAGATCTGCCTACCTCTGCCTCCCAAGTGCTAGGATTAAAGGGGTATGCCACCATGCCCAGCCAAAAATACATCTTTTAAAAAAAAAAGATTAAGATGTCTCTAAGGTTATTTAGAAAATGTAATATAGGGGCTGGAGAGATGGCTCAGCGGTTAAGACACCAACTGCTCTTGCAGAGGACCTGGGTTCGATTCCCAGAACCCACATGGCGGCTAAGAACCATCTTTAACTACAGTTCCAGGGGAATCCAACACCCTCTTCTGACCTCCACAGCATTGCACGACACGGGTGCACCAACCTACATGCAGACAGTACATTCATACACATTAAAAAAATTAAATAAATAAATAAATAAATAAATAAAAAGAAAATGTAATATATATAAACAACAGTGTTTTATTCAGCCAATGAAATCATTGACATTTGCAGGAAAATGGATGGAACCAGAAATCATTAAATTAGATGAAATAAGCCAGACTCAGAAAGACAGACAAATCACGATTTCCCTCATGTGGAGAACCTAGATTAAAGTGTGTGTGTGTGTGTGTGTGTGTGTGTGCATCTGTGACTGTGTGTGTGTGTCTGTATGTGTGTGGTCTGTGTGTGTCTGTGTCTGTATGTGTGTGTCTTTGTGGTATGTGTGGTGTGTGTGTGTGTGTATGTGTGTGTCTGTGTTTGTGTCTGTATGTATGTGGTCTGTGTGGTATGTGTGTCTGTGTGGTCTGTGTGGTGTGTGTATGTGTGTGTGTCTGTGACTGTATGTGCGTGGTCTGTGTGGTGTGTGTGTCTGTGTGGTATGTGTGTGGTGTGTGTGTCTTTGGGTGTCTGTGTCTGTGTGTGTCTGTATCTGTATGTGTGTGGTCTGTGTGATGTGTGTGTCTGTGTGGTATGTGTGTGGTGTGTGTGTCTGTGTGTGTCTGTGTCTGTGTGTCTGTGTCTGTATGTGTGTGGTCTGTGTGGTGTGCGTGTCTGTGTGGTATGTGTGGTGTGTGTATGTGTGTGGTCTGTGTGGTGTGTGTATGTGTGTCTGTGTCTGTGTGTAGCCTGTGCGGTGTGTGTCTGTGTGGTATGTGTGATATGTGTGTCTGTGTGTGTCTGTGTCTGTGTGTCTGTATTTGTGTCGTCTGTGTGGTGTGTCTGTTTGTGTGCTATGTGTGGTGTGTGTATGTGTGGTGTGTGTATGTGTGTCTGTGTCTGTGTCTGTGTGTGGTATGTGTGGTGTGTGTGTCTGTGTGGTATGTGTGTGGTGTGTGTGTGTGTCTGTGTGTGTCTGTGTCTGTGTGTATGTGTGTGTCTGTATGTGTGTGGTCTGTGTGGTGTGTATGTCTGTGTGGTATGTGTGGTGTGTGTATGTGTGTGCATTCAAGCACACATGAAACTAGAAAGGTGACTGCAAGCAGCTTAGAAAAGATCCTGGCCTAGCGGTTAAGAGCGCCGACCGCTCTTACAGAGGACCCGGGTTCGATCCCCAGCACCCACATGGCGGCTGAAAACCGTCTGAAACTCCAATTCCAGGAGAACTCCAGTTCCAGGGGAATCCGAGACCCTCTTCTGACCTCCGCGGCATTGCACGACACGGGTGCACAAACCTGCATGCAGACAGTACATTCATACACATACAGAAATAAATAAAATTAAATTTAAAAAAAAAATTAAAAAAAAAAAAAGATAAGATCCTAAGAGGGAGGCAGAGAAAGAAATTTACTGACATGAAAGAAGAAGGCAGGACTGTGTGAGGGGGAGAGGGGACCTCAAAAGAAGAGGGCGAAGCCAGGCGTGGTGGCACATGCCTTTAATCCTAGTACTTGGGAGGCAGAGGCAGGCGGATCTTTGTGAGTTTAAGGCCAGCCTGGTCTACAGAGTGACTTCCAGGACAGCTGGGGCTACAGGGAGACCCTGTCTCGAAAAAAAAACAAAAAAAAAGAAGAAGAAGGTGGGACTGTGTGAGGGGGAAAGGGGACCTCAAAGGAAGAAGGCGGGACTGTGTGAGGGGGAGAGCGGACCTCAAAGAGGACAGTGGGCGTTGGGACAACAGTGGGGAGAGGGACAGAACAGAGCCAAGTGTGACGCACGCACACACAGAAAGTCTGTATAACTTATTTTTTTAATATTTTAATATTTTATTTATTATTTTTATCTTATGTGTGTGGATGTATTGACTGCATGTAAGTGCACCTGTGCCATGCAAGTATAACTTGATTTTTTAAAGAGAAATATTACACAGGTGGATCTCTGTGAGTTCAAGGCCAGCCTGGTCTACAAAGTAAGTTCCAGGACAGCTGGAGCTACAGGGAGACCCTGTCTCAAAAAGACAAAAAAAAATTTAAAAGAGAAATACTAAAAAACTATTATTTCAAAAAGATCTTACAAGTTCAACGACAACATTCTAAAAAACACAGAAGTATACAAATCAAATCTTCATTCTATAAATAAATGTCTAAACAAAGTGGTATTTCCTATTTTTTCCTACATATTAAGGAACAGGAGTAGACAGCAGATGTTGGTCAGAAATTATTAAATATTAATGGGCCCAGGCATCCTGTGAGGAGCAAGTGAGCAAATACACACAGGGGAACGGATCAGTAACAAGTGTGATAACAGCGTTATAGCCGGGCGCTGACGCTGCAGGGTGATCCTTTCACGTTAATGATTTGGTCAGCTCTCCAATTCTGGAACTAACATCCCTGCACACATGAAGTTACCTGCAGTAGGATCTTTGGCCAATGAGTTATCCAAGGCACTTGTTATTGACTGGAAGAGGTTCATTTTCTGAGTTTGCCCTGTGGAAAGCAAAGTTATATTGTAACAAACATTTTAAGATATATAAAGATAATCCATTCCTTAACAGGTGGTTATAATTTGACCAAAAATCAAGATAGAAAGGTAGCAAACCAATCACATGAATTTATCATATTATTTACAGTGATGCTGGGTCTACAAAAAAAAAAAAGCAATATAAGCCTCCAGAAGGATACAGATGAAATAAAACCTATACATATTAAAGTTTCCTTAAATAAGGGAAAGAAGAGCATAATCCACTGAGAAAATGTATGTAAACAACAGCTTTACCTTTCAGTAGAAAAGGAGCCAGTACAAGCCAAAGAATGGTGCAGAGAACATCCTGGAGAGGTACTATGAATCAAAAGTATGAAGACTGTACCATATGACCAGTGGCCTATCTTAAAACTGCCAACAACAAATGGTCATAGCCCATAAAACAATAATGCTAAAGATAAACCTTAGCGTACAGAACTGAGAAGACCATAATCCCTTGCCTAAACATGTCAGACTCCATCTTTCCTATTTGACTACATGAGCAGAATCTATGCAAGCTGATGTTTGTCTCCATGAAAGACTTTGGGAAGAAATAAAAGGAGCAGACCAAGAAAAGCACATTAATGGGGTTGGACACAGTGAGTGCTGAGTCAAGGCTAGCTACTGACTGTTAGATCCAACTTCTTCCATAACCTCAGCCTCATTATAAGTGGTACAGCAAGGCTTTATCTGATAGAATTCCAAATGTTGCAAATGAGAATTATCATGACTTTGGAGCTTTGACTGAAGCCAAGTGCTGCCCAGGGCCCACAGTTCTGGAACTTTAGGTCAATTCCTGTCCAAAAGCACCATTCAGAGCACAGAGTTCACCTGAATCTTCTGAAAAAGAGAGCCATCGTCACCTTAGTGCTTAATCTACTGACTGCAACCCTTGTGTACTCTAGCCACTGTCCCTCTAACCTTCATGTTCTTTAGTTGTGACCCAAACTCAGGGTCCAGTTCTCAGCATGGGCCACATGGCTCCTGCGGTTGGCTTCACATCTCCAACTGTGAGATGCTCCAGGCTCTTCTGTGGGCTCTGATCTCTGCCATCTTTAAACCTTCCACTGGCCTCTCTTACACTGGCCTCTGGCATTCTTCTGCACGGCCTCAGGTGTCTTTCTGATCCCTCTGAAACCTGCTTCAGTCCTTGGCAGTCCCCTATCAGATATGCCCACCTCTTCCCTGTGCCTAGTATACTCTGATTTCTGAAGACAAAAAGAATTGATTCGGGGCTGGAGAGATGGCCTAGCGGTTAAGAGCTTCGACTGCTCTTACAGAGGACCCGGGTTCGATCCCCAGCACCCACATGGCGGCTAAGAACCGTCTGAAACTCCAATTCCAGGAGAACTCCAGTTCCAGGGGAATCCGACACCCTCTTCTGACCTCCGCGGCATTGCACGACACGGGTGCACAGACCTAGATGCAGACAGTACATTCATACACATAAATAAATAAAATATTTTTAAAAAAAAGAATTGATTCAAGATCGTATCATTATTTCATCTCTGCCAAAGAACACAGTCATACCATATGTCCAGGATTACTTGGTAATTTATTCTTTAGGCTAAAGCTGTTGTTGTTTGATAGATACTTTCCTTAAATCTTTCTCTACCCTATAACCCTATATATGCTCTTAACGTTTTTACTGGTATACAACATCAGATGATAATGATTTAGGATAAATTTTTTTCCTAATCAAAATGATATTTCCACTGTTTCCCCTATTTCATTCAGTTCATGAAAAATTATTTATTCTTCACAGTTAAGAGCCTAGAGAGAAGAAAAACACCTTAACATCTAAGATTATATTCACCTTAAACCTGCTGACTATTTGACTTAATACTGAATGCCCAAGACTTTTTCTTTTCACTGAGAATTCAACACATATGCTAGTTTTGTTGTTGTTGTTGTTGTTTTTACATATGTAAAAACTGAATGTGCCGCACCAGTGACCCTACTGGTAACCTAGCTGGGGAACCAAACTCAGAGCCTCATGCTGGTACAGCGAGCACTTTCGTACTGAGCCATCTCCCCAATAGTCTCTTTGGGTGACAGTGTATAGTGTATACCCACAAGAAGAAGAAAGTGGATTGCATCTGAGGGAGAAGGGGCTAATGAGGCCAAAGCTAAGAGAACTGAGTTTTATACTTGGAGGACCTGAGCCTGGAGTCCCTGTGGCCCCACTCTCAGGGAACCGGCGACTTCTACCAGTTGCCACCGAGCCTCGCTTCCTGTAGCTGTTTTTTTCTGTTCTCTGTCACTGAATGGCTTAAAATCAGTCCAGGTCCTGGCCACTCCCAAATGATTAACTCCCACACAGACCTCTCCTCTAAACTCCTGATGTCTAAAACCAACCACCTTAAGTTCTCCACTTGGGTGTCTTGGAGTTTTCTAATTCAACAAGCACAATACTAAAGTCCTCATGTCTGCTCACAAAACCAGCTCCCTGCCCCATCCCCCCCAGCAGTCCAGGTCCCCAAGCCAGGAACTAAAGAAGTGCCTTTCACGCCTTTCTGTTATTCAACCCTCATAGGTAGTCCATCAAATACTACTTCCAAATTAGTGTATCTCAAAATCTAACATGGCCAGTCCTATGTCCAGGATTCACCACCTCTCTCCTATCTCATGGAAGCATCCTCACTTCAAACCTTTCACCACTCATATCATTCCCCAAAGTTCTCCTATAATGAGAGTCCTACAAAGCAACCCACATTATGTTATTATATCTAAAGTCCTACAAAGACTCTGACCATGCCGGCGTAATCCTCACTCCTTGCAGGTCAAGTCCCTCCTGGATCCCATCCCTGCCCACCTAAACTGTCCCATATAAGCATCCCTGGCCCCAAGGTTCATCACTAAGTCTTCACTCAGTTCCACTCTAAGCTCCTGCTGCTTCAGAACCTATACTGGGCACTGATTTTGTTGTGCATTTGCTTGCTGCTTGCTGCCCATCTCCTATCAGACATGAAATTCCATGAGGACAGGACCATGATGACCACATCCACAGCATCTAGCAGTCTGGTATCCAGAAGGAAATAAGGATGCACAGAATGAACGAGTAAACAAAGTCATACATGTGCACAATGACAGGTACTGAAAAAGAGAACAGTCAGAATGTAATGTGTAACACACTGCAATGCAAGCAGCAAACATACCAGTCAAAGGCAGGTCTGGCCTGAGATGCAGTAAGTCATTTATTCTCTATGTGACCTTGTACAAGCTACTCAAGCTATTGACATTCAGTGTCCTCCTCTATAAAAACAAAGACAATGCGTGATACTTAATGTACAGGGCTCCGGTGAGAATCCTGTGAAGTGTCTTCTATCAAATCTATAGTATTTACAGAGCGTCCACTGTAGACTGGTTATCAACCTCCTTTTCTCCTACCCAGAGGGAGTACTGATGGGGGCAATAAAATGTACAAAGGTTAATGGGCCTGGCCAATGTCACAGTGCAAAAGCTGTCAAGAGAGGAATGAAAATCAGGCAAGGGCAGGCTCAAGAACTACTCTCCTGTTCTGCTGTGGTGGTTCAAACCTGTAATCACATCACTCGGAAAGCTGAGGCAGGAAAATCACAAGTTGGAGGCCTGCTGGAGCTACAGAGTCATTTAATGGCCAGCCGGCTACAGTGTAAGACCTTTTTGCAAAGAAGGAAAGGGAAAAGGAAAAGGAAAAGAGAAAGGAAAGACCTTTTCTCAAAGAAAGAAAGGAACGAGGGAAGAGGAGGGGATGGAGAGATAAAAAGAAAAACCCACAGCTCTTAGCTTCTGGGAAATAATCCATCTTAATGTCAAAGTTCAAAGAAAAAGTAGAAATGAAGAGGAAAACGGTCAAGTTCACTAGTGGTCACAGGAAACTGGAAGGTGGATTAAGCAACGAGAGGGGAAGGCCAGGCTCTGCTCAAGTGAGATGCACAAGCAGTGGCTTCAGCAAAGGCCATATACGAGCTGAGCCAAAAGCCACAGAGGCCTGTGTTAAAGCACCTACGTCATGCGTGAATGACATTAGAGCACAGTGCACACCCAGCAGCCATGCTGAGCAGGGTCCCTGAGGACACATGGCCCTACGTCTTCATTCCAATGCCTAGAAACAGGAATTGAATGTCTTTGTGTCTCAGCTTCTTCATTCATAAAATGTGGGTGATAAACCATGTCTATCACAGGCCTGTCTTACAGGACACAGGCCTGGGGTGATACCAAATACAACAGAGAAAAGAAACAGAATTATCTGGCCTCAAGGCTTCCCAACTTTGTTATAAAGTCATTTCAGTGCCAGACTAACAATTAGATAAGGCTGCCTCAGAGTACTAAATCCACCAGCACTTCAAATCGCGTGTAAAACTTAAGCCTCCCTCACTCTCAACTGTGACTGTCCCCAGCATGTCTATGAACTTGACAAGACCCAGCATCACCTACACAGCAAGCCTCCCGGCACTACCTAGATTAGGTGAACTGACCTACTCTTATGAGGATCACCAATTCATCAGCTAGGGCTTGGACTGCAGACAAAGGAAAAGGAACCTAAGTACTAGCATTCACAGCTCTGCGTCCTAACTGCAGATGCCAAGTGACCAACTGCATCATAACTTCCCTGTCATGAGCTGTACCCTTGAACTGCGAGCCAAAAAATATGCCCTTCCTTCCTTAAGTGGCTTTTGTTAAGATACTGTAGCATAGCAACAGGAAAAGTAACTAAGACATTATCCTTTTCGGCTCCCTTGCTACAAATGATTAGGTAGCTTCTTCATCCCTGATACCATTCCCAGGGCTCCACAGGTAAAACAGGGCCAAATCTGGTCATAATGTCCAAAACTTCCCACTCACTAGCACTCCACATTCTATTGCATCCTCTCACCTGGATAATGACAGTACTCACAGCTGACCTCTCAGCTCCTCACTGTAAACATCCATCAGTCCATCCCATTAACTGTCCTAATAACATAACATAAGCACATCTCCCAGAACTTTCTTCCTAGAGATAAAGAACGGCCTTCCACGGCCCAATAAAATGGGAAGCTGAGTGTGATACACCTATTGCAGTGTGCAGTATGCTGCAAGTATATGGTCTGTTCTCTTTCCAGACTTTATCCTGAGTTTGAAGGCCTCTATTTACTCTTCCACATTTACTTTCTACTCCCTCCCTTTCTATGCTCCAAATAAACTCACTTCCCATTGCTCAAATAAACACGATGCTTTCTAACCTGACTTTACATATGATGTTCTTATCCCTATAAATTAATACTAGCTGAGAATGGTGGTGCAGTCCTCCAACCCCAGCACTCAGGAGGAAGAGGCAGGCAGAGCTCTGTCAGTTTGAGGCCAGCCTGGTCTACATAATGAGTTCCAGGCCAGCCAGGGTTACATAGTGAGACCCTGTCTAAAAAAAGAAAAACTAATACTAAAAAAATAGCTTCATCCCCACAAACAAAAGGCCTTGGTCTACCTCTGATCTTCAGGAGACCTGCCTACCACCCTCTATTTGAGACACTGTAACCAGAGGCTTTCTCTGCAGATACACCACCAGATGATGCCACTCTGGGCCTCAGCTAGTTTTTGTTTCTTTCTGAGAAACACTGCTCTCCTGCTCTCCTGGTCTTTACAGAGGTGAGTCCTTGCCAAAGTTCACTGTGCAGCTTCAAAGTCACCTACTACTCAAAGTTCAGCCTGACCACAACTGAAGCAGGCCTTTCTCAATGTCAAGTCTCAATGAAAAGTATTTGTGGCATTTGTGAAAGGGGGAGAAGCAATATCTCCATTAATAGCTTTAATATGCAAAGTTTGAGCACATAAACTGTGTCAGAGGCTTTGGAGTCAGAAAACCTGGAGTTCAAACTCTGTAATCTGACTTACTAGACCAAATTTGGAGTTTACCTACACCTGTGTACTCTTGGATAAACTACGTCAAGCCTTCAGTTATCTAACAGCAGAGCAGGAATTAAATTATAAACCTACCTTTCATAGTTGTCCTATGACTCAAATGGAATGAGGACTGTAAATTTCTCCAAAGGCAAGCTCTCAGTGCATTCATTCTTACTGTTCACCAGGGGATACACATTTCCAAATTCGTCAGCCACCCCAGGGGAAGACGTTATTATGCAAGAAAATGGGAGAGGTTGCCTTACTAGTTCTTGATAATCTCCTGACGGACCCTGGATTTCTAGGAAGAAATGGTCTGCGTGCTACAAAGGTCGCACGGTAGCAGTGGGTCCCACGCCCTCCCTATGGCTCGCTCTTCCCACCACCTACCTGCATGGGTTATCTCTGCTGGACCAAGGGGCAGCAGGGCCCAGCAGGAGCTCAGTACTAGGCTCAAAATGGAAGTCTGGATTCTTTCCCAACTCCAATAAGACCCTGCTCAGTGACCTTGAGGAAATCAAATTTAGTTTTTTGAGGAGCTCCGTTTATTCTTACCTATCAAAAGCAAAAAGAAAAGCATTTGAAGTGCGGCTGCCTCAAGTTAGTGGCCCTGTCCTGAGCAAGCAGTAATACCTAAGGTCTGGATTGGAAAAGAGGGGATGGAGCTCAGAGAAAGGAAGGCGCTCCTGGGCACCCAATCTGTACCCCTGGCTCCCATAGGAGGCAGGGTGCCCTCTCATCCATCTTAAAGATGCCTAGGGGCTGCATCTGGGGACCAAAGTCTCCAAGAAAAAGCAAGGAGATCAGGAAATCCCGAGCCAGGGAGCCTTTAGGGCAAGGCGCGGATAGACCTGGGGTGCAAGGAGATCTGGGGGCGACTGTGCCCGCGGCGCCCAAGGTCTGGGAGTGTAGCAGCTCCGCGTTGCACAGGGCAGCCCCCGGCTCACCATACTGCAGGGGCTCCGGGTCCGGCTGGAAGGTGAAGTGGGCCACCCGCCGAGTCTGGGCCGCGTCCTCGCCCGCGGGCGACGGGTGCAGGAAGTCCCGCGCCAGCCCCGCACCGCGCAGCCCACGCCACCGCCGCTGGATATCCCCGGCTCTGAGCCGCAGCAGCCGGCTAGCGCGCGAGACCGCCGCCATCCCCAGGTCCAGCCACTGCAGTCCACGCTGCCTGCAGGGAGGGCGGAGCGGCAGCGCGGCCGCTGCATTGGACGGCCCTGAGGGGCGTGTCCGTGAAACAAACCAATCAGAGGTGGCACTTCGGGGGTAGGGACGAAGAAGCGGCGACCTGGAGGCTGGCGTTGGCTGTGCGCATGCGGAAGCGGGGCCTGGGCCGATGCTGGCCGAGATGCAGTCCCCTTCCCCAAATCTGCTGCAGGGTGTGCAGAGTCGCTCACAGTGCCTACAGGTGTGCTTTCCCAGTGTCGCTTTTATAGTGCTATATCCAGTCGCTTCTAGTTTTCAAAATTATACTTCCCTAAACAAGCAGTCCTCATTTTCCACTCTCTAATATCCGTGAGTGCGGGATGGTAAGGGTTACTGGTTGCACTGATGGTCATTGGTTTAGAGTTTCAGAAAAACCATCTGACTAGCTGGGAAAACCTCCACTCCTATTATGATGTCCTTAATAATTACATATAGACTTTTATTGATATTGGTTTTCTGGATTTAGATGATAGCAAAAATGCTAAGTTTAAATTTCACCTGTAAATCCACTGAGTGGAGATGCTTGCCCACTTACAGCCAGCTCAACTGGCCGTCTTGCTCTAAGTAACTAGCTTGAATATCAAATAATTACCTTTGTACGTTTTATTAAAAAAAAAAAAATCCAAGTGTTTGAAAGGTGTCCTCTTAGCCATGAGTTGGCAAATAGTAAAATCGAACACAACCTAGACAAACAGCGAATTGTATCCATTACACGAAGATGCGAGAGTGGCCGGAGGACTCTGGTAACAGAATTTCTGGAAGAAGGATGAGGAAAGGATGAAGAGGAAGGAGCATTCACCTGGTGTCCCTGGCTTCCCAGTCTTTGGTTTCTCAAGGGAGTAGGGAAGAAATGGGGGAAGAGAAAGCCAGTGGCCGCCAGCTGAGAACTGAAGCTCAAGAGCAGAGAGTTATTTTGTGATTCATACTTAATCTGACATGGGTTGGGGAATATCTGTTTGCTTGCTTACTTGTTTTGAACCAGAGTCTCCCTATGACTGCCTCACACCAGCACACCCAGCCTGGGGGTAGGGAGATAAAGTTGCTTTTTCTTAGTATTCACTTCTACTGCAATTAATGTAGTGTGTGTACTTGAGGGACATTTCTTTTTTCTTCTTTTTCTTCTTCTTCTTCTTCTTCTTCTTCTTCTTCTTCTTCTTCTTCTTCTTCTTCTTCTTCTTCTTCTTCTTTGAGACAGGGTCTCCCTACAGCCCCGGCTGGCCTGGAACTCACTCTATAGACCAGGCTGCCCTTGAACTCACAGAGATCCCCCTGCCTCTGCCTCCCAAGTGCTAGGATTAAAGGCTGCACCACCATGCCCTTAAAGACAGTTCTTAGCCACCATGTGGGTTCTGGAAATCAAATCCAGGTCCTCTGCAAGAGCAGTCAGTGTTCTTACCCACTGAGCCATCTCTCCAGCCCCAAGGGACATTTCTTAAGTCAATGTAAGAAAAGGGTGATATGTGAAATTACATTTACACAGTAAAATTTTACTTTAAAAAGAGGACAAGCCTACAGGGTAGAACACACCTTTTAGCCCAGCACTCAGGAGGCAGAGCCAAGTAGATCTGTGTGAGATGGAGGCTAGCCTAGTATACATATTCAGTTTCATAGGCAAAACGGAAACGCTGTTTCCAAAAATAAAATTAAATAATTAATTTTAATAATAGAGGACAAAAATCAAGCATTGAAAATAAGCAAGCTTAGCGGGACATGGTGGCACACACCTTTAATCCCAGCACTGGGGAGACAGAGGCAGGTGGATCTCTGTGATTTCAAGGCCAGCCTTCTCTACAAAATTAGAGTTCCAGAACAGCAGGGGCTACAAGGAGACCCTGTCTCAAAAAAAAAAAAAAAGTTTGGACTCCTAACCATATGCAGTCTTTAAAAAAAGACAGTGAGAACATCTAACACATTTGCCTGCTTTTAAAATTCTTTCCTTTAGCCACTGCACCATCTGCCAATAAACTTGAAAATGTCTGTTACTATGTTGGCTACCCTATCACAGTGCATTTAACTTAATTGGGAAACTGAAGGTTCTTTTCAGGGCATTTGGGTAAAACAATGTAGAAAAATCAGGCTATCTTTAAACACCACTGAGAAATGTAAAAACTGGAAGTTTTCGGTAATCTTATAAACCCAGAAGAGGGGGCTGGAGAGATGGCTAGGTGGTTAAGAGCCCTGGCTGCTTTTGCAGAGGACCTGGGTTCAATTCTCAGCACCTGCATGGCAGCTAACAACCATCTGTGACTCCAGTTCCAAGGAATCCAATGCCCTCTTGTGACCTCTGTGGGCATTGCATGATACAGGTGCACTTACATATATGCAGGTAAATACACTCATGCACATAAAATAAAAACAATAAATAAAAAAAAAATTTAAACTCCAAATAGGTGAAGATAATGACTAACTATATTTGAATTTCTGATTTCCTGGCCTTGGGTTCTTTTTTTTTTATTCTATTTATTTTCGTATGTGTACGAATGTTACTGTCTGCATGCAGGTCTGTGCACCCGTGTCGTGTCGTGCAATGCCGCGGAGGTCAGAAGAGGGCGTCAAATTCCCCTGGAACTGGAGTAAAAGACAGTTTTCAACCGCCATGTGGGTGCTGGGGATCGAACCCGGGTCCTCTGCAAGAGCAGTTGGCGCTAACTGCTAGGCCGTCTCTCCAGCCCAGGCCTTGGGTTCTTTAAGATATCTCAATATTCTCAAAATGGAGTGTCCTCTTTGTTTGAGCCACTCCCGGCTGTGTTTCTGACACCTTAACCTCCCTCGGCACATAAAGAACCCCTGACAGTGGGGCCAGAATACAAGTCAACGTTGCTGTTCACTCTTCGGAATGATTCTTCAACCGTTTTCTGTCACAGAACTCCACTACCTATGCAACTTGTACTGTTGAGACTCAACCTTGCTTTGGGGCGGCCACTGAATGTAGTAAGATAATACTTCATGGCATGATGTCCTTATATTCTGACCCCCGCCCCACTGAAACAAACAGTGAAGGAATCAAAGTCTAGCTTTTGATTTTTAAAATAGATTTCAAAGCTGATCTTAAAGACAATAATTTGAGGAAAGGCAGTATTTTTAGTTTTGAAAACTGGCTTCTGATTATTAAACCTCAAGAATCTGAATGACTTAGGAAAAAAAAAAAGCTTAGGGCCAAAACAAAAATTGCTGAAAGGTGCACTCATATAAGACTCTAACTTTCCTTCCTTTACTTGTATAGATCCGCAGAGTGGAAAGAGCCATAGGTATCATTCTTTACAGACAGAACTAGAACTAGAGGGACATCACTAGCCTCCAGCTCCCTAGCAACCATGCATTTTAGAGGAGCAAAATGTTTCTACCATATGGCCAAGAGTGATGCAAACGTGGAGTCTAGAATCAGGGGACTTAGAGAGATTTGGCAGTTAAATAACAAGGGATTTGTGTCCAGACATTTTACATGTATATACATATACATACATACATGTGTGTGCATGTGTGCATGTGGGTATTATACATGCACAAACTCTTTAAACTTTATTTTTCTCTATGTGTATGAATGTACTGTCTGCATGCAGGTCTGTGCACCTGTGTTGTGCAAGGCTGCGGAGGTCAAAAGAGGGTGTCAGATTCCCCTGGAACGGGAGTCAAAGATGGTTCTCAGCCGCCATGTGGGTGCTGGAGATCGAACCCAGGTCCTCTGCAAGAGCAGTCGGCACTCTTAACCGCTAGGCCATCTCTCCAGCCCCTCTTTAAACTTTAAAAGTACAAATTAGCCAATTAAAAATGGGCAAAGAGGGATGGCAAGATGGCGCAGATAAGAAAGGCACTTGCTCTCAAGCATGGAAACCTGAGTTCAATCCCTGGAACTCACATGGTGAAGGAAAGAAACAACTCCTAAAAGCTGTCCTCTGACCTCCATATGCATGCCTTATTTTAATTTTATGTTTATGAGTGTATTGCCTGCATGTGTATTAGTGTACCTGTGTCATGCAGTATCCACAGAGATCAGAAGAGGTCTTCAGATCCCTTGGAACTGGAGTTACTGATGGTTGTTAGCTGCCATGTGGGTGCTGGTTATTGAACCAAAGTCCTCTGCAAGAGTGGCCAGTGTTGATAACCACTGAGCATCTCTCCAGCCTCTGCCCTAAATAATTTTTAACCTTACAGCTCACTTACATTATTTTTGCTATTTTCTGTTCTTTGATCATTAATGGTATATTAGTGCACTTTAATTCATTTTAAGTGTATTTTTAAAAGAGTTTTTTTCAATTTTTTTAAAATTTATTTTGTATGTGTATGAATGTACTGTCTGCATGTAGGTTTGTGCACCCATGTCGTGCAATGCCGAGGAGGTCAGAAGAGGGTGTCAGATTCCCCTGGAACTGGAGTCAAAGATGGTTCTCAGCCGCCATGTGGGTGCTGGGGATCGAACCTGGGTCCTCTGCAAGAGCAGTTGGCGCTCTTAACCGCTAGGCCATCTCTCCAGCCCCGTAAGTGTATTTTTATATTGTGTTTAGTGGGATATTATTGATACATAACACACTAGCTTGTTTTTTCCTCTCTGAGTGTTACTGGATATTGTCTTTTCAGTTGCAGAGAAACTGTACACTAACTAATGGTCGCTATTGATCAGGACCAAAAACACCAAGCTCCCAGAGCAGCTAAGACAGAGACCAGATCCTAACCCTCCAGCATGACAGCCCCTTCCCCAAGACCACACCCCCTCTCAGCTCCAAAGCAGATACAGAAGAGAGAATGACGCCCCTTCTCTTATCATACAAAAGTCTGGACTGTTAGGTCTGGCTCTCCCTGGATTCTTCCACTTCCTCTAGAAGCTGTCAGTCAGTAACTCTACTTCCCCTTTACCTGAGGCCCCACCCAAGACATTTAAAAGCGCTTGACCAGCCATGCTAATGTGTTGGCAGCCATGTTTCCATCAATGGATAACCCTGACTATTCCTGAAGTAAATACATCACGGAGTGACCTTAAGCCTGGTGTGTCTGTCTTTTATCTGGGGTTCATGCCTGCATAAATCCAACCATATATGCCACTCTTTTCTAACAAGGAAGAAATCAATTCAGAATGCAAAAAGGAAACTCAACAATATAGAAGAGAAAGTCGGCAACACGAGTGAGAAATTCAGCAAGGAAACTGAAACGGTTGGAATAAAAATATCCAGCAATGTTGAGAAGGAAAACTAAAACCACAGTGGAAAGCATCATCAATATACAAGACCAAGCAGAAGGCAGAACCTCATATGTGAAAGACAAGCTGGAAGAAACACTCTGTTCAAGCATCAATGAAGAAAGAAAATGGAACAAGTATGACCACAACATCTGAGAGAGAGCTGCAGAATGCGATCAAGAGAGTAAACCCAAGGACAGAAGAGAAACAGCTAAACATTAAAAACGCAGAAAATGCACTCTCTGAAATTATAGCAGAATCAGACATGCAAGCACAAGGGACTAATATTACCCCAAAAGGACCAAAGAAGAACTGCCCCATGAAACATCTCAGTCAAGATGCCAAAACGACAAAACAAGTACTATTAAACAGAGAAAAGCATCGCTCACAAAGGCAAAGACCTCCAAATCCCATCGGCTCTCTCATCAGCAACCCTCAAAGCCATAAAAGCATTGAGCAGTTCATTTCAAATTAAATAACTGACAAGTAAAAGTGCAGCATCCAGCAAAGCCAACTTTTAAAATGGACAGAACAACATACAGGAAAAAGCGAATTCTCAGTCAACATAAATATTGTCTGATAAGTATTGTATCTTGGGAAGAAAGTTCACCAGGAAGGAGTGCCAAGCAAAGCCTGGTACTATGGCCTGTGTCTACAGTCCCAGCTACTTGGAAGGAACACAAGTTCAAAACCAGCCTGGGTTACATACTGAGTCACTGAAAATTAAATGAATGAGATTCATTCATGAATTAATTAAGTAGATGATGAAGGAACACAATTAGGGAAGTATTGATCTAGGTCCTTATAAGTTTTGGGCTTTTTGCTTTTCTGATTTTTTTTAATTATTTTTATTTTATATGTATGAGTGTATTCACTGCTTGTACATAAGTGCACCCATGTCCTGCTATGCTCAAGAAGTTCAGAAGAGTGCATCGGATCCCCTGTAACTGAAGTCACATAAGGTTGTTAGCTGCCATATGGGTGCTGGGATTCAAACCCAGAGCTGCACAAACAGCCAGTGCTCTTAACCAAAAAGTTATCTCTCCAGCTCCGGTCATTTTTATTTTAAGAATCTGAGTGTGTTGAGAGCTTCACTTACACCAGGTATTATGGGAGTTTTGTTTTGTTTTGTTTTGTTTTGTTGGTCTTTTTGAGACAAGGTCTCCCTTTAGCCCCATCTGGTCTGGAACTCACAGAGATCTTCCAGTTTCTGCCTCCCAAATGCTGGGATTAAAGGCATGTACCACAATGCCTGGCTTGGAAATGGATTTTCTATAATAGGATGCTATAGGTTATTATAGACTTAAATTATCTCCAACTCTAATTTTATTTGCTTACAATTTTTACATTAATCTTAAATCTAAGAATCCCAACATTGTTCCATCTATTTACCTGAAAATTTCATGATTTTGTCTTTCTTTACCACTGAGTGGAACTTTTGTGTAAATGGACCTCATTTTCATTATCCATTCGGTTCAAGGATATTTAGGTTGCTTTCATTTCTTAGCTATTGTGAAAGGAACAGCAACAAAAATAGATGTAAAAGTATCTCTGCAGTAAGATGAGTCCTTGGGTATATGCCAAGGAGTAGTATAACTCTGTCAAATGGTAGGTTTATTTTCAGTTTCTTAAGAGTTCTCCACACTGCTTTCCATAGCTGATGCATGAGTTTGCAATCCCACCAACAGTGAATGAGCATTCCTCTTTCCCCAGATCCTCTCCAGCATTTGGTATCATTTGTTCTCTTGATCTTAATCAATCTGACTGGGGTAAAATGAAATTGCGAAGTGGTTTTAATTTGCATTTTCCTAATTACTAAGGATGTTGAACACTTTTTAAGATAGTTCTTCTCCATCTTTACTTCTTCTTTTGAGAACTCTCTGTTTAGATCCTTAGCCCGTCTTTTAATTGGGCCACTTGGTTTCTTGATTCTTTGTTTTTTTATTTATTTAGATATTATGAATGTTAAACCTCTGTCAGATGTGTCACTGATGAAGATTTTCTCCCACTCTGTGGGTTTTCTTTTCACTTTCTTGGTTGTTTCTTCTGCTGTACAGAAGCTTTTTCATTTAATGAGCATCCCACTTGGTAATTGTTGACCTTAATTCCTGAGCAACTGATGTCAGATTTAGAAAGTCCTTTCCTACACCTATATCTTGTAGGTTACTGCCAATGTTTTCTTCTAACATTGTCAGAGTTTCAGATTTCACATTGAGTTGTTTAATCCATTTAGAGTTGACTTTTGTGCAAGGTGAAAGATAGGGGTCTAGTTTCATTCTTATACAGGTGGAGATCCAGTTTTCCCAGCACCATTTGTTGAAGATGCTGTCTTTCCTTCTGTTTATGTTCTTGGCTCCTTTGTCAAATATCAAGTGGCTGAAAATGCATGTACTCAAGTTTGGGTCTTAACTTGTGTTCCATTGATCTATGTGTCCATTTTTGTCCCCATACCATGCTGTTTTTATGACTATAGCTCCGTAACATAGTTTGAGATCTGGTATAGTAATTCCCCCTGCATTGCTCTTTGTGCTCAGGGGTGCCTTGGCTATCTGAGGTCTTTTATGATTTCATATGAATCTTAGGACTTTTTTCTAATTCTTTGAAGTATGTTGTATATAATTTTCTGTTGCTGTGATAAAACCACCATGGCCAAGGGAACTTATAAAAGGAAGAGTTTATTTGAGTTTACAATTGACGATTCAAGGGAATTAGAGTCCATTGTGGCAGGAGGCATGGTGGGAGGGGCTGGAGCAGAAAGCCGAGGTTCACATCTCACAATGAGTACAGGAAGTCAAGAGAGAGCAACTGGAGCCTGCAAGGCTTGTTAAACTCACTATGCCCACCCCCAGTGATGTACTTCCTCCAGCATGGCCACATCTCCCAAAACAGCACCACCAACTGGGGACAAAAAGTCTGAATACTTACTTAAATCCTATGGGGAACATTCTCAAACTACCACAAATGTCATGGGGATTTTGGTTGGGATTACATTGAACCTATATGTTACTTTTGGTAGGGTGGCCATTTTCACAATATTAAATCTTCTACTCCATGAGCACTGGAGGTCCTTCCATCTTCTGGTGTCTTCCTCGCCTCTATCTTTAAAAATTTCATTGTAGAGATTTTATCGTCTTTAGTCAGGTTTACTCCAAGATATTTCTTTTTGAGGCTATTGCGAATGGGAGGGTTTCCATGTACTTTTTCTCTGATTGCTTGTTACTGGTGTATAAAATAGCTACTGATTTTTTTTAGATTAATTTTGTAACCTAATGCAATGCCACTCTTGAGGCAACATGAAAATCCTCCATCTGCATACGTCCTCTCTTAAATGACTTACAAACACCCTCTTGCTACACACATTCATGAAATTATGAAGAAACTCACCAACTAATCTCAGCTTAGGCAGATTAAAGCTTTCCAATCCAGGTTTCCAGCTTCCAGAAGCAATGCTCTTTTGCTCTTTTCGAATTTTGTTTTCAGAACAGACCCTGAGAAACTTGTTCAAATGTTGGATGATCTGGGAAATTCCTACTCAGTAGGTACAAAGTAGAGAAACACGTTTTCCTTTTTGGTTTTGTTTTGTTTTTGTTTTTGTTTTGAGACAGGGTCTTCCTATAACCCCAGCTGGTCTGTTGACCAGACTGACCTTGAACTCACAGAGATCCACCTGCCCCTGCCTCCTGAGTGCTGGGATTAAAAACATGTGCCGCCAGGCCAGGCAAGAAACATTTTTTTTATTATTTTAATTTAATTTTTATTGATGCTTTGTGCATTTCGTACATCATTTTCCAATTCAGATCAGGCATTTTTCCCTTTCCCTTCCCCCCCACCCCCACTCCATCCCAGACCATGTATTATGCCATAACTGTCCTGCATCTTTGTTTTTGTTTTTTTTCCCTTTTTTAGCTATAAGTGATAATCCATGAGTACAAGCATCCTTCGAGCAAAACCAATCTGCAGGCTGTTGTGCCCAAACCCCCACAGCCCCACCATCCAGTGGGGGGTGACAGGTTGTTTGTTCAATCAAGTTGATCAAATGAGTGTCCAGACTACATCGCTGTAGTTTCACCATTCACCCCAATCGCAGCCTTTACATTCTACCACGCCCCCTCTTCCGCAGATTGTTCCCTAGGCTTAGAAAAGGAGCACAGGTGGATGAGAAGTAAAACAGTCCACTCTCTCTGGAGCTGTTGACTTGGGCTCTGGTCAATTCTGGCTGTTTCCTTTCATGGGCTGACAGTTTGTCCAGGAGTAACCTTTCGATCCTACTAATGAAGCACAAGCAATTAGATATATAGGTATTTAAGCAGCACTAATAGTTATGGTAGGTTACTTTGGCATAGACACATATGTTTGGATGGTATGTTAATCCATGAATTACATTTTTCCCCCTGTTAAATATGACAGGGTCTTACTGTGGCTTATAACATCTCCTAACCTGTAGAGGATGTAAGCTTGTGGCATCAGCCATGGGTTATTCGTTTTTCTGGGCTGGGGAGATGGCGCAGTGGTTAAGAGCACTGACTGCCCTTGTGGAGGACCTGGGCTCAAATACCAGCACCTACACAGCAGCTAATAACTGTCCATAGGAATCCAATGCCCTCCTCAGGCACTCCCATACATGTAGGCAATACATTCATACACATAAAACAAAAATAATATTGTTAAATAGTTTTTCTTTGTATTTATTTTTATTTTATTTGTATGAGTATATTGCCTGCATGTGTTTCAAACAGTGAACCCCTGTTGTGCAATGTCCCTGGAGGCCAAAAGAAGATATTGGGTTCCTTGGAAGGGGAGTTAAAAATGCCATGTGGGTGCTGAGAATCGAACCTAGGTCTTCTGCAAGAACAGCCAGTGCTCTTAACCACTAAGTCATTTCTCCAGCCCCATTAAGGTTACTTTTATTAAAAACTCACAGATATAAGCCAGACATAGTGGTACATTTTAGCCCTCAGGAGGCTAAGGCAAGGCCTTGTCTCAAACAAAAACCCTCTCAAATATGTATGGTAGTAACTTGCAAAAGACACCAGGTGGCATCAGATAACAAATATTACCATTTTATAATCCTCTTCAGAAAGCAATTGCCCAGTAACTTGCAAACCACGTATTTTTTTTAAAGTCAATGTTTTATTAAATGCTCTGTGCATTTCATACAAAATTACATTATAAATCAAATCTAGACCCATGCCCCCCTCCCTGCACCCACACCCCACCAGAGCTCATGCATTCTGCCAAACATGTTTTTCATCTTTTTCTCAGTCTCTCTCAAAATTCTCGATGCAGAAGTTTACTCTTTCAAGCAGAAGTTCATCATTTCAGTCAGTTCTTTGATGCAGTCTTTTCTGCTGTTGTTGTTATCCCTTCCAATATGCATCACTCCAAAATATGCACATATGCATGATACATATATCACAGGTTTTAGCATCTTCAGCTTATGATTTTTTCTTTATTAGGCTGAAAGATGTCATGTTTGAAAAAAATAAATAAATAAAAAGATGTCATGTTTGAAGTCTCCTCCTTGCCAAGCCTAAACCACCATCACTTCTGTCCTTGTGCTCCACCCTGGGGTCTTCCCTTCCCATGGCCACCAAATGAGGTCCAGTAAGCACCATGTCCTGTCTTGATCTTCCTGTACTGGTCTCCATGATACAGCCTGGGTAGTCCAACAATGGCAGTCTATACTCTGAAGAAGTGGAAACCACAGTAGTAGTTCTGTCCACAAGTTGGATGTCTCAGCAGTCCCCATCTGGCACTGAAGGTTTGGAGGATTATTCGAAAGACATGAGTCTTCAGTCCATATTGGAAGGTTGAAAAGCTATGTTTTCTCATGTCTTTGAAGGATGGCAAAAGCAGTGGTAGCCACAGGCAAAACAACTGTGCTTTTGTCTTTTTACTAAGATCTCAAGTTTTATACATGAAGTACAACTTCTCAGGACTTACTATTTATTTATTTATGGTTCTACTTTCCTTTGGGATGTTTAAGGCCACACAGTTATCCCAGATTAACCAAGGTTTTTGTTTTCTCAAGGTCAGTTGAGGATCTGGTCCTCAAGGGTCACTCGGGGTTTTTTGGGGGGGGCGGAGGGAGCCCCTGGCTCTTTTTTTTTTTTTTTTGGTCTTTTTGATACAGGGTCTCCCTGTAGCCCCAGCTGTCCTGGAACTCACTCTGTAGACCAGGCTGGCCTTGAACTCACAAAGATCCACCTGCCTCTGCCTCCCAAGTGCTAGGATTAAAGGCGTGCACCACCACGCCTGGCTTCTTTTTGGCTTTTTAATCGCCAGTTCCATCCACTCGAGGACAAAGCCAGGTCTTGCTAGACCAGGCTTCCCTTTTGGAAGCATGAGCAGACTTTCCTCTTTATAGACTGGACACTGGCTGAAGTCCCATCAGCGGATCTCCAAGACCTCCCTGCACAGGAAGACTGGTGACTCACATTTGGAAGACATTTCAAGAGATGTCCCAATGCATAATCCCCTGGGACTTAGTTGACCTCTGAAGGCATGGAAAAAAGTTATTCCTTAAGACCCTCGGCCAAATTGGTATGGGCATTAAGTATGGTCATTAAGCATCCAGAAAGGCTAAGTTACACCAGCCTGATACTTTTAACTACTTTATAATATTTTAGAAAATGCTTGGACAAAAGCTCAAGCAGCCTTGACATACTAAGAAGCACTCCCATAAAATAAATACTGTGGTTAGACATAATGTCATGACAATCTATTTTTTTCACATTCCTTTGATCTTATATTACTCTAAAATATACATACATATCCTTCATCCATATACCAAAGCTTCTTAACTCTGAAAATAAATGGTAGCTTAGTACTAGAACCTGTTAAGGGAGTCACAATATAAGAGCACAATTGTTTTCAGATCCCATTAACTTTGCTCAGTTTGCCTTACAACTAGGTAATTGACACTAGCATCCACAGATGCTGGATACCATTTATCGATTGTTTTTCTGGGACTGTGCTACTTCACTTAACATGATATCTCTATTTCCATCAATTTACCTGCAAAGTTCATGATGTCAACTTTCTTTACTGCTGCAGAGAACTCCATTGTATAGATGTACCACATTCTCTCTATCTGCTCATCTGTTGAGGGGCACTTGGGTTGGTTCCAGCTCTTCACTATTGTGAAGAGAGCTGCAATAAACATGGCTATGCATGTATCTCTGAGGTTGGATAAGCCTTGTGGGTATATACCCAGGAGTGGTATGACTGGGTCAGGTGGCAAGATCATTTTTGACTCTTTTAAGGGTTCTCCACACTGCTTTCCATAGTGGCTGTATGAGTTCACATTCCGGCCAGCAGTGGATGAGTGTTCCCCTTTCCCCACAACCTCTCCAGCACTTGGTATCATTTGTTTACTTGATCCTAGCCAGTCTTATCAGCATGAAATGATATCTTAAAGTGGTTTTAATTTTCATTTTCTTAATTATTAGTGACCTTGAACACTTTTTTAAGTGTTTGAAGGGATATATTTTCTTTTTTGTAATATATATTTTGTACAAGATTATCAAGTCTAGACCTGTGTTCCCCACCTTATCACCCCCCACCCCACCAGAGCTCATGCATTCTGCCAAACATGCTTTTCATCCTTTCTCAGTCTTTCTTGATATTCTCCATGTGGAAGTTGACTGTTTTGAGCAGAAGTTCACTGTTTCAGTCAGTTCTTTGATGCAGTCCTTTCTGTTCTTGTTGTTTCCAATATGCATCACTCCCAACTGCTTGGACAAAAGCTCAAGGGGCCATGCACAAGAAATACTTACAACTAGGTAACTGGCACTAGCACCCACAGATGAGGGATACCATTCATCGTTTGTTTTTCTGGGACTGTGTTACTTCACTCAGCATGATGTCTTCTAGCTCCAGCCATTTTCCTGCAAAGCTCATGATGTCATCTTTCTTTACTGCTGAATAGAACTCCATTGTGTAGATGTACCACATTTTCTCTATCCACTTGTCAGTTGCAGGGCACTTGGTTGGTTCCAACTCCTCGCTATTGTGAAGAGAGCTGAAATAGACCTTGAACACTTCTTAACATGTTTCTCAGCCATCTCTAATTCCTCACTTGTGAAGTCTCTGTTCAGCTCTTTACTCCATCTTTTGAGTGAGTCATTTGTTTTCTTTTCTTTTTTTCTTTTTTTTATTTTTTTGTCAGGGCAGTGCCTGCCTATAGCCCCAGCTGGCCTGGAAGACTCTGTAGACCAGGCTGGACTTGAACTCACAGAGATCCGCCTGCCTCTGCCTCTGCCTCCCGAGTGCTGGGATTAAATGTGTGCACCGCCACACCCAGCTTAAAAAAGGTCTTAGATGCCATGTGGGTGCTGGGAATTGAACCTGGGTCCTCTGCAAGAAGAGTTGGTGCTCCTAACCACTGAGCCATCTCTCCAGCCCCTCATTTGTTTTCTTTGTTTTTTGAGTAGTTTATATATTCTGGAAATCAATGCTTTGTCAGATGTATATGCAGTGAAAGTTTCCTCCCACTCTGTGGGTTTTCTCTTTGCTTCCTTGATTGTTTCTTTTGATGTACAGAAGCTTTTGAGTTTAATGAGGTCCCATTTGTCAATTATCAATCTTATTTATTTCACAGCTGATGTTTGATTTAGGGAGTCTTTTCCTATGCCTGTGCCTGTAGGCTGTTGCCAATTTTTCTTCTATCACCTTCAGACATTTGGGTTTCTCATTGAAGTCTTTGATCCATCTGGAGTTGACTTTTGTACAGGGTGAGAGGTAGGGGTTTAACTATTTTTCTACAAGTGGTGATCCAGTTTTGCCAACACCACTTGCTGAACATGCTATCTTTCCTCCATTGTGTCTTCTTGGCCTCCTTGTCAAATATGAGGTGGCCGAAATTGTATGTGCTCAAGTTTGGATCTTCAGTTTTGTTCCATTGGTCAAAAGGTCTATTTTTGTGCCAGTACCAAGCTGTTTTTATGACTATAGCCCTATAGTATAGTTTGAAGCCTGGTATAGAGATTCCTATGTATTGCTCTTTTCACTCAGGGTTGCTTTGGCTATTTGGGGTCTTTTGTTTTTCCATATGAAATTAAGGAATTTTTTTTTTTCCAATCTGGCCTTTGGCTTTTTTTGGTTGGGAGGTTTCTTATTACATCTTCAATTTCTTCATGTATTATGAGTCTGTTTAAGCTGTCAGTCTCTTCTTGGTTAAGCTTTGGTGATCCCTAGGATTTCAGATATTCATCCATTTCTCCTAGGTTTTCAAACTTAGTATAGTTTTTTTCCAGTATTCCCATATGATTGTCTGGATCTTTTCATTGTCCATTGTGATATTTCCCCTTTCATCACAGATTCAATTGATTTGAAGTTGCTCTTTCTTTTGGTTAACTGGGCTAGAGGTCTGCCTATCTTGTTTATTCTCTCAAAGAACCAAATTTTGGATTCATTGATTTTTTTTGTATTGTTTTCTTTGTTTCTATTTCATTGATTTCTGCTATGATTTTTATTTCTTCCTATCTGTTGCATTTAGGGTTCATTTGTTGTTGTCTTTCAAGTGTTTTTAGCTGCAGTGTTAGATGGTTCATTTGTGCTCTTTCTGTTTTTCTAATGTAGGCACCCAGGGCTATAAAATTACCTCTTAGGACTGCTTTTAAAGTATCCCATAGGTTTTACTGTATTGTATTATCATTGTCATTCAGTTCCAGGAATGTTTTTTTTTTCTTTATTTATTTCTTCCTTGACTCATTCATTCAGGAATGTGTTGTTTGGTCTCCATGTGCTCTTGTAGATAGTAGGGCTTATCCTGGTGTTGATATTGAGCTTTATTGCACTGTGGTCCAATAGAATGCATGAAATTATTTCAATCTTTTTGTATTTGTTAAGGTTTTTTCTCTGTCCTAGTATGTGGTCGATTTTGGAGAATGTTCCATGGGGTGCTGAGTAGAAAGTGTATTCTCTGGTATTTGGGTGGAATATTTGGTAGATGGCTGTGAGGTCCATTTAGTTTATCATATCATTCAGTTCGGATGTCTCTCTGTTTATTCTTTGTCCAGTTGACCTGTCCAAAGGGCTCAGTGGGGTATTGAAATCCCCTACTATGAGTGTGCTGGGGTTAATCTGTGCCTTGAGGTCCTAGAGAATTGTCCTTATAAAGTTTGGTGCACCAGAGTTTGATGCATACATATTCATGATTGTGAAATCTTCATGGTCAATTGTTCCTTTGATAAAGATGTAATGGCCCTCTTTGTCTCTTCTTATTTCTTTACTTTGAAGTCTACTTTGATATTAAAATAGCAATACCTACTTTCTTTTTGGTACCATTTGCTTGGAATAATTTTTTCCATCCCTTCACCTTAAGTTGGTGCCTATCCTTGAGAGTGAGATGGGTTTCTTGTAGACAACATATAGACGAGTTTTGGTTCCTAATCCAATCTCCCCATCTATGTCTTTTGAATGGGAAGTTTAGTCCATTAATATTTAAGGTTATAATTGAAAGACGTGTGTTGCTTCCTTTCACCTTATTATCCATTTGCATTTTTGGTCTAGGTTTCTACTTCTGCAGTTATGCTTTTATTAATTTCTCTTTCTAGGTACGTGGGGATAGTTGTCCCTCTACTCTGTCCTTTGAATTGCTTCAAGTATTTTCTGAAGTGTTGGTTTTCCAGACATGTAGTCTATCACCTTGTTTATGTCATGGAAGATTTTCCTCTCTCCTTCAACTATAATCAGCATTTTTGCTGGGTTGGCATCTATAGTACTTTAACACTGGGAATGCTTTGCTCCACATTCTTCTTGCTTTCATAGTTTGCACTGAAAAATCAGTTGTAATTCTGATGGGTTTCCCCTTATATGTAACTTGTTGTTTTTCTCTTGTGGCTTTTAGAATTTTGTCTTTGTTTTGGGTATCTAGCGTTTTACCTATGATATGGCATGGGTAGTTTCTTTTCTGCTCTTGTCTGTTTGGAGTTCTATGTGCTTCTTGTATTTGTATGGGGTTTTTTGTTTTTTTTTAGTTTGAGGAAATTTTCATCTATTATTCTGTTGAAGATCTGATCAATACCATTCTCTTGGGATTCTTCTCCTTCCTCTCTATTCCTATGATGTGGAGGTTTGATCTTTTCATAGTGTCCCACATTTCCTGGTTGTTCCTCTTTTGTGTATTTTTAAATTTTTCATAATCTTTACTTGACGTTTTTAGTTGTTCTGTGTTATCCTCTAGGTCTGATATTCTTTGTTCTGCTTCCTCCATTCTACTTCTGAAGCTTTTTCTGTTCCTTTCATCTTGATTGGATGAGTTCTTTATTTCCTTTTTCATTTCATCCTGTGATTTCTTTAGTATTTCTACCTCCTTTTGGAGCTTCTCAATCTCTTACTGTAGCTCCTTGCTTTGCTGGTTGGTTTCCTTTTTCAGTGTTTATACTTCGTTCCAAAGTTTGTCATTCTCTCCCTCTAGTTCTTTCTGGTATTTGTCATTCTCTCCCTTCTATGTCCTTCTTGAGTTTTTCATTTTCTCTCCTTAGTTCTCTGACTTGTTCTTTATATTCTTTGATTTCTTTGAATATGTCTGCAATTGTTCCTCTAAGATCTGTGTCCTGGGCCACCCCCAGGGAGATCCCACTGTAGGAATCTCCCACAGGGTTGGTAGAGCTTGGTGTGGAATTATTCTGCACCTTTCCCATGTTGTCCCTTCCTCTGTCCCTGGCATGTGGGTTTCCCTTTTGCCTGTATTCTGATGCAAATCCCAAATGCCTCTTCACTGTGTTGAAGGCTAGCTTTGCTTGCCTCCTTCAGATGCCTTTGTTTTTTGTTGTTGCTGCTGTTGTTTGTGGGGGAGGGGTGTTTGTTTTGGGGGGTTTCTCCTTGTTTATGGAGTGTTAACTTGTCTAAGTTTCATGCTTTCAATTTGGTTTATAGATTGGAAGTCTAACTCGCTCTTTCCTTTCTGTTTTGAAGGTTCTCCAAAAAAATCCACCTGGACACTCCCTCAGCAATTCCAGTTGGTGGGGGGATGGGGGTAATCTGTGCTTCAGGTGGTTCTGGGAAATCCCTATCTAAGCTCTGTGCAAAATACTAGGCATATTTATGAAATGTTGCGATTTTAATTTCCCGAGTCAGTATAGAAATTTCAAACATCTTTTTGTTAATTCATGGATGCACCAGAAGTTCCACTGATCTATATGTTTTTTTGCTTCCACCAAGCACAAACAGGACAAGGCCCACACAGTACATGCTGTTTTGTTTTCTTCTCAACACTCACAGCAAGCAGTTGTTAACTCTAGCTTATGCATAGAAAACTGAAGCTTAGGGGTGAAACTGAGGTCCATTTCTATTTTAGATTTAAAACTTGACAGAAATGGCTTTTATAAAAAAGACCAAAAAAAAAATCACAAATGATGTTACATGATCTAAATTCCTCTAAAAACTGTATATATAGATACAGCTAATGTAACTCTTCTAAGAAACCTTCAAAATTGTTATACAATTGTTGTACATTGATATATAGCATTGAATTAGCAGACCTAACTATAAGGACATTTTAGGGGAAAGCGTAATAGTACAAAATGCTCCTAGAATACTCATATTAAAGAGACTTAAAACATGACATGCTTTTCAAATATTAAAATGTTAAGAGCACACGCTGCTCTTGCAGGGGACTGGAATTAAGTGCCCAGTATCTACATCAATCTGCAACTCCATCTGCAGGAGATATGGTGCCCTCGTCTGTCTTCCAGGAGCAACCATGCTCACATGCACATAAATCCCACAGACATACAAATACACATAATTAAGAATAAGTTTTTAAATTAAACTATTTAGCAGACAGGCATCACCATTTTCCATGTACAAAGAGGGAGCATCCCCTGTGAAGAGGTCTCTATTCAATTTTCTTTCTCCCAAGCCTGCGCTGGAACAGGTTCTTGAGCATCTGTGTACCTGGTGCAACAAAGCACTCTTGTTCTTTTTGATTGAACGAAAATGTATTAAATGCTCTATGGAGAGGCCAGCCTGTGAATCATGCCCTGCAAGTTTTCATCCCAAAGGTCTAGAAAAAGCATGTTGTAGGATAAGTTCTAGACTGGCTCCGCGACCTTCCCTCTCTCCCAGGCCTTCTGGCTGGTTTTCTCTCTCGTCCACAAGGCCATGGCCATGCATGTGGCAGACAGTGGTTATTAATATCTCATACTAAGGGAGAAACATTTGGGCCCTGTTCACGAACTACCTGGAGACATGAAGGGAGGGCCCAGAAAGGGATATGTACTGCTATCTCCTTCTTTGGATAAGCTTGACTACTTCAAAAGCTTGTTGCACACAAATGTGAATTTTTGAAACCTGTGGAAGCTAGAATAGATACGCACATGCTACTTCAGGCTTCAATTCATGGGATGTGTAATACAAAATGGAAATTCTTGTTGAGAAAATGGAATCGTTTCTCAGAGGCTCCCTGAGTCCTATGTCTTTACCACCTGGAATGCCCAGCAATGTTGGAACCACAGCCTCCACTCTACACCTCCTAAGTTAGCAGTATGCACCCTGTTAGAAGCCTGGGCTCTGCTTTATTGAGTCTAGAGATGAGGGGTTCTGATGAGGAGCAATGAGCAAAGGTAGATGGTCTGAGTTCCTGTACCTTGTCAAGCTACAGGCTTATTCCCATCCGCATTTTATCAAGCTTTCAGAAGCTCAAAAATGTGACTTCTTCTGGTTAAAAGCATCATTCAACATTGTAATACGAAACTTTACATTATCTAGTATGGTGGTGCTTTTAACTAAACTGCAAAAAAAGTGGTACCATGAAAAACACCAATCGTTTGCAACTCTGAGATGTCCATTTGCATATCCAGAGTAGCTTCAGGACTTCTTGTTTGAAGAAATTTATTTAATCATGCTAGACTAGGGCTAGGGATCTGGGTCAATTGGGAACATACTTGCCTAGCACCCACAAAGCTTCAAGTTCAATCTCTGGCCCAACACAAATTGGATATGATGGTGCATGACTGTAATCCCAGCACTCAAGAGGTAGAGGCAGGAGGATCAGGAGGTTGTGGTTGTCCTTGGCTTCTAGCGAGTTCAAGGCCAGGCTGAGATACATCAGACCCTGTCTAAAATAAGTAAACAACAGGGCTGGAGACATGGCTCAGTGGTTTAGAGCACTGGTTGCCCTTGCAGAGGACCTGGGTTCAGTTCCCAGCACCCACATGACAGCTAATGACCATCTGTCACTCCAGTTCCAGGGGATCCAATACCCTCTTCTGGCTTCTGTGGGGTATTGCACACATGTGGTTCACTTACATAAATACAGGCAAAACACCTATACACATAAATAATAAATAAGGTATTTAAAATAAATAATTAAATATGCTGGACTCCAGAGGAGGAGATACAGACCCCAGCCTAAGGACACAGCATCTTTCATTGTTATTTTCTATTCAGTTACCCTGTGCATTTCTGTTATGGCAAAATATTTCTACATAATTGAAGAATATGTCCCACACTATCCAAATTCCTGGGGGATTTTTAATTTAGTCTGCATCCTCATTCCATATAAGAATAATCCAGCCATGGCAGGATTATCCCACAATGCTTCCCTCATCAAGGCACATGGATGAAAAGAGGCTAATGGAGGCCTGGTCCCTTCCTGTCTACAATGCCCCAGGACTAGCATCACTTGCAAGCCTGCCTGGGTGGGCTCAGAAAGACAAACAAGTGAGGGTTCTTCATGTGTGGACCCTAGATTCTAGGTCCTAGTTTTCGTACATATGTATGTACATGTGAGGAAGTGTTTATAGAGGCCAGGAAACTAGAAAGGGGCCCATGGGGACTGGAGTGGGAGTAAGAGGCCTTAGGGGAGAGCGGTGGGGCGGAATAACAGAACACATGTGATTTTAAAGAGAAAGAGGGAATGCTAGGGTTCAAAAGGCTTAGGTGGGGATGAGGAGCAGGAAGACAGGGAAGCAGGGATGGAGAGGACCAACTAGGTATGAAAATGCCACAAGAAAAACTACTGCTTTCTAAGTTAATATAAAAATATTTTTTTTAAGCTGGCTAGCAGAATTCTGGAAAAGGTCTTCTTTGTTCAGGAAAAAGAAGACAAAGAAACTGTCAAACGTGGTGAAGTGGTGGAAGACCTGTCTCTGAAGAAGCTGTTGAGCTTCAGGGGTATTGACACACAGGATAATTTAAATGAGTTTAAAACAGACTAACAGACAGTTATATGGTTATATTTGCAATTATGTAGCTTTTTAAAAATACCTGTGAGGTCTGGTTCGAGACAAAAAGCAAAGATGGCATAGACTGAAGAACTCTCCCTTCTTTTCTGATCAGGAGCCCAAGTTTGTAAAAGCCCGAGAAGAAAGCCCCAGTAAATGACCACACAGAGCCAACACCTATTTCCAGATTCCCGTGAGACCTCTAATTCTGAGACCCACCTTCAGGGCCAAGATTCCAACATATCACCATTTTCCCTCCCCTGACCTATAAAAGGTCTTTTGCCCATCCCAGATGTGAGCTTTCCTGTGGTCCTTCACCCCAAAGGGCCATGGATTCGCATACAAGAGCATATTTCCCGGAATAAAAGCCTGCTTTTGTTTACTTTTAATTCGGACCGATTGGCCTTTCTCTCCCCAGCAGGGAAACCTCTTAATGTGTATCAAGCAATTTATTCAAATCAAAGAATACTAGTTTCATGGGACAGGAAACTAATAAATTGGTGACTGCAGATGTTGAGTTGGCCTCAATATTTGACCTTGAATTAACATTGGTTTCTCCCAAGCAGTCAGAGCAGACAGATCAAGATAAACATAGGGCCATAAGAACGGGCAAAAATATTTAACCAAGGTGGTTAACCTCCTTCCTTTGGGGGTTCCTTGCTTTTCTGCTTTGTCTTTGACCTTCCCCTGCCCTCTGCCCCACAGACCACACCTCATCACTCAGAACCTTTCACTAGGATATCACTTCTTTGTGCACCGCAGAGCACCCAGAACATGGCATGTGTTCTCTCTGATCTAGAGCAATTCTGTCAGGTAAGAAGTCTTGCAAGAGTATCAGAAGATCAAGCAATCTAATCCCAATTACCATGAAGAAAAGTACAGATGCAAGTATCTTCATAACAAGCTGGCTCACATCAAAAGACTAATGGGTGAATTTGACCAACAACAAGCAGAGTCATGGCACTAGAACTCTGCTTGGACCAGAGATGCGAAGAAACTTAAGCTTATTTATTTAAAATTCCGGGGCTGGAGAGATGGCCTAGCGGTTAAGAGCGCCGACCGCTCTTACAGAGGACCCAGGTTCGATCCCCAGCACCCACATGGCAGCCGAGAACCGTCTGAAACTCCAATTCCAGGAGAACTCCAGTTCCAGGGGAATCCGAGACCCTCTTCTGACCTCCGCGGCATTGCACGACAGGGGTGCACAGACTTGCATGCCGACAGTACATTCATACACATACAGAAATAAATAAAAATTAAAAAATAAAAATAAAATAAAATTCCAAATGAGTTGCTCTACAGTCTAAAAAGATGAAACTTTGCCTGTTGAAAGTTTCAGTATTAGTAAACTTGAATTATGCTTTTTTCCTCCATTTTACTTTGCTTTCCTGCATTTCAAAGCTGCTTTTTTTCTTGTCCTTTTCTCCCTCCCCCCAATACTTGTTTGTTAACAGAAACAGTGTGCTGGATAGCTTTAGTGTCAACTTGACACACCTGGGTTGAGGGAGCCTCAATTGGAGAATTGGCTCCATTGGCTTGGCCTGTGGCCACATCTGTGAAGTATTGTCTTGATGCTCAAGCAGTATGGGATGAGTGGTGCCACCCTGGGCAGGTTGTTGTGTACCGTATAAGAAGGCGGGCTGGGCATGAGCCAGGGGAGCAAGCCAGTGAACAGCATTCCTCCATGGTTTGTGCTTCAGTTCCTGCCTCCAGGTTCCTGCCCTGAGTTCCTGCCTTGGGTTCCCTGAATGATGAACTGTGACCCAGGAGATGTAAGCTGAATAAACCCTTTCCTCCCCAAGTTGGTGTCAGTCAGAGTGTTTTGTCACCGCAATGGAAGACAAACTAGAACAAACAGTTTTTTTAGATATTGGGGATCCAGTGTCTATACTTCAAATCAACTTTTCCTTGAAAACTTGTTTGTCATTAGAAATGATGTTTTTTGGTCTTTTTGAGATAGGGTCTCCCTGTAGCCCCAGCTGTCCTGGAACTCACTCTGTAGACCAGGCTGGCCTTGAACTCACAAAGATCCGACTGCCTCTGCCTCCCAAGTGCCAGGATTAAAGGTGTGCACCACCACACCCAGCTAGAAATGATTTTTTTAGGTATTGGAGATGCAATGTCCACACTTAAAAGTTGTGTGTATTTAAAAAAAATGACAAAACAAAACAGTAATGTGCAAGGTGAATTGCTTTTGGATAAACATAACCCTATTTTCTGACCTTTCTTAATGCAAACTCTTTGCCTTAAATGGTAGAATATTTAGACATTTGCACAAAAGACAAAAAAATCAAAACCTTGTTTTCGAGGTTCAAAAATAGAAAGCTGCTTGCGTATATTTTTATGCACATAGATATATACAGGGTGACTTGGTCTAGAATATTAAATCTGCCCTGCAAGTTAACCCCCATTGCAATGGTTGCCTTAAGGTGTTTGCTACTTGTGTACATAGTGTGGTTAATCATTAGCTACACTGCTTCCCAGTGACCACAGCAATGGGGAGCATACTGTGGCCTACCAGCATCTGAAAGCGTGTGTTCAACTTGTATGTCTGCAGAGCTGATGTGGATGTGAGCGTGCATGAAGGTTAAAGCTGCTACTCCCAGTAGGCCAGACGTTCAGGTTCAACAACTGATGAGTGTTACTACAGGTTTGTTTTTGTTTCTGGTTTTTTTTAATGTCAAGTTGCTACTTCTATTGTGGAAGACAAGAGCATTTCCATTTCAACAGCTTGTCGGCTTTATTAATGTTGGCAAAAATTGATGTTATAAAAATGAAACAGATCTATAGTTTGGAGGCAAAATTATAAAATTAAATGTGTAGGTAACCTATTGATATACTACCATAAAGTATTTTTGAAGAGAGATATGCAAAGAAGCTATTGCCTACATGAGATGTATATTTAAAGATTGTTTTTCATCCTGGATACCAGGAATATAAAAAAAGCGAATATATTCAACCATAACATACTGTGATTCATCAAACAGCACAAACTTTCATTTCATGGAGTTTATCTGTTGACGTTGATTTAAACTATCACTTGTTTTATCATGTGGGAATGTAAATTATGTGGTCAAAATATAAGGATTTTGAACTAATGTTGATTCAAGTTGTGTTGTCTTATTGTATTGTCTTTACAAATCTGTTTTGAAATGTTTGCCAAAATTTTGGTAGTACCTTTAATAAAGATGTTTGTCTCCAGCATCCACCCCCCAAAAAAGAGTTCTTATTCTTCAGAAGAGCAAACTGAGTTCAAAGAAGCATAATTTGGTTCCTTAGGGGTATGAGACACACCCTTAAAATATTTTAAAAGAGGGGAGGGAGGTGGGGGAGATACAGTTAAGAGCACTGGCAACTCTTGCAAAGATCCAGGTTCAGTTCCCAGCACCCACATGGCAACTAATAGCCACCTGAAACTACAATTCCAAGAAATCTGATGCCCTTTTCGGGCCTTTGTAGGCAAAACACTCATATGTACAAAATAAAAGTAAATAAAACATTTTAAATACCTTAGATTCAAGTGTAAATTCAATGTCTAACCGTCATGTTGGGTTTTTTGTGATGTCAAATCACACGTGCAGCTGGCTGGGACTGGCAAATATATATTGAGAAGACAGAAAGGAAAGTTCAAACAGGCCTAGACACATGTAAGAGGTGCCAGAGGAAACGGGTGTTATTTCAAATCAGGGAGGATGAGGATCTTCTTTCCAATTTACTTTGACAGGACAATGTAAATATTTACCTTATACCACACACCCAAATTCCAATTGACTTAAAACTGTAATTGTAAATAATAAATATTAACCAATGTTTCTATATACAGTGTATGTGTTTACTTTTTGTCAGTGCTCATTGTCATGATGTGGAGCAAGGGAAGCACTTTCAGTTCATACCACACAAAGTAGAAAACAATTGAATCAGTGATGTTTGATTACAAAACCAGAAAAACAAAGGGCTTTTTATGTATAATTAATTTATTCTTTGAAACTTCCATAGATGTATACAATGTATCTTCCCCTGACTTTTTCTCCAATATATATCCTGACCCACATCCTGTGCTTTTTTTTTTTTCTCTCTTTTTGAGACAGGGTCTCCCTAATAGCCCCAGCCCTAGAACTCACTATGTAGACCAGACTGGGCTTGCACTCACAGAGATCCACCCGTCTCTGCCTCTAGAGTGCTGGGACTAAAGGCGAGTGCCACCATGCTAGGCTCTTTTTTTTTTTTTTAATTACCTCTGGGTGTTTTCAAGGATAATGTCCCCCATAGACTCCAAGTGTTTGAACAGTTGGTGACACTGTTATAGAGGTTTAGAAGGTGGGGGCCTTGATGGAAGAAGCATGTCACTCTGGGAAGGCTTTGAGAGTTCCCAGCCTTGTCCCACTTAGGGTCTCTCTCTCTCTCTCTCCGCTTCCTGAGCTTGCTCAAAGACAGAAGTGCTCATCTTACTGCTCCTTCTCCCTCTGCTCCTGTGCCTCCTGCCATGATGGACTCTTATTGATCTGGAACCATCGTAAGCCAAACAACCTTCTATTAAGTTGTCTTGGCCATGGTGTTTTATCACATCCACATTAAAGTAATTAATACACTGGGTCCAATGTGTGCTGCCAATATGCACATGGCTGTTGGATTATCCACGGGTACATAGGCAACCTGCCAGAGGCCACCCCTCAAAGAAAAGCGACTTCTGTGGCAGCCATAAATTACCAATAGTTCCTCTAGAAGGGTGGAGCCTCAGGAGCCCCTCCTACCTCCGGGCTGTACTGTTTAACTGGCTTGATCAAGCGCAGGTAGCCACAGGTGTTGTGAGTCATGTCAGGTTCAGAGAACAGTATGTCACAGCTCTCCTCCCCCTCTTCTAGCTCTTTCACCCTCTTCCACAGTACTCCTTCCCTGAGTCTTGGGGTGGGGTGAAGGGTCACTATAGATGTTCCATCTATGGCTGAGCACATCACTTATTCACAGCACTTTACCCTGCTATGACTCTCTTCATAAACCACTTCCCACTGCAACAAGAAGCTTCTCTACCCAAAACTGAGAGTGCTACAAATCTATGGATTAAAAACGTAGATACCTAGTGCTGGAAAGACAGTTCATTGATTAAGAGCATTGGCTGCTCTTTCAGAGGACCTGGATTAAGTTCCCAGCACCCACATGGTGGCTGTTAACCATCCATAACTCCAGTTCCAGGAGACCCAACATGTTCTGGCTTCCATGGGCACTGCATGACATAGATGCTCTTATATACATGCAGGCAAAACACTCATACACAAAATAAAAATAAAATGAATAACAAATAAAAACAAAGAGCTTTAAAAGGCAGTCTGGCCAGGCGTGGCGGCACACGCCTTTAATCCTAGCACTCGGGAGGCAGAGGCAGGTGGATCTTTGTGAGTTCAAGGCCAGCCTGGTCTACAGAGTGAGTTCCAGGACAGCTGGGGCTACAGGGAGACCCAGTCCTGAAAAAGACCAAAAAAAAAAAAAAAGGCAGTCTGACAGCATGACCATTTCATCAATAGGTTCTCCTGTCAGGCCTATCCCCAGCCTTGGGGCCTGACCATATTTACAGTTCCATGCATGAGTTCTGTCCTGGGGAGCAGGCCTCAGATCCAATCGAGAGCAGTGGGGCGCAGTTGTGGCACTACTGCACCGGTGGGTGCGTCTTGGCCGGCAGGTTGGTATTATAGCATGCAGCTTCCAGAGCTGAGAAAAACCGACGATTCTTTTTGTCACTCAGTAGCAACATAGAATCTTCCAATCTAGCCAGCAGAAAAAGAGTTTACAAATCAAAGTTGATTTCTCTATGTTCTGCATCCAATACACTCTTGCCCTAAATTTCCACTTCCAATTACTGACACTGCTGGCTTCTTTTCATTGTTGTTCTTTATTTTGTTTATAAGTCAAGGTATTACTTTGTAGCTCAGGTGGCCTTGAGTACATGAACTTCCTACATCAACCTCCAAAGTGCAGAGATTGCAGGCACATAGCACCATAGCTTGCCAGCTGGCTTCTTACTCATGTTTATCATTTGCCATTTTCCCAACGCTATCTAACCTATAATCAAGAGGAGAAAGATCTCTGAACTATATTCCCCACAAATCAGCTGTAACTATGACCTCAGGTATGTCAAATTTTCTGGAATTCAGTTCCATTTTGTATCAACAGAAAATGTTGACCTGGAGGATTTGAGGTCTTTTCCATTCCAGAATTGCAGAATTCTCCTTTTAACAGTCTCTGGTCTTTCTATAGCAATTTGAGGGGAACAATAACCACCTTTCTTTTCCCAGGTTTAGATCAAGTAAGAAATAAGACACATGAGACAGACAAATGGTGACCAAAGTAATGCAGATTTTTTTGGGGGGGGGAGGGCGGTTGTTTGTAAGAGATGCACATGTGAGAATGTGGCTGAATCTGTGGCCACAGGGGCATGGAAATGTTTTCTTCCCCAACACAGAGCTAACTTCACATCCCAGTCAGAGTTGGGCTGTGTTACCAGTCTCTCCCCACCGCCAAGGAGTTGGGGAAGAAGGATTTCGAGAGTAAGCCACCAAACATGAAGTGTCTGTTTCTAATAGAGAATCAGGGAAGAAGAGGAAACTGCTCTCGATCACAGAGTCCTCCATGCCTCTCAATAACTGACCCAGTTCGAGAGCCTGTCTCTTTAAAAAAAAAAAGTAAAATTAGTGCAACTAGTGTCTCCATCATCTTACCCATTCTGTTTCCAGGTTAATCATCTAAATACATGTTCTAATCATGGGGCGCTATGCAGAACCTCATCTAGGAGTCAGGACACATGAGGTCTAATGCTGGTTCCTTTACCAACCAGCTACTCAACCATGGCAAAGTCCCTTTATTTTCCTTGGTTTAGGAAATTCTTGTCCACAGTATGATAGGATTTGATTATCCCTTCACATGCTAGAATATCAATTCAAGTTTCAAATACTTTGTCTATAGTATAAACCTTTTAGCATACTCTGTGTGTGTGTGTGTGTGTGTGTGTGTGTGTGTGTGTGTGTGTGTGTGTGTTTACAAAATGACTAATGAGTATTTTCAGCCATTGTCTCTCATGGCTTCCTACTCTGGCAAAACAGATTGCTAGCTCACCTTTGTTACTTTAGCTGCAAGCTTTCTCCGCCCTCAGTTTAGTGCCAAGGATTGTTTTCTTTAAGACACCCAGCACAAACATGTCTCCCAAGCCTTTCTGGATTTTTTTCCAGATGGCACATTCAGATGTAGATAGGTATCAAGTGGTATTTGTCATGATTTCACCTGTGTCAGGGATATGCATTGCCCACTACCTGGCACCACTCCTCTCACTCTCCTTGCAGTTAGGAGTTTTGCAACTAGCTCTAGACAATGGGGAAATGTGTAAAAGGAATGCATTCTGTTTGCAGGCCAGATCACCTTCCGGTTCCTTCCTATAGCAACTTGGCATCTATGTGCTTTGATGTCTGTTTCACCAGATCAGATGAGCTGAAAGACACACTGTTTGATTAAGCAAGTGAGATCTGTCACCACAGCACAGCCTAGCCCTGTCTGACTTAGCACACCTGCAGAAAGAAGGCTGAGGGTCACATGGCCAACTGCTTTCCTCAGTTTCACTCCGAGATCTGGAAAGATGCATGATGGTAGAGGCCTGGTATCTAACTGTATATATTTATTTATAACTCATAATACTTATAGAAATATATGAAGAAGTTAATATGTATAATAGTTTAATTTACTGCTATACATTATATTATCTTATAGAGCACATTGTATATCTTTTTTTTTTCTTTTGGTCTTTCTGAGACAGGGTCTCCCTGTAACCCCAGCTGTCCTGGAACTCACTCTGTAGACCAGGCTGGCCTTGAACTCAAAGATCTGCCTGCCTCTGCCTCCCAAGTGCTAGGATTAAAGGTGTGCATCACCATGCCTGACTGTTCTTGCTTTTTTTAAAACAAAAATGATCTCTTTTGATTTTAATGCTTAGGAGATGCAGCTTAGGCATGATCAAGTGGCTCAGCAGGTAAAGGTGCCTTCCACCAAGCCTGACAACATGACTTCAATCCTCAGAACCTACAAAAGACTCCTGCAGGTTGTTCTCTGACATACATACACAATAAATCAATAATTTTTTTTTTCGAAAGAAATGCAGGTTAAAAAAAGAAGAAGAAGAAGAAGAAGAAGAAGAAGAAGAAGAAGAAGAAGAAGAAGAAGAAGCTGAATGTGTGCTCTAAGTTACACAGCAAAGACCCGGATGGTTCTCGGTTCCTTCCCACCATTTGTTGAATTTAATGACATTTTACCACTTTCTTAAAATACAAAGGATTTCAAACTGAAACTGAAGTTCTAAGAGTTAGCTAGCCTACTTAAATTATATTTATTTTTTTTTCCCATGTCTCCCCATTCACAGTACAGACCAGGCACAGTGGCCTAGGCTGAGGTGTACATGCGGTGGGTTTGCTCTGCCTCCTCTTTCTATACAGTGAGTATAGAAACACAGCCTGTGGAAAGCACCAGGAGGCCTATATTTATATTTTTAAAGATTAATGGAAACTTAGGAAGGTGAGCTTGGGACCATTAGAACTTTTTTTTGCCTTCTCTGAACTCTCTCTCTCTCTCTCTCTCTCTCTCTCTCTCTCTCTCTCTCTTTCTCTCTCTTTCTCTCTCTCTTTTATGAGACAGGGCCTCCCTGTAGGCCCAGCTGTCCTGGAACTCACTGTGTAGATCAGGCTGACCTTGAAGTTACAAAGACCCACCTGCTTCTGCCTCCTGAGTGCTGGGATTAAAGGTGTGTGCCACCATGCTGGGCTTGAACATTTTCTTAAAAACTGAATTTCTTGGGGCTGGAGAGATAGCCTAGCGGTTAAGAGCACCAACTGCTCTTACAGAGGACCCAGGTTCGATCCCCAGCACCCACATGGTGGCTGAGAACTGTCTGTAACTCCAATTCCAGGAGAACTCCAGCTCCAGGGGAATCCGACACCCTCTTCTGACCTTCGAGGCATTTCACGACACGGGTGCATAAACCTACATTCAGACAGGACAGTCATACACATAAAAAATAAATAAATAATTTTTTTTAATTGAATTTCTTTTGCCGGGCATGATGGTACATGCCTTTAATCCTAGCACTTGGGAGGCAGAGGCAGGTGGATCTCTGTGAGTTCAAGGCCAACCTGGTCTACATAGATAGCTCCAGGCCAGCTGGGACTAAAGGGAGACCCCATCTCAAAAAGACCAAAAAAAAAAAAAAATTGAGGGGCTGGAGAGATAGCTCATCGGTAAAGAGCACCAACTGCTCTTGCAGAGGACCCAGGTTCAATTCCCAGAACCCATATGGTGGTTAAGAACCGTCTTTAACTCTAGTTCCAGGGGAATCCGACACCCTCTTCTGACCTCCGTGGTATTGCATGACACGGGTGCACCAACTTACATGCAGACAGTACGCTCATACACATAAAAAATAATAAATAAATTAAAAAATTTTTTAATTGAATTTTTTTTTGGTCTTTTCAAGACAGGGTCTCCTGTAGCCCCAGCTGGCCTGGAACTCACTCTGTAGACCAGGCTGGCCTTGAACTCACAAAGATCCGCCTGTCTCTGCCTCCCAAGTGCTAGGATTAAAGGTGTGTGCCATCATGCCCAGCTTGAATTTCTTTTAAAAATGTATTAGGATGAATATCATGAGTGTACAAAAAGGTAGAACAATATGATGAATTCCCATTTATTCACCCTTCCAGATTCTGTAATTAGCAAGGTTTCACCCACTTGCTTAATATATTCAGGGGTTGTTACTATGGATCAAATTATTCATTTGTTTGATTTTTTTATTCTTTTTTAAATATGTTAAGGCTAATACATAATTTTGCTGATATTCACTTTAGTTTACATCTTTTTAAAATAATCATATGTTCTTATATACATACATTGCCATTACTACATCAAAAAAAGACTAAATTTCTACCTTGGCTTTCTAAAATTAAAGGAGAAAGATTAAGTTTTATTAAATAACTTATTTTGCAATGCAACATATCATCCTCTTACAAAACATGGAGATGCCCTATATTCCACACAGAAGCCCTTTCTTGGTTCCTCTGTCACCATCCAGTCAGCCAGCCAGCTCTCCCTCCAAACAAAAGCTTCCTCCCACATAGTGAAAGGTTATCTCTCCCCTAAGGCCTTGTACCCTGACCTCCTCTCTCCTCTCTTTCAAAGAGACTTTCCCTGGTCATGACAGCATGAATTCTTTCAAAGGCTGCCTTAGGGGGTACCTTGGAATGTGGAAGAACTAACTGGGAAAGCTAGGCATCCCCCAGATCTTTCAAGCTTGGAGGAGCTACCTATGGTGTCATTTATTGTCACATGATTGTATTATTTAGTTTTGGTTCATGTTGAAATTGGAAGTAGGAATTAGCAGGGGAATGAAGCTATGAAGCCAGGAACTGTGTTTGGAATCCAAAGGGTGCTCCTGTCAAATGACAGGTTATGGGTACTTCATTAAAGTTTTCAAAAGTCCAAAGTCCAAGTTTCACCTGAAAGACAGGCACCATCACCTGGCTTTATTTGTTTTTGAGACACCCTGTCTAGCCGAGGTAAGTAGACCAGGCTAGCTTTCAACTCACAGATGCACCTGCCTCTGCCTCCTGAGTACTGGGATTAAAAGTAGAGATTAGATTCTAAAACAACAAGAAAGTAGTCTGTCATAAGGCATTATAGCACAAATCTGTAATTCCAGCACTGAGGAGACTAAGGCAGGAAGACCACAGGTTGGAGGCCAGCCTGGGCTACCCTAGTAAGTTCAAGGCCAGCCTGGGCTACAAAGTAAGACCCTATCTCAAGAAAGGTATTTAGGGGCTAGAGAGATGGCTTATCAGTTAAGAGCGCTGGATGTTCTCGAAGACCCAGAACCCATATAGGAGGCTCACAACACCTATAATTTTAGCTCCATGGAATCTGACACTCTCTTCTGGCTTCCACAGGCAACAGCACACAAAATGGCCTTCACTCACATAGACATACACACACTACACACACACACACACACACACACACACACACACACACTAAATAAATAAAAACAAATCTCTAAAAAATATTACAATTTTTTTAAATTTAATTTTTATTGATGCTTTGTGCATTTCATACATTTTTTCCAATTCAGTTCAGGCTTATTTCCCTTTCCCTTCCCCCCCACCCCCACCCCATCCCAGATCATGCATTCTGCCATAACTGTCCTGCATCTTTCTCTCTTTTTTTTTTTTCATTTTTAGCTATAAGTGATAATCCATGAGTACAAGCATCCTTCATGCAAAACCTATCTGCAGGCTGTTGTGCCCAAACACCTACAGCCCCACCATCCAGTGGGGGGTGACAGGTTGTTTGTTCAATCAAGTTGATCAAATGAGTGTCCAGACTACATTGCTGTAGTTTCACCATTCACCCCAATCGCAGCCCTTACATTCTACCATGCCCCCTCTTCCGCAGATTGTTCCCTAGGCTTAGAAAAGGGGCACAGGTGGATGAGAGGTAAAACAATCCACTCTCTCTGGAGCTGTTGACTTGGACTCTGGTCACTTCTGGCTGTTTCCTTTCATGGGCTGACAGTTTGTCCAGGAATAACCTTTCGATCCTACTAATGAAGCACAAGTGATTAGATATATAGGTATTTAAGCAGCAATTTTTGTGGGAGTAGAAATTGTTGAAGTTATTTGATTGACATGAGTATTGTTACTTGTTTTAAAGCTGTGGCCAAATATCTAACAAAAGCAATTTAAGGAAGGAAGCATTTGCTTTCCTTCACAGTTTCAGGGCACAGTGCACTGCAGCATCAGGAATATGAGGCACTGAACCCACAATCATAAAACAGAGACTTATGAGATTTATTTCAATTGCTAATCGAGATTGACTATCACAATTCCAAGACCCCTTGTCAACATGACACTCAAATACATGGCTTTTAAGCTATAATCTTCTGCTCCTTGTACCTACAGGCTCATGGCCACATCATAATGCAAAATGCATTTAGTTCACCTTCAAAAGACCCCATAGTCTTTAACAGATCCAACACTGGTAAAAAGTTCAGAATCCAGTTCTCTGAGGTAATAATGTACAGACTTGCCTGATCACCATCTTCTTTGGCTTTTGGCTTTTGCCTGTGGCGTAGCTGGAAACCGAGTCCTGAACTTTTTGAACAGAGCATCCATCGGCCCCTCAGTGCTTCTACAGGTTTCCTTATCACTTGATGTTGAGACCATAAGCTAGGTCTTAGGAAACAGACCTGTTGCTGCAATCAGTAGAAGTCCCATCACCTTCAAGATGTTTCCCTTGGCCAGATGTGCACTAGTCTCAAGCTTTGACGTATTGAGCAAATTATGACAAGAAGAGCCAAACAAAGCCCTCACACAATTTTTATGACAAATATGGCAATATTTTGCTAACTTGTAGATCTGGTTTCTGTTTTGTTGGACATGTCTTTTTTTTAATTAATTTATTTATTTATTATTTTTTATATGTATGAGTGTACTGTCTGCATGTAGGTTTGGGCACCCATGTCATGCAATGCTGCAGAGGTCAGAAGAGGGTGTCGGATTCCCCTGAAACTGGAGTTAAAGATGGTTCTTAGCCGTCATGTGGATGCTGGGAATCGAACCCGGGTCCTCTGCAAGAGCAGTCAGTGCTCCCAACTGCTGAGCCATCTCTCCAGCCCCTGGACATGTCTTTTAATCACACAGATGGGAGTAGAATAGAACCTATCAGCAGAGTTACTCCAAAAGAATGGAAGAATAAAGTAACTATCAGTTAACTTAATGCAGAATTGTTTCAAAACTAGTATGTAAATGCTCTTCTGCTTATTAAAAAATGACAAAGCTAAAGAAATAAAAGTCATTTAAAATCATTTTTCTTTCTTTTTTTTTTTTTTTTTTTGGTCTTTTTGAGTCAGAGTCTCTCTGTGTAGCCCCTCAGTTGTCCTAGAACTCACTATGTAGACCAGGCTGGCCTTGAACTTATAGAGATCCACCTGCCTCTCCCTCCTGATTGCTGGGATTAAAGGTGTGTGCCACCACACCCAGCTAAAATCATTTTTTAATATTTTTATTTATTTATTTTCTATGTATATGAATGTACTGTCTGCATGGTTTGTGCACCCGTGTCATGCACTGCCACGGAGGTCAGAAGAGGGTGTCGGATTCCCCTGGAACTGGAGTTCTCCTGGAATTGGGGTTACAGACAGTTCTCAGCCACCATGTGGGTGCTGGGGATCAAACCCGGGTCCTCTGCAAAAGCAGTTGGCACTCTTAACCACTAGGCTATCTCTCCAGCCCCCTAAAATCATTTTTTAAAATGTTCAGAATCCAAGTCTTATGAAATTCAAGATAATCTCTTTACTGTGAATACATATAAAATAAAAACAAGCTACATATTTATAACATATAATTGTACAATATAAACATTTCCATTTCAAAATGGAAAACCAGAGTCATAACAAGGAATGATCAGACCAATAGCAAGATCTGCTGGTTCATGTCCAGTGTCTGAGAGTTGTGATGGGTTCATCTGGACTCTAAAAGACCAGGGAGCCCCACTCTTCCATCACACACACACAGCCTTTTTCTTTGGCCAGCTCCCTATCATGCCTATAGCTTTCCTTGGAGGGTGCCCCATGATTCTGATCTCTCTACCATCTTGGGTCTTCCCGTGCAACTTAGGCTTCATCTTCATAGCTTCATGTAGTATAGTGGCCTCTCAAACTTCCTTGCAGGGGCTCCAACCCTGTCACACGATGCCTGGTCTCAGGACCTCTCTGGAACCATGGTATAAGACTCCATGAAAATGTATTGTACCAGTACCATGTTGAGACACTATCAAGCTGTGCTACCAGATCAGAATGGAGTCTGGCCCCATTGGATAACAGTTGCTTTGCCTTCTGCACTGCTAACCCTGCAGAAGCACTCTCTGAGGCAGTTGTTTTTGAGCAGGTAACCCCTTCAGTAGCACTCTAAGTTTAGGTTTCAAATGAATTTGCATTTTCACCAAAAACACAGCCTTCTGTGGGCAGGGCTTTGCCTCTAGGACACCTTCCTGTTGCTACAGTACAGAGCACCAGGTTTCTCCTTTAAGGGCACTAAATCTCCTAATGATTACAGATGCTTCATCCTCAGCACTCTCCCTGACACTTTAAACTTGCTCAGTCACTCACCTTTCCTCGCTGTTCTTTGAATTTTTCTTACTGGAGACCTTTAAATTCATCAATTCTCAGGACACAGGAAGAATGAAGCGATTCCTTCACACAAATGGCCTCTAATCTAGTCCGGGGGGTAAAGTCCTTGTTCCTCTGTGAAAGCCCATGAGCGAGGCACTTGGAATCCACGTTTCTCATGGCATTCTTGTCTTCTCAGCTCCAACTACAGAGGCCCATTAAGCTCTGGTACACTAGTTAAGGCTTTTCTAGCCTAAAGTTCCAAACTCTTACACATTCTTCCTGTAAAACAATTTCAAAGGCCTAAGAACCACATGGCCAGGTTTACCACAGTAATGAGTCTGTTCTCAATACCAATTTTTATATCAGTTACTTGTTTCATTGCTGTGACAGACACAACTTAAGGAAGGGCTATTTGGACTCGAATTTCCAGGTACAGTCCATCTTGACTGCAGGAGCACTGTGAAGGGAGACACAGAGCATCCAGTCAAGAGGTGGAGAATGGTCGATGCTGCAGCTCGTCTCTCCTCTCCTGTTCATTCTGTCTAGGACCCCAACCTGTAGACTGGCACCAGCCACACTTGACCTTCCCACGTCATTCAATCTATTCTAAAAAGTCTCTCACAGACATCCCCAGAGATTGATTTCCTTGATGATTCTAAATTCTTTCAAGTTGGCAATCAAGATTATACATCACATGGAGTAGGGCAAAGTGGGCTGGAACAAAGCACATCTTCTGGTACATGGCCCCAGCATGAGTGTCACAGGAAGCTGGGAAACATTAATGAGAACTCCATGCTTATGGCATAAAATTGGCAGGCTTCCTTTTCCAATGGCCAGAATGTGAATATATTGACCAGAGGGAGAGAAGAAATGCTGTGGCTTCCATGGTGGAAGGCATAGTGGTTTTTATAGGCTGGAGGATAATGATTGATGTAGCATTGGTTTATTCTAAGCCTAAGCAGTTTAACCATGCTTTTCACACATGTGGTGTGTTTCTCATGTTGGCTTTCTTCATGATAAATGCTATATCCAACACCTAGGTGACAGGTGACAGCCATGGACGTGGCTGTTTAGGAAGAGCAGGTAAAGGCACTTTGAGCTTTAATGGATTCTGGCAGAAAAGAAGTAATCAGCAGGGAAAAAAGGGGGTGGATCGATTAACCATCACAATATGGACAATTTATAGCATGTTTTTTTTTTTTTCCCAAAATCTGGGCCAATTTATTGCGTAGGAGCTGAGGCAGGAGAACAGAGAAATACAACGGATTCCTTTGCTCTCTGTCCACAGGGGAAGTGGTTGAAGAACACAGAAAGGGTTGTGAAGAAGTCCTCAGAACAGGGTTTAGAAACCTTGTCCATGCTTCAGTTTCTAGCTTAGTAACCTTGAGCTAGGTACTTGATGTGCACCCCCCCATCCCAACACACAGTGTCTCTTTCAGAGGATAAGTAGTAAGATACAAAGTGGCAAACTGGGATTTCATCACAACAAAATCATGTAGAGCAATAAGAACCATTAATAACTGAAGCCAGTACTTGAAATCTCAAGTACTCTACAGGCTGAGGCAGGAAGATCACAAGTTCAAGACCAGCTTGGCAACTTAGTGATACTCTATCTCGAAATAAAAAGTAAAAAGAGGGCTGGTGATGTAGCTCAGTGATAGAGCTTGCCTGGCATGGGCAAGACCCTAGGTTCAATCTATACTATTATATTGCTAGCAATATAATAGTAATGAATAATGGTCATAGTTGAGAACATTATTATAAGGCAGTTACCTACAATCTTGTCTGTCAAAGCTGCTGAGAAGCACTATCTCCTGACAGGGTGTTGCATTACAGAGGCTAGTTTGGTGTTGATGTGACTTTGCTGAAACTCAGAGTGAATGCTTCTTTTTTTTTTTTTTAATTCTGCCTAATATTTAGATCCCTGATTTGAAGCTCCTTCTGTCATTTGGTGTATTAAAAAACTTTTCTCCCTCTGAGAGAGCAATTCATAATGGGATATCTTTTTTAAATATCTACCATTAAGTACTCTTTGTTAATCCTTCAACTAAACTCAATATATGTATAATATTAAGCTTATGAAGGATAAGACTTGTTCTCTCTCAACTCATTTTCATTTGAGAGTATGCATGCACTACAAATGCACAAATTTGCAAAAATCTCATGAAGAATTCCAACATACTGTCCACCCAAATTCTTGAAATGCTATTGTTTTACATATAGCCAGACTGAGCAAAACCAGAAAATTAATATTGATATGTTCATTATCTAGTCTACAAATAGTCAAATTTTGTTATTCCTCTCATGTCTTTTGCCCTCTACATTTCAATTTAGGACAGGATCTCTTTCTCTCTCTCTCTCTCTCTCTCTCTCTCTCTCTCTCTCTCTCTCACACACACACACACACACACACACACACACACACCTCTTTGTTGTGTGGCACAGTTCATCTAGACTCTAGATCAGAGTTTGGCAAACTTGTTTTGAAAAGAACCAGATGGTAAATATTTACATTCCTCAGGTCCTGAGAGGCTCTAGGAGAACCTTTCAACTAGGCCATGAGCAGCCATAGGTGTGTCAAACAGCCTCCAATGGTGTGTACCGGACAATTCTGCAGTAATTCCCCTGTCCTCTAGTTCACTTTTTGTATTTCCATGGTCAGCTTGTGTCCAAGAATATCAAATGGAAAATTCCAGAAATAAATAACTCATTAGTTTTAAATGGCAGGCCAATGTGAGTAGCCGGAGGAAGTCTCACAGTGCCCGACTCCATGTGAATCAACCTGTGTCCAGAGCATCCACTCCGTGCACTACACGCTGTTGTCACTACGGAGCCAGTGCGGTTATCACATCACCTAGTGCAGTATTGCAGTCCTTTTGTTCAGCTAACCCGAATTGTACTTAACAATGGCTCAGAAGGGTAAGGACAGTGATGCCACAAATTTGGCCAAAGAAGTCTCATGACATTTCTGTTTAATGTCATCTCACAAGAAGAAAAAGGGTAAGTACAGTGGAATAAGATATTTGGAGAGAGAGAGAGAGAGAGAGAGAGAGAGAGAGAGAGAGAGAATGAATTCATGTAATTTTTATTAGTAGTATACTGTTATAATTACCCATTTTATTAGTACCCATTGTTAATCTCTTACTGTGTGTGTTTTTATCACAAGTGTGCATGTATAGGACTTGGTACATATAGCCACATTTTAATGCTCCCACTAGGGATCTTGAACATAGCTCCTATGGAAGGGAGGTGGTAGAATACTGTATTAGGGAAACAAACTGACAGCTGCATTGGACTTCTGGGCCACAGGGTGCCCATTCTAGACTATTAGCTCCTGAAATGTGGACCCAGACCACTAGCATGTGTATTATCGAGGAACGTGTTCCATATACACAGTTTCAGGCCTCATCTCCAACCTATAAATCAAAGACTCTGGGCCAGGAAGGCAGAGGTCTATGTTTATAACCAGCCCTCCCAAGTGTTTATGATGTACCTAAAGAACTGATGTAGAAAATTTCTAAGTCATTCTTTGTTTTCCAAGACCTTGATATTTGGGGCGTGTACAGGTCTGTTGCCTTGTAGCGTATCCCTCAGGTTGGGTATGTTCACAATTAAATTCAGATTACACATTCTTTAGCAAGATTAACCTGGCAGAGTCCTGTGTCCACCTTATGATGAGACACACTGGATCCATTTGTCTCTTTAACTTTGAATAGATTTGATCACTTTGGGGAAGCACCTGCCGGTAACTTTGATCACTTCGGGGCACTGCCTGGCAGTTTTCTCCATTGTAAAGTTGCTGTCTTTCTCTTTGTAACTAATGAATATTGTGTAAGAAGATACTTTGAGACCTTAAAAATACTTTCATCTGTACAAGATTGGGCCATCAACATTTTGTGGTGAATGGGGGAGAGGTTCACAAGGCCCCCTGGGTCCCTCAGGGACGAGTGGCAGTTAAGGGTGTCCTGGCAGGGGAGTTCCTTCTCTTCAGCGTCTACTGAAAAGTAGACCACGCTCCAGTAAATACCCTCACACCCATTTTTTTCCTCTTTTTAAAACGATTTTTTTTTTAATTTTTATTTATTGGGGCTGGAGAGATGGCCTAGCAATTAAGAATGCCGACCGCTCTTACAGAGGACCCGGGTTCGATTCCCAGCACCCACATGGCGGCTGAGAACTGTCTGAAACTCCAATTCCAGGAGAACTCCAGTTCCAGGGGAATCTGAGACCCTCTTCTGACCTCCGCGGCATTGCACGACACGGGTGCACAAACTTGCATGCAGACAGTACATTCGTACACATACAGAAATAAATAAAATTAAAAAACCCGGGTCCTCTGAGAGAGCAGTCGGCGCTCTTAACCGCTAGGCCATCTTTCCAGCCCCCCTCACATCCATTTTGTAAGCAGCAGTGAAATACACTCACCAAAGGACACGAGAATAAGAAGGGGACTTGGGGGAAGAAGGGAGGGGCAAGAGAGGGTAATGGGGGTGAAAACGACTAAAATTCACTCTATACGTGTATGAAACTCTTAAAGAACAAATAAAATGCTTTCATGGCTAATGTTAGCACCACTGACAACTCCTGATCATAAGGACGGTGACTTTTCAATTTCCACCTTTCTTTGCGTCCGCATCATTCACAGTTCTGCTTGACTGGCTCTTCCTCATCCCCCGTTTACTTACTTATTGAATGACTTATCTACATCATTATGGACTTCTCGCCATCATTAATTTTGTTCTTCTAATTGTCCCAGGATTTAGCCAAAGCGAGCCCTCCAGCTGCTCCATTTGTTTTCTTGGTGTGATACTCTCACATGTCCAAGCTTAGGAATTTATATCTCTGGATCCCACCCCTGCATTAGACTTCTTTACTTATAGAGGAATCAAGGACTATGCACTATTTCTAATTGCACAGAAATTTTAAATTTTTATTTCTGTTTATGTACACATGTGTGTACCTACTTGTCTGTATGCTTATCACAAGAGTGCAGGTGCTATTGGAAGCCAGAAGGGGGCTTCCTGGAGTTGTGGGGGTGTTGTGAGCCACTCATTGTGGGTGCTGGGAACCACACACAGGTCCTTTACAAGAGCAGCAAGTGCTCATAACCACTGAGCCATCCGCCCAGCCCCATGCACAGAAATTGCAAAGAGAGAAAGGGAAATATATTCAAGAAAAGATGACAAGAAATCAACAAAAGATGAACTTAATTTTGCACCTATAGAAACAATTGTCTCAATATGCCTGGATATAAAAAACATACATTTGAATTCTCCCAAATGTATAGAATGATGACATCATCAATAACACCAACATCAGACAATTTCACCCCCCCATGTAACAAGAAACTAGAGTTTCAACTTTTCCCTTAATCAAGAATTCCACGTACCATACTCTATGTAAATTAAACTGATCTAGTTTCTATCTTTGGAATTAGGCAATATGCATTTGCTCCAAAACAAACAACAACATCATTCAAATATGTTGGTAAAACAAGGATTCAGAAAAGGGAGTCTGTGTTCTGCCCATCTCTAGGAAGTAATTTTGACATCCCTAAGAACAAGATTATGGCAAAGCCCCTGAAGTCGAATCGGGTGCATGCCACAGGCCTGTAGCCATGCGAGGAGCCAGCCTGCTGCCAGGGATTGTTACAGAGCTCAGCTTGGCCCCAACACCTACTTCCATATGTCTTATGCCATGGATTAAAGTTCAGAAAGTCTGACTGACAGACCAGGTGGAAGAAAGGCATACACAGTCTGATCCTCGTCATTCACACAGTTGGAATCTCCGGCAACAATTCTCTAATTATGTGTTTACTTACCGTATTTACTGAGCACTCACCACGTGACATCGGGAACTTAAGGGATCACTATTGAGGATTTAAAAGGTGCTGTTTTTGCATGATGGCCCACATCCTTAATCCCAGCACTCAGGAAGCAGAGGCAGGTGATCTTTGTGAGATGGAGGCCAGCCTGGTCTACATTGTATCCAGTTCCAGGTCAGCCTGATCTATGTATGGAGTTCCAGGCTGGTCAGTGCTCTGTATTGAGATTTGGTCTCAAACAAAGTACTATTTTTTTTTCAGTGTCAAAAAGGCTAGATATGCACGGAAAAAAAAAAAACTCTAATACAGAAAAAATACACAGACATAAGCACAAGCTGGTGAGATGACTTAGCAAGTAAAGGAACTTGCCATCAAGCCGGATGACCAGAGTTGGATCCCTAGGACCACGTGGTAGAAGGAGAGAATCAGCTCTTGAAGTTGTCCTCTGACCTCCACGTGTGTACATGTATACACACAAACACACACAAGTACACACACATAGTAAATAAATAAATGTAAATTTTTTAATTAAAACATTTTATTTAAATTTTGATTGAGTTTTATTTTATGTGTTTGTGCCTGTGGAGGCCAGAAGAGGGAATCAGATCCATTGGGACTGGACAGTTGTTAGCTGCCATGTGGGCACTGGGACTGAACCCGGATGCTCTGCAAGGGCAGCCAGTGCTATTAAGCACTGAGCCAACTCCCCAGCACCCTACCAAAAAAAATTAAGAAAATAAATGAGAATTTCTAGGCACCTCTGCAGAGGAAGTTGCTATTTTGTAATTCAATGACCAAACAATTTTTCTTAGAAATTTTTCAGGAAAAATATTAAAAAGTAAAATTAGATCTCAAAATCAGATGTGAATGATGTACAGTAATATTCCACTGATAAGTTTTCAAATAAGTAAAATTATCCATAAGATTAAAAAGCATTGGCTGGGTGTAGTGGCACATGCCTTTAATCCCAGCACTCCATAGGCAGAGGTAGATCTCTGTGGATCCACATAGTAAGTTCTAGGCCAGCTGGAGCTACAGGGAGATCCTGTCTCAAAAAGACCCCTCCCCCCAAAAAAGCACTAAGACAGGCTCACAAGACACTTGTGCCACAAGCTTGGAAACTTGAGTTCAATCCCCAGAACCCATGTAAAGTTGGAAGGAGAGAATGCTCTCTACAAAGTTGTCCCCTGACCTCTACTGTGGCATCCTCTGTACACACACACACACACACACACACACACACACACACACAGACTCATATTAACAATAAAAAATATGTTTTAAAATCAGGACAGAGACAGTGTGAGTAGAGCAGCATCTGCCCCAAATACAACAGTTTACACAACATCTGTTACCAAATAGTTTCTGTGGGTCAGTGTTTGGGAGTGGCATGCCCAATGGTTTCTGGTCAGGGTCTCTCAGGGAGCTGAGTCAAATGCTTTATCCTGGCACTGTCACCTGGTTTGACTTGACTGGGGCTGTCAGTTCAATTCCTAAATGGTTCAGTCATAGCTGTTGGTGAAAGGACTTTGCTTCCTGTGGCTGTTCATTACTACATGGATCTCCCTGTGGGGTTCCTTGATGTCCTACGACTTGACAGCTGACTTTGTGAAGAGCCAGATGGAAATTTCAATGGCTTCTAAAACTAGCCACAACCAAATGTGGTGGCATACGTATTTGGGAAAGTGAGGCAGGGAAATGTCATGTTCCAGGCCCAGCACAGGAAGACTTCGCATGAAAAACCAACCAAAGAAAACTAGACATAGAAGATAAATGGTCAGTTCTACAGTATCCTGTTGGTTGGTCTCATCAGCCTTATTCAGTAGGAGACTCTACTGAACAGGCAGAGATCACAGCAGCCATGTTAGAAGCTGGCCGCTGTGAGAATGCAAGATTGGTCAGGAACACAAAGAAAGTTTCTGGTAAAATAGATATGTTCTTTGTTATGATAATTATATGGGTTACATGGATATATGAATTTTTAAAACTGCAGCTATGATTGGCATTAGCCAGTCCTTGCCATTAGCCAGCGTGTTTCTGAATCTCTCTTCTGTCAACAAATATTTAGTAAACTGGTTATAATTTAAAGCAGTCCATTCCTTCAGACAATGAAGAACTGTCACTTGATTAATGAACCTGAGATTATAAAACAGGTGATGGAATTTTTATGAATAACCTAAATTTACTCCTTGTTAATATGCATGACATTTTTGCTTTTCTTGAATTTTTGATGTTAAAGTGAGGAGCCAGGATTGGGGAATGTAGCTCAGTATCGGAGGGCTAGCCTAGTATAGGAGAGAAAGGAGGAGCCATTGTCCATGAAGACCTACTTTAGCTATTTACTAGGTCACTTGTGGGTTTTGTAGGGTGGGGTTTGAACTGAGGGTAAACGTAACTCTGAGTTACACACCACCACTGAATTACGTACACCTCCAACACCAGCTTTTTTTATGTTAATCTTCTATGTTGCATATTGCTATAATGGCCAAGCCAGAAACCTACAGTTGCTTGACACTTCCCTTTCCACCTTCCCCTAATTAAAGGGACCACTCTGTGGATTTCACTCATTTAGTGTATCTACTCTCTCCTCCACACCTAACCCACTGCCAGGCAGCCAAGCAAGCCCTCACCACCACACTCCTGTAGATCAGAGATGACCCACTTTCTTAGGTCTTCACTACTACTTTTTTGTTTAAGAATTCAAATATTTGGGGGCTGAACTGATAGCTCAGCAATTAAGAGCACCGGCTGCTTCTTCACAGGACTTAAACTTGGTTCCCAGCATCCACATGGTGGCTAACAACTGTCTAGAAACTCCAGTTCCAGGGTATCTGACACCCTCTTCTGGCCTCTGTGGGCATTGCATACATGGTGTACTTACATACACACAGGCAAAACACTTATATACACAGAAAAATTAATTAAGTAAATAAGTGACTTCAGATATATTTAAGTGAAACAAACCCAACAAAACTTTTCTAATTCCCAGCTGTTTTTCCTTACTTAGCATGGCATCATTCAAAGTCCTTAAATTCATTTGTATGCCCCCATTTGTTTTTGAGGTCTAGGAACATACCCTATCATTTATCCCACCCATGAATCAATAAAGGCTTGTACAGCATACCTGTGTAAGAATAAAAATGAACTTTAAAAACCAGTATTGAAGATCTGGTGCAGCTCAATATCAAACCAGGCTGTGGGTCCAACTCTAGTACCACAAAAACAAATAAAGCAAACAGCATTTGTCTCTAGGTTCTATAAATAATCCAAATTTATTTTATAACATGATATATCAACTTCAAAATCCAGTTAAAGCATAATTTGAACACTTACAAAAGCTGACCACAGAAGCTACATGTTATCTACACACAGAAGGAGTCAATATATGTGTGCAGATATAGTCAAAGAATAGAAATATTTCTAAAGCTTTATATGTCTTTAAAGCATGGTAATCTTAATTCTGCATCTCATTGCCAGGTAGGTTATTATTTTTTAATTAAACATGGCCATTTTTATTAGTTATTTTTATTTATGTGTATGAGTGTATTGCCTGCATGCATGTAGACACACCCATGCTGTGCACTGCCCTGAGAGTTCAGGAAAGAGTGTTGGACTTCCCTGGAGCTGGATTTAATGGTTATTGGCCACCATGTGGCTGCTGGGAAATGAACCTGGATCCTTTCCAAGAGCAGCCAGTGCTCTTAATCACTGAGCCATCTTTCCAGCACCAGCCATTTTTTTTTCTTTTTCTTTATTTTTTTATTTTTACAGTAAAACAGCAATTCAAAACAACAATAACAAAACGAAGAAGTAAGAACAAAGAAAAGGGGGATTTCCATTTCTATTCTGGTGAAATAAAAAATCAATCTGTTGGGCTTGGTATGTACTTCTCTTTTTTTCCTCTCTCTCTCTTTTCTTTCTTCTTTTCCTGCTCTTTCCAGGCTACCAGAAGGATATGTGTTTACTGGCCAGTCCAGGAAGCCTTGAGTTCTCAGCTAAGAAAGAGTCTGGTAGTTTTTTTCTTTTTTGGGGGGGTCTCATCCCTAAGCTGCCTAATCAATTTCTAGCTCCTGTTTAGTTATGTTACCCTCTGAAAAGGGTCACCCTAGTTGCCAGAGGGAATCTGGACACCTACCACCCTGACTTCTACTTCTTTCATGCTGAAAAGGGCCATTGGGTGTGGCTACTGGAATATTCCCCATTCAGAGTGTCAATCTAAAAGACCCTAAAGCATAACTATAGATGGAAAAAATCCTGGACTGGTGCCTGTGAAAGTGAAATGAAGGCAGGAGTAGTTAGAGACATGATCTAGGTAGGAGACCAGGAGAAGTGAGAACAGGGTGAATTCCAATGTCCAACTTAAAAGTCCATTAGGATCTCTTGACCAGGAGTTTCAAAGCATCCATTTATTAGGTTTCTCCTGTTCATTTGACCATGATGTCTGGACTCAGGATTTGCTTTTCAGGCTTTTTAATAGTCAAAACATGAGTTTCCACTTAGATAGTTGCTAGAAAGAAAGAGGAAATTTTATTATTGAGCATTAATTAACAATAATAGTGGACTTGTCCTTTGGCTGTAGGTGACCTTACTCTGTTACTCAAGGCCAAGATCTAAGGTTTTAATGCCAGTTTAACATTATTTCCTGTAACTTTATGTGCAACATGTGGAGGCACAATTTTTCAGGCTTTAAAAGAAATATGTTGACTATTTATCTTTTGGTTATACTTTCCTTTTGGGTGCTAAGTCCATGCAATTAGCCTAGGTTGACTAAACTTTGTTGTCTCAAGGTCATTTGAGGTTCTGGTCTTCAGGGAGCACTTGAGTTTTCAGGAAGGGGGGTCCTGGTTCCTTCTGGCCATTCTTAACCAGTTCCATCTACCGAGGACAAAGTCAGGTCTTTTTAGACCAGGGTTTTTTTTGGAGCACAAGGTGGCCTTCCTTTATATTGAGCTTCCTCTTTATAGACTGGACACTGGCTAGGGTTCTGTTGGTGGATCTCCAAGACCTCCCTGCACAGGAAGCCTGGTGACTCATAATTGCAGAACATTTTAAGAGATGCCCACCAACAAAATCCTCTGGGACCAATTGAACTCAGAGGACAAAGAACAAAATTGCCCCTTAAATTCCTTGGCCGAATTGGTATGGGCCTTGGGTACAGGCATTAAACACCCCCCAAAGTTAAGCTACACCAATCTGGTACTTTTAATTACTGTATCATATTTTGATAAAACCCAAAGAAAAGCCTAAGAAGCCTTGCATAAACAATGAGTGGAAGAAATTTAACACCATAGAGTAAGCAGGCAAAGCCTAGAAGAGAAATTTAAACAATTTTAGGCATGCTGGTGGTGGTGGTACCCACCGATAGGATTTGCTGAAGGAAGCAGATGCAAGAGGATCTGGAGTTCAAGGCCAGCTTGGGCTACAGATTTCCATTTTTAATCATAGAGGGGGTTTTCCATTTGTACTGTAGGGTTTGTGAGTTATATAGATAAGCAGATGGATGAGTGGAGAGTTAGGTAAATAGGCACTAAACAGAAGTTTATTTCATTAAATGAGTCAAGTATCTGTTAACAATGGGCATTGATCTTGTATCATTATAAAACAAGGTTTGTTGATAGTTTTTTAATTTTGCCCCAGTTAGTCACTCTTGAGTCTGTTCTTCATTAGGTCTCATTTGAATATGGTCAATGAGATGTTATACCTGTTGAGCCTCGATCTGACTAAGGTCGTGGAAACTGGGAAATTAGCTTCTGTACTCACGATCCCCCACTTTTTCTCCAAAGTGAACTATTCCATTTACAATATTATTTTACTCCTTTAAAAATATCAAAAAGACCAAAATAGAATGTCAAATCTACAGCAACTGTTTATGCTGATGACCTCAAAGTATTGCTAAGAGATTTTTGGACTTATGTCCAATTTTTTTGTTGTTGTTTCTTTGATTTGGTTTCCAGAAGGAGAAGAGAGAAGGTATTGAGCTGATACCATCATGTTCACAGTGGAAGTCCTCATTCACACAATGTAAGGTAAGAGAATTTTTAAGTAACATAGTGGAAATATATGCACGAATTAGTATGAAACAATATGTATGACTTGGTTAACATTTGCAAAGTGAGAAGCTATCCCAGATCACACACACAAGGACATATTTTTATCATTTGAAAAAATGAAAAGAAATTATATGAAAGCTGAGTTATTGTAATTTTCTTTTTAACAGAAACATTGCAACTAAGAAAAGTTGCTTCTTGGTGAATCTGTTGAACTCTGCTTGGCCCACTATATTTATCTGGCTGGTAGGACTAGGAGACCAGTGTTTCAGAGTGAGCTGAACACTTGAGGGATGTCAAGGTTGAACTTGAGCTTGATGCTGTTTGCACTAGCCATTCCTAAAGTGCTTATGCTTATGTGTGCTATGTAATTTGGTTCCCTCTGCCAGAGCATTCCAGACAAGTTCCATATTCTAGAAATAAGGAAGGATTCACACAGTGCTGCTGTACAGTTTTCTTTTTTAACATTGCCATTTTAAAGAATAACTTGTAGATCCTGGGTGCCCCCATAAGGCTTGAGAAACATTGTAGAAGAGGAGCTTGTGGACGTGACAGCACTGCTGCACTCCTGAACTTAAAGCGGATGTGGTTGCCTACACCAGACCTGCAAAAGATCAAGGCAGTCAACATTCTTGTATGGAATGCAGAGGAGCTCAGAAGCCCCTACTTTTAGCTGAGGAGCTATTGACAGTTGGTAGCTGCTTGGGAAGAGTCAGTTTTCTAGTTGGTTGATCATGTTCCATTGGATGGTACCTGTTCTAGTTTGTCTTCCATTGCTGTGACAAAACACTCTGACCAACACCAACTTGGGGAGGAAAGGTTTATTCAGCTTACACCTCCTGTGTCATAGTTCATCACTTAGGAGGAAGCCCAAGGCAGGAACTCAGGGCAGGAACCTGGAGGCAGGAGCTGAAGCACAGGCCATGGAGGAATGCTGTTTACTGGCTTGCTCCCCTGGCTCATGCCCAGCCTGCCTTCTTATACGGTACACAAAAACCTGCCCAGGGTGGCACCACTCATTGTGGGCTGGGCCCTCCCACACTGCTTGACAATCAAGACAGTACTCCACAGATGTGGCCACAGGCCAACCCAATGGAGCCAATTCCCCAATTGAGGCTCCCAGGTGTGTCAAGTTGACACTAAAGCTATCCAGCACAATTGACCCCTTGTCAACTTGACACACAAAACACATCACTGTTAAACTACCACCTTTCCAGTTCTTATCCCCAAAGTATGATGTTAACATTAATCACAACCCAAGACAGTACAACCTTAAAAGCCCCACAGTCCTTAAAATGTCCAAACACTTAAAAGTTCACAGTCTGTTAAAAGTCTCTTAACTGTGGGCTGCTGTAAAATCTAAAACAAGTACTGTCTTATTTCAAAGGGAAGAATCAGGCACACTCAAACAAAACCTAAGCCCAGCAAAGTAGCTCAAGGCTGGACACCTAGGATTCACTAGAGATCTTCTGGGCTCCAAAGGGTTTTGGCAGCTCCCCTTCTCCGACTCTGCCATCCGTGGCACATACAGCTCATCTCGCAGGCCCAGGCCAACTCCATTCCACACCTGCTGCTGCTCTTGGTGGTTATCCCACAGTCCCAGCATCTCCAAAAATCTGGGGTCGCCACTGAAATTGAGGTTGCTTCTGACCTCTCCTGGAATCCTGGGGTCTTCACTGCAATGAAGGCCTCACTCTGACCAGTGGCCTTTCCTGGCCTCTCATAGTGCCAGGCCTCGGCTGCTCTCTGTGACCCCTTCATGCTTTCAACACCGGAACCATATAGGAAACTCTTACTTACACCAAGTCCTGCTTCTGGCTTGAGATGGAGGCTCAGGCCCCTTCTGAAACATAGCTTCTGTGTGCTGACCCTGAAGAAATTCTTCCCAGAAGATTTCACTACAGTGATGCTGGTCTCTTGTTACATACAGCTGATTTTTCAGCCCCAGCTAACCAGCACCAATTGTCCCAGTAAAACAAAGATTTCCCTTCAGGTTCTGGTCTCTTGTTACTTACAGATGATTCTTCAGCCCCAGCTGACCAGAACCCACAGATTAAACAGTCCTGATGATCTCTGCTTCCCTTTGAAACTAGAAACGTCACAAGCCAGGCCTCCATCTTCTACAACTCTTTCAGCAAAACTGTTCCAAGTTCCACAGCCACGATCTTTAGGCATTCAATGATTTTTCTAGCCCAAAGTTCCAAACGTTTCCACAATCCTTCCCCAAAACACCAAGGTCAGGTCTGTCACAGCAATAGCCCACTTCTGGTACCAGTTTCTGTTCTAGTTTGTCTTCCATTGCTGTGACAAAACACTCTGACTGACACCAACTTGGGGAGAAAAGGGTTTATTCAGCTTACATCTCCTGGGTCACAGTTCATCACTTAGGGAGCCTGTGCTGGATAGCTTTAATGTCAACTTGACACACCTGGGTTGAGGGATCCTCAGTTGGGGAATTGGCTCCATTGAATTAGCCTGTGGCCACATCTGTGGAGTATTGTCTGATTGTTGAGCAGTGTAGGAGGGCCCAGCCCACAATGAGTAGTGCCACCCTGGGCAGGTTGTTGTGTATCATATAAGAAGGCAGGCTGGGCATGAGCCATGGGAGCAAGCCAGTGAACAGCATTCCTCCATGGCCTGTGCTTCAGCTCCTGCCTCTAGGTTCCTGCCTTGGGCTCCCTGAGTGATGAACTGTGACCCAGGAGATGTAAGCTGAATAAACCCTTTCTTCCCCAAGTTGGTGTAGGTCAGAGTGTTTTCTCACAGCAATGGAAGACAAACTAGAACAGAAATTGGTACCAGAAGAGTGGGGTATTGCTGTGACAGACCTGACCTTGGTGTTTTGGGGAAGGATTGTGGAAGCATTTGGAACTTTGGGCTAAAAAAGTCATTGAATGCCTAAAGATCTTGGGTATGGACCTTGGAGCAGTTTTGCTGAAGGAGTTGTAGAAGATGGAGGCCTGGCTTGTGACGTTTCTACTTTCAAAGGGGAGCAGAGATCATCAGTACTGTTTAATCTGTGGGTTCCGGTCAGCTGGGGCTGAAGAATCAGCTGTAAGTAACAAGAGACCAGAACCTGAAGGGAAATCTTTGTTGTACTGGGACAATTGGTGCTGGTTAGCTGGGGCTGAAAAATCAGCTGTAAGTAACAAGAGACCAGCATTACTGTGGTGAAATCTTCTGGGAAGAATTTCTTCAGGGTCAGCACACAGAAGCTATGTTCCAAGAAGGGGCCTGAGCCTCCATATCAAGCCAGAAGCAGAACTTTGTAGTGTGTAAGAGTCTCCTATGTGGTTCTGGTGTTGAAATTTGAGGGGGTCACAGAGAGCAGCCGAGGCTTGGCACTGTGAGAGGTCAGGAAAGACCATTGGTGGAAATGCACCTCGGTTGCAGTGAAGACCCCAGGATTGCAGGGGTCATGGAGAGAAGCTGAGGCTTTGCACCAGGAGAGGTCAGAAGAGACCATTGGTGAAGATGCTGCCTCAGTTTCAGTGGCGACCCCAGCTTTTTGGAGATGCCGGGACCGTGGGACGACCACCAAGATCAGTGGCAGGTGTAGAATGGAGTCGGCCTGGGTCTGCGAGATGAGCTGTGTGTGCCAAGGACAGCAGAGTCAGAGAAGGGGGAGCTGCCGAAACCCTTTAGTGCCCAGAAGATCATGAGTGAATCCCAGGTGTCCAGCCTTGAGCTACTTGCTGGACTTAGGTTTTGTTTGAGTGTGCCTGATTCTTCCCTTTGAAATAAGACAGTACTCAGGAGGCAGAGACAGGTGGATCTCTGTGAGTTCAAGGCCAGCCTGGTCTACAGAGTGAGTTCCAGGCCAGCTGGGATTATAGGGAGACCCTGTTTCAAAAAAAAGGATAAAATAATAATAATATAGTAAAAAAAAAAAAAGACCCGAGGAAGCAAGAACTGTGTAGCAAGCTTGGCAGCCCCTAGCTCATGTCAGGGTGCCATAGGACGGAACAAGAATAGAATTGACAGGCCATGGTATTTGAGGCAAGGAGGAAATCAGGGCTGAGGCCCTAATGACTTGGGCAGCTAGAGCAGTCAACCTCTGGACCCTAAAGTGGGTGGAGCCCACAGCATAGGCCAGTGATATTTATTTATTTATTTATTTATTTATTTATTTATTTATTTATTTATTTATTTACTTATTTATCTGTAGGGCCAGGATATCCAGGAGTTAGACGCAGGGAAGCAGCTGGGTGGGAACCTGGAGCTGTAGAATTTAACCCCTAAGGAAAACAAAACTAAAGGTATCACTCCTGTGAGTAGATAAACTTGTACTATGTGGCTGCCCAAGCAGTAAATGCCAGCAGCTGCTCCTTTGGACACCAAACATACGGAAAGACCTACTGGGCAGCATTGGTCCAGATTCAGACCAGGTGAACCCAAAGGGTGTTGGGAGCCCAGCACTGTGGCAGCTGATGGGACGGCGTGCTACCTCAGAATGTCCACCAGGTTAGGGCTCAGGGAGCCAGATATATCTCTATGGAACTTGCCAAGTGAGCTTATAGCTGATTCTTCAGCCCCAGCTGACCAGAACCCACAGATTAAACAGTACTGATGATCTCTGCTCCCCTTTGAAACTAGAAACGTCACAAGTCAGGCCTCCATCTTCTACAACTCCTTCAGCAAAACTGCTCCAAGGTCCATACACAAGATCTTTAGGCATTCAATGACTTTTTTAGCCCAAAGTTCCAAATGCTTCCACAATCCTTCCCCAAAACACCAAGGTCAGGTCTGTCACAGCAATACCCCACTCTTCTGATACCAATTTCTGTTCTAGTTTGTCTTCCATTGCTGTGACAAAACACTCTGACCTACTCCAACTTGGGGAGGAAAGGGTTTATTCAGCTTACATCTCCTGGGTCACAGTTCATCACTTAGGGAGCCCAAGGCAGGAACTCAGGGCAGGAACTTGGAGGCAGGATCTGAAGCACAGGCCATGGAGGAATTCTGTTCACTGGCTTGCTCCCCTGGCCCATGCCCAGCCTGCCTTCTTATACGGTACACAACAACCTGCCCAGGGTGGCACCACTCATTGTGGGCTGGGCCCTCCCACACTGCTTGACAATCAAGACAGTACTCCATAGATGTGGCCACAGGCCAATCCAATGGAGCTAATTCCCCAATTGAGGATCCCTCAACCCAGGTGTGTCAAGTTGACACTAAAGCTATCCAGCACAGTACCACACCCATAAGAACATGAGGAGCACAAACTGGACTGGGGAGGGGTATTAAAAAACAAAAGTGGGGGCCACACTCCTCCCGAGTTGAGTGTTGGCCTGGCGTTGTAACTAAATTAAACCCTCCTTTAAAACTCCATGCAGTTAAGTGTGTGGTCTCTTCACTATGACTTTACAACATTTGGAGGTCCCACCAAGATATAGAGGTGATCCCAAGGTGAGTACTCAGTGGAGATCTTCATTAGTGAATCTAAAGCAAAAGCAAAAGTAAAGCCCTGTCGCCTCAGAACTTTATAGGATCTGGAATGGTGGTGGCCTCTTGTCTGGGCCTTGGCTCAGGGGTCCTCAGCTGCCACTCCTGAAAAAATTTAGAGACACCCCTAGGGCTGCACCCCACCAAAAGCCACATGAGCCTCTGAATGTCCTACTGCAGGCTACAGGAGAAGAAAGTGATCCACCTTTTTCCAGATTTAAAGGTGGCAACTATGTCTTGTATTTATGCTAGCTGTTCTTCCGTGCACCCTTGCTCGTTGCGTGTCTTAAGTTTTCATGTGTGTTTGTAATTCAGTCATTGTAATTGACTCATGTTGGTTCTGGCAAACAAAGTGGCCACTTCAAGTTTCTTGCCATCCTTTATGTGCATAGAATCATTCATTTTGTTTTGGCATGCCAGACTAAATGCTCATGTGTAAACTTTAAATATAGATATTAAAAAATGCATTTAGAGGACTAAAAAAAGAACCCCACACACAAAGAGGGGAGCCGGTCATGATGGCACATGTCTTTAATCCCAACACTCAGGAAACAGGCAGGTGGATCTCTATTAGATAGTGGCCAGCCTAGTCTCTATAGAGAGTCCCAGGCAAACTGGGGCTACTGAGAGACCCTATCTCAGAAAGACCAAATAAAATTAAATAACAAATTTTAAAACCGAAGATCCAAGTCTGAGCACATACAATTTCAGCCATCTCATATTTGACAAGGGGGCCAAGAAACCACAATGGAGAAAAGACAGCATCTTCAGCAAGTGGTGTTGGCAAAACTGGATCACCACTTGTAGAAGAACGAAATTAAACCCCTACCTCTCACCCTGTACAAAAGTCAACTCCACATGGATTAAAGACCTCAACGTGAAACCCCAAACTCTGAAGATGATAGAAGAAAAAGTTGGCAGCAGACTACAAGACATAGGCGTAGGAAAAGACTTCCTAAATCAGACAGCAGCTGCACAAGAATTAAGGTCGACAATTGACAAATGGGACCTCATCAAACTCAAAAGCTTCTGTACATCAAAAGAAACAATCAAGGAAGTGAAGAGAAATCCCACAGAGTGGGAGGAAACCTTCACTGCAGATACATCTGACAAAGCATTGATTTCCAGAATATATAAACTACTCAAAAAACAAAGAAAAAAGAAAACAAATGACCCGCTCAATAGATGGAGCAAAGAACTGAACAGAGACTTCACAAGTGAGGAATTAGAGATGTCTGAGAAACACCTCAAGAACTGTTCAACATCACTAATCATTAAGGAAATGCAAATGAAAACCACTTTAAGATATCATCTTACTCCAATAAGACTGGCTAGGATCAAGAAAACAAATGATACCAAGTGCTGGAGAGGTTGTGGGGAAAGGGGAACACTCATCCACTGCTGGTGGGAATGTAAACTCGTACAGCCACTATGGAAAGCAGTGTGGAGAACCCTTGGAAGACTTGGAATGAACTTGCCACCCGACCCAGCCATACCACTCCTGGGCATGTACCCTCAAGACTTACGCCACCACAGAGATACATGCACGGCCATGTTTATTGCAGCTCTCTTCACAATAGCAAGGAGCTGGAACCAACCTAAATGCCCCTCAACTGACGAGTGGATAGAGAAAATGTGGTACATCTACACAATGGAGTTCTATGCAGCAGTAAAGAAAGACGACATCATGAGCTTTGCAGGAAAATGGCTGGAGCTAGAGGACATCATGCTGAGTGAAGTAACACAGTCCCAGAAAAACAAACGATGAATGGTATCCCTCATCTGTGGATGCTAGAAAAAAAAAAATTAAATAATAAATAAATAAAAGATAAAATAAAAGAGGGGGATGGAGAGATGGCTCAGCAGTTAAGAGCACTGGCTGCTCTTGCAGAAGACCCTGGCTCAGTTCTCAGCACCCACATGGTAGCTAACAATCATCCATAGCTCCGGTTCCAGGTGATGTGACTCCCTCTTCTGGACTTTGTGGGCATTGCATACACATGGGTGCATCCTTATACATGCACATAAAATATTTATACACATGAAAAATAATTAAAAATATAAGAGGACATGAAGTTGAGAAGGGTAGGAATGGATCTGGGAGGACGAAGGGGTGAATATGCTTGAAACGTATTCTATGCATATGTGAAATTCTCAAAGAATTAAAAAATTATATTTTTAAAAAGAACTGGGGGATGTAGCTCAGTGGTGGAACACATGCTTAATGTGCATGAAGCCCTGGGTTCAATTCTCAGAACCAAGATAATCACAATACTATTAATTAAAAGACTTTTAAAGCAGGAATCTGGGCTTTGGGTTAAAGTAAACTTCATCAAGCTGGGCATGGTGGTGCTTGTCTTTAATCCCAGCACTCGGAAGGCAGAAGCAGGAGGATCTCTGTAAGTTCAAGTCTAGCCTGGGCTACATGGCAAGTTCCAGGCCAGCTGGGGCTACAGGGAGACCCTTTCTCAAAAAGACAAAAAATAAAATAAAATAAGCTTCATTATTAGAAAAATAGAGAATAGACCTACTAGGAGACCATAGTAAGATTAGATGATGATAATAATAATAATAATAATAATCATTATTATTATTATTTAAAAAGCAAGGTGCTGCTCTCAATGGGCACGTTGAAATAGAGACCTGTGGAAGGAAAGCATGGCTGCCTCAGTGTAGCTGCAAGGACTCACTGCCAAGGTTAACTTGGAATCTTCTGTGAGCCAAGTGCTGTAATAGGTGACATCAGTGCCTAGATCACCATGGAAAGTTCTGGACCTGAGGAGTTCACAGTCCAGCATCAGATAAAAGTAACTATGGTAGAATATTAAAACAATGTTATGCAGCATAGAGAAGAGGGGGTCTACTGAAATGAGAGGACCATCCAGAAGCCTACATCAAGTAACATTTTTTGGGAGAGGTGGCAAGACCTGGACCCCTGTGAGGAAGCAGAGAGCCATTGTATCAGCAAGGAAAGTGTCAGAGAGCAGGTAGGAAGGGAGTTAAGCACCGATAGCTATCCAAATGATGAGGGAAGGACACAGCTCACAGGACAGTGTCCCCAGGTGGTGGCCAGACCCAGAAAACCTGAGAGTGATTTCATATGAGTTATTTTATTCTCTGTCTATAAAGCAATAGGGTATTCTGAGCAAGGGTCAGTATTTTGCTAAGCTTGAAAATCTCTTTATGTTTCATGTTGTAGAGGTTTTTTTGTTTGTTTGTTTGTTTTTGAGTCAGGGTCTCCCTATAGCCCCAGCCTGGAATTCACTATGTAGACCAGGCTGTCCTTGAACTCACAGAGATCGGCCTGCCTCTGCCTCACAAATGCTGGGATTAAAGGCATGTGGCACTATGCCTTCTGTGAGGTTTTTCTAACCATAGTTTTCAAAATGCTAATAAAGTTATGCGTAATCCAGACATAGGGGTGTCTAATTGTGACCATACTTGTGGAAGCCAACTACTAGCTCTTCCCAGGAAATATGTTGTTCTGTGCTGTGGTTTTTAAAAATTCCTCGTTACATTATGTATTTAAGTCATACACTCAAGTATTCTACGAATGGTTCCATGCACACCGTAGTGGCTCTAGAATAAAATGAATGGGGAAAAGTAAGCCAAAACAAGGAATGTGATTATCAAAATGGGGACGAAATATTCAAGACGACCAGGAAAATAAGAACACGGGGATGGAAACGGTAAGAACAAATCTGGATGTGAATTTCCTAGAAATGAGAGCAAAACAGACAGAAGTCAAGCAGCCATCCACTCTCACAAGGAGAGAACAGAAGCGTCCTAGATCTTCTGGACACAGCCTGTAGACCAGGGCTGCTCACTTGTGTGAGCACATTATCGTCACATTGTCATCACATTCATGGAGCATTGTGGTCGCTGATACGTGTACATATGTCAACCTGTTCCTGCCCCATTTCCTCGACTACAGTAGTTTTCCCTCAGAATATGCAACCATTTTAATATTCAAGATGTATCACTCTATTTACTCGTGTCCTCGTAAACCATACATTATCCTCTGTGTATTTATTTTTAATGTGTATGAGTATTTTGGCCAGACGGATAAAAGTGCACCATGTGTGTCAGGGGTGGTGGTGCATGATTTTAATTCCTGTGTTCAGCAGAGGCAGGACCTCTGTGAGTTCAAAGACAGCCTGGTCTATATAGTGAGTTCCAGGGCAGCTGGGGGCTACAGGGAAACCCTGTCTCAAAAAGATGAAGAAGAAAGAAAAAGGAAGGAAGGAAGGAAGGGAGGGAGGGAGGGAGGAGGGAGGGAGGGACGGGAGGGAGGGGAGGGAGGGAGGCGGGGAGAGGAACAGTGTCCATGTGTGCAGGTACTTGGGAGACCAGAAGAGGGCGCAGCATCCCCTGGAACTGTAGTTACAGACCTTGGTTAGTGGCCATGTGGGGAGTGAGAACTGAGCCCAGGTCCTCTGCAAAAGCAGCGAGTGCTCTTAACTGCTGAGCCATCTCTCCATCCCCATAGGTTTTTATTTTAATCTTCTTAACTACACTGTACCCTGCCTGGCACTGAGTCTGTCTCTCACTCGTGGTCTCTTTCCACGCTGGCCAGTAGTCAGCCTGTGGACCCCAAGGCTCTTCCCATCTCTCTTGTGCAGGAGAGGTTGCCTTGAAGTTCTTGCCCAGAAACACATTGTCATAACACATTCTTAAGTGTGTTTTCTTCATGAAACTGATAATTTTTCTGCTAATCTTTGACAATCTCTTATTAACCAAGCTTAACAATTCTAATTATCATTACGAAGAAATAATTTAAAAGGGAAATTTCTACTGTAATAAAGCAGTTGAATTATGATTTCTATTACATAATCTAAGGCTGGAAGGAGGAAAGTAAAGAAAAAAAAACTAAGATATAGAAAAGTGAAGCTAGAAGGGAATGGAGGAGATGCCCTAGCGGTTTTTAAGAGCACTGACCGCTCTTCAGAGGACCCTGGTTCGATCCCCGCACACACATGGTGCCGAGACCGTCTGAAACTCCACTTCCAGGAGAACCCAGTTCAGGGGAATCGGACACCCTCTTCTGACTCCACGACATTGCACGACTCGGGTGCACGGACCTGCAGGCAGACAGTACTTCATACACATACAGAAATAACTAAAAATTAAAAAAAAAAAAAAAGAAAAGAAAAGAAGCTAGCCACAATGCTGTATGCCTACAATCCCAGCTACTAGGAAAACTGGGGCAGGGAGAAGGTTTGAGCCCAGGAGGTCAATACCAGCCCAGGTAACATAGCAAGATGAGAGGAAGGAAGGGATGGAGGGAGGGAGGGAGGGAGAGCGAGAGAAGAGAGAAAGGGAGCGAGAGAGAGAGAGAGAGAGAGAGAGAGAGAGAGAGATTTAAATAGTTGAATTTAAAATTGAAAATAGAGGGCTGGAGAGATGGCCTAGCGGTTAAGAGCACCGACTGCTCTTGCAGAGGACCTGGGTTTGATCCTCAGCACCCACATGGTGGCTGAGAACCATCTGTAATTCCAATTCCAGGAGAACTCCAGTTCCGGGGGAATCCGACACCCTCTTCTGACCTCTTTGGCATTGCACGACATGGGTGCACAAACCTACATGCAGACAGTACATTCATACACATAAATTAAAAAAAATTAAAAAATAAAATTGAAGCTAGAAAAAAAAAAGCCCTTCTAAATCTGGAAGAGAAATTGAGTATGATGGTGCACTGCTGTAATCCCAAGACTGAGGCAGGATTGCCACAGGTTCAAAGTCAGCCTGGACTACGTAACAGGATCCTGTCAAAAAGAACAGTAATAGAAGAATCGTTAGGTATATATGTAGGAGTTTGACGAGCACAAGGCAGGCAAGAATATAAGGTGAATTAGAGGAACACTGCTTCCTTCTGATTTGTAGTCTTTACAAGGTGTGTATGATAGAAAAGAAGCAAAAGATTGGCAAGACCAATGATTGACACCTGGCATTGAATTTCTTAAATACTCTCCACACATTGTGTCCTTGGCTCACCTAAATAATCCGTTCATCCACCAGGATTTAATCTTGCAATTGCCACCCCTTCCTCTGCAATAAGCACCATTGCTGCCAAGTCTCCTCTGCTGCTTTGGGAACTCATGACCTACTTGTGCGTTCTTTCCTTTCCTCATCTAGCAACAGCTGATCTCAGGGCATAATGTTTATGTCACGGCTTCTGAGTTTAGAAACATGGTCTCCTCATCCACAGACACCTGGTCTGTAGAACACAGGGAAATGAATGCAATCAGAAGGTCAATAAATCCTCCTAAGCCTAGATTGCTAAAGAAGATTAAGTGTTCCTGTGTACAGATTTCAATCGCATTGAGTTTAAGCAAGACAAGAGTCCTGGGAGATGCTGGGGTTTGATTTAATTTTAAGTTGAAATGACAGAATTTAGAGTTCAATCCAAGACTACATGCAAGACTGGAGCAAAATTCTTTCCATTAGAGAATACTCCAATCTACATGCACATGGTACACTTACATGTAGGTAAACAAACATACACCTAAAATAAAAGTTTAAATTAGAAAAGGTATACACCAATCACAGAAATGCACACAACCCAGGTGCAGACTCAAAGGCAAAACTATCCTCTTTGCAGCCCAGTATCATTCTTTGATTCCACTCTCTTCTAAGTAGTATGATTTATTTAAATTACAGGAAATGTGGTTCACAGAGCACAGGCCATATAGGTGAGGAAACTATGGGCAGATGAGTATCTGACCTCACGACTGCACCAGAATCTGCATGCAGATGGGCTGCATTGCTCCTTAGTCTCCACCTTTCTGGATGGGAGTTTACATGCCCTGTGTTCATACTTGGCCCAATCTTGGAAGTGTGGGACACACTGACACCTCCTTCTTTGTCACCTGACCCAAGTCCTGATGTAGGTAGAAGGGATGAAGTTGGGGAATAGATCTCTCTTAACCATCACAATCACATGCTCTGAGGCGATGAACTCATTTGCACATGTTAAAATATACCAAAGAGCCGGAGACTTCAGGCATCTCAGAATAGTCCTGGTCCTGCTGGCCAGTTCCTTCCTTGGATGTCTGGGTGGAAAAAAAAAAAAAAAAAGAATAGTCCTGGGTCTCTGCTTCCTCAGTAAAACAAGGCTATTCAGATCATTCGGAATATCTCAGTTCTGAAGAGACCTTATATGTCCATTGCTGGTTATTCGTGAATTTTCTCATCCATTAGCTACAAATAAATTAAGGCAAGCTATAGACATAATACACATATACATAAATAGCATACATATACAGGATGCTATTCTAAGTACACTCCCTTTACTCCTTACAGCAATACTACGAGACACTACTAACCATATTTTCCACAAGAGAAAGCAGAAGGTTTAGATAATTTGTGGAGAAACTAGTTAGTGACAGAACTTGGGGTAAAACTTGAGATTGGAGTTAAACTATCCATGAAAACATACTCCAATCCCATGCATGTACAAAAATCCACACACAGAATGGCAGGCATAACTGTTCTATTTACAACACTCAGGAGATGGAATTAGAGTGATTGTGAGTTTGCGACTATTCTGGGCTACATAGGGAGTTCCAAGCTAGCCTGAGAGACACAGAAAGACTGTGTCTCAAATAAATAAATAAATAAATAAATAAATAAATAAATAAATAAATAAATAAATGGAAGGAAGGGAGGGAGGGAGGGAGGAAGGGAGGAAGGGAGGAAGGAAGGGAGGAAGGAAGGGAGGAAGGGAGGAAGGGAGGAAGGGAGGAAGGGAGGAAGGAAGGGAGGGAGGAAGGAAGGAAGGGAGGAAGGAAGGAAGGAAGGGAGGGAGGAAGGAAGGAAGGGAGGAAGGGAGGAAGGG
>VZQC01010065.1:2001920-2044801 GCA_009823505.1 Rhizomys pruinosus
GAGGGAGGGAGGGAGGGAGGGAGGGAGGGGTAAAAGACCTCTCTGAGCCAGCACAAAGATGTCTCATGTTGTTTCCTGTTCAGAAAAATGGCTGATTTCAAGTGAAGTTTTTTTAATTTTTTTAAATTTTATTTATTTCTGTATGTGTATGAATGTACTGTCTGCATGCAGGTTTGTGCACCCGTGTCATGCAATGCCGTGGAGGTCAGAAGAGGGCATCAGATTCCCCTGGAACTGGAGTTAAAGACAGTGCTCAGCCGCCATGTGGGTGCTGGGGATCGAACCCGGGTCCTCTGTAAGAGCGGTCGGCACTCTTAACCGCTAGGCCATCTCTCCAGCCCCTCAAGTGACGTTTTTAAGTGAGGTTTCTGCTCTGTGTCCATTATTAATTCATTTTTCCCAGTGTCCCTGAAGTTTTCTGTCCTTTTTTTTTTCCTTCTCTTTTTCATTCTCAAAACTGGTCTTGCCAGGCATAGTGGTACACACCTTTAATACCAGCATTTGGGAGGCAGAGGCAGGAGGATCTCTGTGTTTCAGGCCTGCCTAGTGTAAACAGCAGGTTGTAAGCTGGCCAAAAACCAGTTCTAACATTAAATATAATGTCAGCCTTCATGTTCTCTTATTTTTGCCATTTCTTTCATGGCTAACTGGTTATTCTCCAAGCACTGAACAAACAGCAGGAATATAAAGATGGGGAGTGAAGATGAAGTTAAGCGGCACACTGCACATAGAGACCGAGGCCTGGGGTTTGACCCCAGTACCCAAACCATAGAGCAGAGGAAAGAGCATAAAGCCATGTAGGACTGAATGAGAGCCGTGCAGGTGCAGGTAGAAAGAAGCACTGGCCTAGAAATGCACAGACAAGGAGCCTTTCGGGTCTAACAAGAAAGGACGCCGAGCTTACAGTCAGAAAATCCCAAGACCGATAAGCATAGAAGTGATAAGGATAACTAACGTTTGTGGGGTACCTGCAGTGCCCCAACACTGAGTTCAGCTCATCCCTCCTATAACATTCCTCAGTCCCTTCAGTGACCCCACGCGTTAAGTAGAAGGACCGCATCTGTGAAACAGGGATCATAGAACGGAGGAGCACTGAAGTGACATTTCCAAGTTCACACAGGTAGTAAATGACAGGTTGAAGAGCTGTGACTTAGGTGGTTTTCTTGGGTGTCATGCTTTCTGTTGGCACCTTTGTATTAAAGAGTAATGATCAGGGCTGGAGAGATGGCTCAGCAGGTAGAAGAAGTGCCTGCCATCAAGCCTGAGGTCAATCCCTGGAACCGACATGGAGAAGGGAAAGAACCAATTCCCGCAAAGTGTCGCCTGACCTTCACATGTGCATGCATGTGCACACACAGACACATGCACACATACATACACACATGCTACATAAGTAAATAAACTTAGTTTTCTTAAAAAGGTAACAACCAGACTAAAGTTTTGTTACAAATCAATAATAAAGACATCATGCTCAAAGAATATTTGCTAAATGTCTGGTGCTAGGACTTTTCAAGCATCACTACAGTTGATGTTCAGAACAGTAATGTAAGATTATCATTACCACTTTGTAGGTAAAGAAGCCAAGGCCTAGAGAATGAATGCATTATTATGTATATTTATTAAATATTGCTATTAGATATTAGATGGTTAACAAAACTACACAGAATGCATGACAGAGTCAGGATTCAAATCAATCTGGACAACTCCTAGGTCAATGCTGTTAGCTACGCAAACAGTGCAAACTGTGAAACTCTTGGGTTATGGTCTCATGTGTAATCCAAACTCTACAAGAACAGAAAGATGTAACTGCATAGTTATTCAGGTCCCTGTGGTAGTGATCTGCATTTGTCTCCATTAATAACACATTGTGAGGTTTGGGTCTCACTTCTGAAAATTTGGGATCAAGATATAAAATATTCATAAGACTTGAACAAAAATTAATGACTTTTTAAAGCTAGGCTTTTTTTGTTTGCTTTTTAGTTTTTTAGACAGTGTCTCCCTATAGCCCCAGCTGGCCTGGAACTCACTCTGTAGACCAGGCTGGCCTTGAACTCACAGAGATCCAACTGCCTCTTGTTCCTGAGTGCTGGGATTAAAGCTGTGTACTAACACATCCAGCTGACGACACAATTCTAAAAGGAAGACTGACTTCGTACAGGTCTCTGCAGTGAATGATTCAGGGAGAAAACAATTCCCTGGCTCCCACTGCTTTGTGGGTGGCAAAGTCACTCGACTTGGAGTCAGATATACAAAGGGGTTCCCACTTTACCTTCATTCCCTCTGCTTTTCCCTCACCTTCCTGACGTTACCCCTCGGACTGCTCCTCACTAGCCAGCTAGGCTGGTGTCCCATCCCAGGAGAAAGTTACTGAATCACATTCCTACTTGGGTGGATTTCCGTCTCCTCCCGGGCTTCTGATCCTGACATCTGTTCCCCCTTTACCTTCCAAGACTGTGTCTCCCAGAGTTCCTTCGCGCCAGACCTAGGCTGCCAAAGGCTCTTTCCTTCTTGTTTGCTTCTTTTAATGGAGAAGCTGACTTTTTTTTTTTTTTTTTTATAAATCCACATGTTCGAGCACTTGCTATGCTTCCCAAACATGTTTCCTAAGGACAGAGTATTTAACCTCAAGACCCTTCCCTGAAAATTCAAATGCCCAGTGTGGCCAACCTCTGGCAATCATGTTTTCCTACAACTACAAGGGATGTTTTTAATATTGGACCAGTTTGGGAAACACTCAGAGTATAAGAAAATAATGAGGCATTGTGAGAGAAACACACAGAGATGTCATAAGACTTCAAGAAGCTTCTTGTTGACCAGGTCCCCGGACACAGAGTGACGGCTTTGAATGCAGGGCAGAATCAGCAGGTGCTATGCGATGCATTAGATCATATAAACACACAGGCCCAGAATAGGCTGAGAGGGAGGAGGGCAGTCTGGGCTGGACTGAGAAGCGAGGCAGGGCTCCTGCTTCCAGGGATCCACAGGATATGAGTAAGCATAAGGAACACTGGGTGGGGGGCAGCACAGAATGGATGGCAGGAACAGAAGGAAAGACAGCATTAGATGGGTGCAAAGTCAATGCAGAACAGGTACCCACATGACACAGCCAGTCTGGAATTCCATCTGACGCAAGGAATGTTTAAACTTAATGCTGCGGGGAGCAGGGAGCTCTTCAAGGGGTGTGAGCTGCACAAGCAGTTGATGAAAAAATACTTGTAGCAGGTAAATCTGGTGAAGATGTCCCTCAGTGGCCCAGAGGCTCTTTTTACTCAGAGTTTGTTAAAATCCAATTGCTGGGCCCCACCTCCTGAATCAGACTGGGTCAGGGTCCAAAAGTTGGTATGCCCTAACGAGTCTCCAGTGACCCTAATGCTGAGGGTCAGGGGTCACAGCTGGTGAAGTCATGTTGTACTTGTTGGACTGGAGGCTACAAGGAGCAATGGCTGAGTGCCAGGCCAAGGGTTATGGTCTGAAGAATGGAGAGAGCGAAGGAAGGAACGTCTGGTGGAGTGGGTATTGGAAGTGCAGGAAGATACTCCAGTTCAAACCTGTGGACCAAAATGGCAAGGAAAAAGGGGTGTGCCCCATGCAGAACCGTCATTGGAGCAAATCTCTGGGTCAAACTGAATTCTTCCTGTTTGTTCTGTTGCTCCTGGTTATGGAAAATGAAGCAGCAATGCCCACCTGGTGAGGACTTACTAAAACAGATTGGCAGGGCTACAAGCAGCATGGTCTGGGCACTCGCGGGGCAGACTGAGCACCTGGTGATTGAAGTGCCCTCCAAGCTAACGTGATCCACTTACACACTTCTCCCAGCCCCACAGCTTCGTTCGTATCAGTCATTTTCATAGGCTACACCCAGACCAGACATTCCTGTTCAGGACCGGAATCTCCGCTGCTGTCACTGCCATCCCCACCTTGGGGCTGGGAACTGTGAACCCTGACTCACTAAGCCAGTGGTTCCCAAACTTCTGGGATGGGCAGCACACTCAGCACCTCTTGACCTTACCAGGAGGGAGCGCCCTTACAATCTTGTAAAGATGGTGGGTAAACCTAAGTCAGCAGAGGATGACTCCAGCCTGGGGTGGGAATAGCACAGAGCCCTTGGGGATGCCCCACAGACAGGGGGAGCCAGGCGTCTCCCCAGAGGTGTCAACAGAATGGACAGGGAGTAGTCTGCATGCAGCTACTGAGTTCATGAAATGAGTTGCACAGCTGAGGCTTAATTTTAACTCCTCTAAATATAAATTTAGGCAGGGCTAAGGGCAAGTGTCCTATGACAATCCATACCAATTTCCTCAGGAGACATTTTCAGAGTCAAGTCAGCGACCACTCCACTTATAACAGACTAAGTTGGTCTGCCCCTAAAGGGAAAACCAGTTGGGTGGTACCTCCAAAAGGACATAAAATATTACGTCTAGCTTAATATTTTAATGTATAAAAATTGGATAGGGAGGTGGTAAAATAGGATCTCATTTTCTAGTCCATGCTGGCCTCAAACTTGTGGCAAACCTCTCTGGGCCTCCCAGGTGCTGGGATGTCGGGCTATCTTTTATATTTTCTCTGCTTATGAAGTGTTTAAGCAAAGGGGGCTGGAGTTACTATTAAGTTTTCTTTTTTGTTTTTTGTCTTTTTGAGACAGGGTTTCCCTATAGCCCCAGCTGGCCTGGAACTTGCAATGTAGACCAGGCTGGCCTTGAACTCACAGAGATCTGCCTGCCTCTGTTTTCTGAGTGCTGGGATTAAAGGCAGGCACCATTATGCCTGGCAAGTCTTCAAATTTTTATTAAGAATTTTGCTACCGTGCCAATAATACATTTGATTGAAGAAAATAACTCCACAACTTTTGAAAATTTGTTGTTCATGCTATAAAACTTTATTTACACAGGTCTTCAGAATATATTTCAGTTGTCCACCCACTGTTTCCAGTGTGAAATGATACCAAACAGATTAGATTTACAGGAAAGCATGAAACAGAAAAACACAATTCTATAATTTAACATATACAGTGCCATTAGTGGTTAATTTTTACAGTTTTCTTTCTGAGAATAAACTACTAAAGTTTTTATTACTGATAAAACTCAGGCGAGATTGTCTGTTTCCCAGTTAGAATTCCACAGAGAATCAAAAGTGTAACAGTCCGGCCAGTATATTTTAGTGTTTTGACAGTTTAGGAGTAGCTGCATGTCACTTTCTTTCCTCTTTTTTTTCAAAAGTCTTAGATGATGAAGAATCTTGATTTTCACCACAATTATAGCGCTCATATAAAGTCTGAAATTAAAAGCACAAATCTGTTTTGCAACATTTTAGTTCAATATATTATTAGATCAATAAAGGTAATGATATATTTTAAATATAAAGACATACAGCTCGATCTCTCCAGAAGGTAACTATAATCATGCTACTAAATCAACATTCATGTAGATCTTTAAGACCAGTGTGAGCCCCCTGCTTTGCGTAGAAAAGCTTACTCTGTGTTCTCCAGCAGGTCAGCCATGCTCTACAGGCACCGTCACACACCCAGGAGTGTACAGCAGCACAAACTAGGCTTGAGAGATTTAAACAAGACACAAAGCTAGGTGCTCGATGGGCAGGGAAGGTGGGGAGAGACCTGGAGGACTCATGAGGGGGCGAATGATTAAAAAATTTTTTTTAATTAATTTATTATTTTTTATGTGTATGAGTGTACTGTCTGTATGTAGGTTGGTGCACACATGTCATGTAAAGCTGTGGAGGCCGGATTCCCCTGGAACTGGAGTTAAAGACAGTTCTTAGCAGCCATGTGGGTGCTGGGAACCAAACAGGGGTCCTTTGCAAGAGCAGTCGGCACTCTTAATTGCTGAGCCATCTCTCCAGCCCCGAGAGGGGTGAATGATTAAGAGACTACAAAATTCTCAAACAAAAGAAAACAAAACCAAAAAACCAAATATATTTTTAAAAAGAGAAAAAAAAACTTATCTTAAAATTTCTATATATCAAATATGTTCAGTAGGAAAAATATATAATTTCAGAAGCCACTTCTATTAATGAACAGGAGACATTATTAGGGAAGTCAAGTGTGTGTGGTGGTGGCAGAGGATGCGTGCGTGCGTGTGTGTGTGTGTGTGTGTGTGTGTGTGTGTGTATCTCTGCTGAGTTCCAGGCCAGCCTGGTCTACATAGTCAGTTCCAGGCCAGTTGGGGCTACAGGGAGACTATCTCTAAAAGACAGAAAAAAAGAAATTATTAGGTATATAAGTGTAATTAGGTCCCCTTGTCCCTGAAGGACTTTACAGGACCCCTATCTGACAGGTGCTCCAGTCTCTTATAGAAAGTGCATGCTATTTGCAGATACACACATCTTGCTGTATGCTTTAAATCACACTTATAATTACTGCAATATAAGCATAATATGGTTCATTATTTTTCTGTACTTTTTTAGGGAATAGTAACAAGAAAAAAGCTTGTATATGCTCCATACATGAGTTCTTTTTGGAATATTTCTGATTTGCAGTTTGCCAACTCCAGATACAGATACACAGGCAACAGAATATTAAAATTATTTAAAAAGCCAGGCATGGTGTTGTACACCTTTAGTCTCAGTACCCGGAAGGTAGGAGCAGGCAGATCTCTGTGAGAATGAGGCCATTCTGATCTACATAGTGAGTTTCAGGCCAATTCAGGCTACAGGGAGAGCCTGTCTCAAACTACAACAAAAAGTATTAAAACAAACAAACAAAAAAACACAAAAAAACCCACCCCAAAACAATGGCTAGGATGACATCTAATTTATGAAGATGACAAATCTTTGCCATGATGCAACATAAAATCTCAGTGATAAGGTGATTAATTCACTTTCATTTTATTTAAATGAAAAATTTTAACAGTATACTGGCATGAATTTAAAATATGAGGACATGAACTCAAGAGCAATGGAAAGAGCCAGGCATACTGGTGCACCCCTTTAATCCCAGCACTTGGGAGGCAGAGGTTGGTGGATTCTGTGAGTTTCAGGCCAGCCTGGTTTCCATATGAGTTCTAGGCCAGTGAGCACTACACAGTAAGACCTTGTCTGAAAGCAAAGCTAAACTAGGCTCAAACAGCAAGGTGGAGATATACATAGATATTAGGAGGCTGAAAACCTCAGACACATGCTTTGAGAAAGCACCAATTGCTACAGAGTTTTATAGATGCCATTCCATGTGACAAATGCTTTCATTTTTCTAAGGTTCAATAATAATACTGGCTAAAAGGAATAAATTCTAAATCTGTGCTAAGAATGGTATTGAGACCGAAGGAGCTAACAGATAAAGCTCTTTATTCTAATCAAAAGCCAAGAACAATCTTTTGGATGTACCTTATATACAATCCCCTGTGCTAGATGCACAATAAAAACTTCAATCAAAAGCTGGGCGTGGCGGCGCACGCCTTTAATCCTAGCACTTGTGAGGGAGAGACAGGCGGATCTTTGTGAGTTCAAGGCCAGCCTGGTCTACAGAGTGAGTTCCAGAACAGCTGGGGCTACAGGGAGACCCTGTCTCGAAAAGACCAAACAAAACAAAACAAAAAACAAAACTCCAATCAAAACGTAGAAGCACCTGTGAAATACCTAAATGGAGAGATACTTCATAATAGATGTGATGAACAGACCAAATTTTCTTTGGGTTACCTGTCTCTTTAAGTCTGTAACTCACTGACCTAGAGTAAAACAGCTAAAATTAATGCAGCACACTTACTTTGGCAGCTTTCAAAATGGAGTTAGGAGAATTCAGACCAACGAGTTGACCCAGAACATACTTCATCTCATCTGTGGTTCCCTTAGCCATTTGGCTGCCTACACAAGGAATATAATCAGTATCACACTCCTACTAGTAAGAATAATATGAAGTCATTTAAAATGCCCATTCTGAACAGGTATGGTGGTACACGCCTGTGATTCCAGCACCAAGGAGGCCGAGGCAGAGGTACTGCTGTGGTTCTGAGGCAAGACTTGGTCGCAAAACTCAAAACCCGGGTTCTGAATGCTAGGCAAGGGATCATGAATTCAAGGCCACCCTGTGCTACAACAGTAAGATTCTGTCTCAAAACAAAAAGTAATACAACATATATATGCACATATATGTATTATAAATATACATATATATGTATTGTGTATGTACATATATATGTATATATACATTCCACTTAATAAATAATATATTAGTTGTCATTATTGTAATATATCACAACCTTTTGCCTAGGATAAGTAGGACTGAATGACAGAGCTAAAAAAGGCAATTTTATGAACTTTACTATTTGTAAAATAACATCTTAAAGCAGTGAGCTATGAGTAGCTGATGTGGATTCTGGTTTTTGTTACAGCCATTAGCCTATTTGCTAGGAATCTGGTACGAACAACTAAGGAGGGCAGTACCTGGGTGGGTTTGAATCTGAACATACGGATGTGCAAGGAGCTCAGGAATGGATATCCTCTGCTTAGGATCCCTTATTAAACAGCACTAGACAGAAAAAAATGTAAAGAACAAGTTTTCATATGTGATAATGATAAAGTATTTTTCCAGATCACATCATATTACAAGCACCATACTAGACATCCCACCCAATGATGACAACATCTGTTACTCCAAGTTACTAAGAATTTCTAAATATTCATTAGGATTTTTTTTTTTTTTTTTTTAGGATTTTTTTTAACCTTCAGAGTAATCATGCTTTAAAAACTACTTCAGTCAGGAATCTTTCAACAGACCAGTTTAGTGTCAATACAATTAAACAGTTCCAAATCACCTCAACTATTTGTTCAAAGCAAATTATTAGATGATATTATGAGATGATATCTTTGTATGTTACCTTTAACACATCTTGAAGATCTTTTTCTGGGATATCAGGAAATTCAATTTCATGGTTAGGGTCAATTATGGCATGTAACTTGGAAATCTGATTAATAATATGCTGAAATGGTGTTTTCCCATAAGTCATATAGTATAAAATGCATCCTAATGACCAAACATCACTTCTGGGGCTTATCTAAGTACAGGGGAAGAAGGAAAAAACAAGTTGCTTCATTTTAATATAAAAGGTAACATAAAAATATAATTATACAATCAGAATCAAAATATAAACAAGTATCAAAGTACAGGATTATACTCACATGACACTTTTCCTAGTTTTCATTATATTTGATCATTTTACAGATGAAGTACTTTAAATTTTTGAAAAACTCCCTGCTGTGTGGGTTCAAGGAATTGAACCCAGGTTTTCTGCAAGAGCAGTCAGTGCCCTTCACCACTGAGCCAACTCTCCAGTTCCCAAATCCCAGATTTCCCCAGGAATTATTGGGGTGTAATAAATTTGCATCCAAATTTATAATATGTACAGGTTTGTAAAAGTCTGTTTAAACTGAAACCCTAAGCCTAAGAGCATAAACCACAGAACCAGACTGGTAAGGCTTTATCCTGGTCCCACACTAGCCAGTTAATTTACATGGCTCTCTGATCTTCACCTCTAAAACAGAAAAAGTGAAAGTACAGTCATGGTGCTGACAAGTACAGCTCAGTGGTAGACCACTTGCCCCAAACCCTGGGTTCAATCTCCGACACCAAAAAAATTAAATTAGGTACATTGTTGTGGGCTGTTATGGGCTTTAAGTGGCATACTTGTGAACACAATCATAGAGATGAATGCTGAATGAGTACTAACAAGTACTATTCATCATCAGACATTTTTTTCTTGGCAGTGATATGTGTCAAAGGGTTTCAGCATGATAGCCAAGTGCTCAACCACTGTACCACATGCCCAGCCCAATACTATTATTAGATGTCCACTGCATTAAATCACATTAGAAATAACCAAAGCAACAGGAAAATATGGTTAAGCTTCTGACTTTACATAGAACATAATGAAGCTGAAACACAGCAGTGGACATAATAAATGAGAATAAAAAGCACATAATCATTTACTCTCCACAAATAAATCTAAACCAATGACACAGACAGCTGGGGAAAGGAGGAGAAATTGACATACAACACATACAGAAAAGGATGCTATTTTATATCGATACGAGGTACCATCAAGAAAGAAGATATAATAAGGATGCACTTTATTTTCCTGGGAATGGTGGTGCATGTCCTTAATTCTAGCACTGAGGATACAGGAAGATTTCTGTGAGTTTAAGGCCAGGATGGTCTACAGAGCAAGTTCCAAGCAGGCTACTGCTACACAGTGAGAGCCCTCCCCCGCCCCCAATTATTTATTTATATATGTGTGTGTCCCTGTATGTGTATATGACACAAGTGTGAGGCACCTATGAAAGGCATCAGATCTTCTGGAGCTGAGTTATAGGCATTTGTAAGACAGTCCAGTATGGATGCTGGAAAACAAACTTAGGTCCTCTGGAAGAACAGCAAGCACTCTTAATCACTGAGCCACCTCTCCAGAACAAAAGATAAACTTTGAAAATGTTGAAAATATCAAGAAAAACTGAGCCAGTTGTGGTACACATCCGTAATTCTAGCACTTGGGAGGCTGAGGTTTGCAGAACCAAGAGTTCAAGGCTAGCCTAGACAACATAAGAGTTAGTCTTAATAGCAAACGGAAGGAGGAAACGAGGGACGACGGGCAGGGAGAGGGAGGAGAGAGAAAAACTTCCCTTTTCTCCACTTGGAAGTTCAATCTGTTTGTAAACAAAGAGAGCTGATAAATCTTCAGATCCTAGCAACATGGCTGTGGCTACTACAGAGTAGATCTCCACCTCTCCTAAGCTAAGATTCACAGCATAGCCAAACAGTAAAGCATGCATGTGGACAACACAAAAAAATCTAAGTGAAAAGGTATGCTTGGCAACTCAGGACAGAGAGTGAGGCCGGACTACCATGGACTACAAGTAGGAGCACTGAAGGGGAGGCTGAGGGAAAAATGAAGACCTACCAGACCTAAGAAGTGGACCCCCAGGGCCAAGATGCATTCCCTGGAAAGGGCAGGGACTTTAGAACACAACTGAACAGGGATGGGCTGTGGCCCATCATCACCAGAGAGGGTTCGTGCTGGGAGAATGTGGCCATGAGAAAAGTAGGTGAGAGATCAGTCAGCTGATGTGAAATGTGCTAGTGCATATTAAGTCACAGGGCGGACAACTGGAAAAAATATGACCTGTAAACACAATTTGAAATCTTAAAGTAAAAGAAAATTTTAATGGAAATTACAAATCTTAGAAATTAATAAACATTCAAAAATACTATGGTAAAACCTGTAAATAGCAGCGAAAGTAAAACAGTAAAATTTTTATCTTTTCTTGAGCACAAGGTCATGTCATATAACCCACAGACATTATACTCAAGCCTTCTGTCCCTGTCTTCCTAAGAGTTGGGATTACAGGCTTGCACCACCATATCCAGCTAAATTAATATTTTGGTCCAAGAACAAACACTAAAATTCAATCAGTTATTATTGAAATTTAAGATGGGAAAAAATAACCAAAGATTGTGCAAAGAGATACAGCTCAAGTGGCAAAGCACTTGTCTACTATACAAAAGGTCCCTAGGTTCAATTCTCTATACCACCAAAAAAAGTGAAAAATTTTATCTGGGTTCTGGGCATGGTGACTCAAATGCATAACCCCATGTAATCCCAAGAATTCTGGGAGGCTGAGGAAGGAGAATGGAAGCAAGTTCCAGGCCAGTAAGGGCTGCAAAAGTTAAGACCCTGTGTTAAAGCAAAAAAAACCCCCAAGGAACACAGAGTGTCTGGTGCCCATGGAGGCCAGAAAGGGTGTCAGATCCCCTGGAACTGGAGTTATGAATGGGTGCTTGCCACCAAGGGAAGCGTGGAACAGAACTAGGTACTCTGCTTGCCACCAAGGGGAGCGTGGAACAGAACTAGGTACTCTGCTTGCCACCAAGGGAAGCGTGGAAAAGAACTAGGTACTCTGCAGGAGTAGCCAGTGCTCTTCTCTGCTGAGTTCTGGCCCCAACATGGTTTTTTTTTTTTTTTTCTTTTCTTTGGAAGCTCAATAAAACCATGAGAAGTCTAAAGAACTTTAAGATAAAATACTTGGCAAAACTATATGTATGCAAGTATGGCTTAGTGGATGAAGCCCTTGCCATGTAAGCATGAGGACCTGAATTCAAGTTCCCATAAAGTCAGCACTCCTAGGTCAAGATGGGAGGCAGACACAGTAGAACACCCCAAAGCTCAGGGCCAGCTTGCCTGGTGTTCACAACAGTGGGAATAAAAAAAAAAAAAAAAGAGAGATCCTGACTCCAATAAGATGGTGAGGACCGGGGGGGATATTCTGGCTCCCAGGTGCAGGCAATTCAGCCCTGGGGAATAGCCAATAGGCTATGGCAAGGTTTATTCTTGCTGGTCCAGGGCTGGACCCGCACAGGACAGTTCCGGCTATTCAGTCTTCACATGTTTTTCTTAGTAGTTCTGCTTGGGTGGTGCTGATTTAAATACATATGATTAATGAAACTGCAATTACAAATGATTAATGACTCACCAGGTGTGGTCATTAAGGCCAGCACTGAGGAGGCAGAGACAGGTGGATCTCTGAGTTCAAGGCCAGCCTGGTCTACATGGGAGTTCCAGGCCAGCTGGGGCTACAAGGAAACCCTGTCTCAAAAAGACCAAAAATAAACAAAAAACCCTAAATGATTAATGAGACTGTCCCTTGCAGTTCTGTGTAAAAGGTCTATAGTAACATCTCCTGCTTCAAAACAAAGTACAAATGAATTGTAATTCTACAATAAACTGACTGCTTGGCCATCAGCCCACAGATCTCCTGATCCTGGCTGCTTATGAGTCTGTCATTTCCATTATCCCTGACCTTCCCACTCAGGTTTTAGGAACCCAGAAGCTGGACTGCTGCAGGGACCAATATCCAAAATCATCCTTTGACTTCTCTACATGTGCTAGAGCATATGTGCACCCTACCATATTTGCAAAACACACACACACACACACACACACACACACACACACACACACACAGATTCTATGAAAGGTATTTGAAAAAACTATCTAGAAATTATAGTTTTTAGTAAAGAAAAGCAAATTTATGGAGCAATGTGCTGGACACTGACCTAAGCTCTTCTTGTTCTTACTCAGTTAATCCTTGCTTGCTTTTGAATACAGATTATTCATAAGCCAACTCACAGATGAGGACTAGGTGAACGAAGTTACTGGTAATGAAAAAGTCACCTTACGACTTGAAGTTATGTTCCAGAGACAAAAGTATCTGTGCTGGTTCAACACTTGGTGACACTATGGCACCAAGAGATTAACCAGGGAGCTTGCAACATTCCTAATGGAAAAATCGGGCCCCTGACAAGGGCTAACAGGCTAACCCAGTACTCATGGAGACTGAAATAAAGTAAGTTGTATTTGGAAATGTAGAATTCACAAGTAAATAAATGATCAAATGTAAAATGTAGCTGGGGCTACACCTTAGTAGTAAAGCATTTGCCTAGCATGGACAAGGTTCTGGTTCCAATCCTGAGTATCTCCAAAATAAATGAATAAATGAAATGGGAAAAATTAGAAATGAAACAAATAAGACTGTAAAGGATATTAATTCAATATTATTTTCAGTTGTTTCAGATGTCTATATTTGTTTAAATTGCTTTTAATTTTACAACTCAAATGTGACCCTGTAGGTTGATTTCTTATATGGACATAGTATGGAACCACCATATTAAAGAATAACATTAAAGATAATTTCAGGGGCTGGAGAGATGGCCTAGCGGTTAAGAGCACCGACTGCTCTTGCAGAGGACCCGGGTTCGATCCCCAGCACCCACATGGCAGCTGAGAACCGTCTGTAACTCCAATTCCAGGAGAACTCCAGTTCCAGGGGAATCCGACACCCTCTTCTGAAGAGGAGACAGAAAAAAATGTAAAGAACAAGTTTTCATATGTGATAATGATAAAGTATTTTTCCAGATCACATCATATTACAAGCACCATACTAGACATCCCACCCAATGATGACAACATCTGTTACTCCAAGTTACTAAGAATTTCTAAATATTCATTAGGATTTTTTTTTTTTTTTTTAGGATTTTTTTTAAATCCTTCAGAGTAATCATGCTTTAAAAACTACTTCAGTCAGGAATCTTTCAACAGACCAGTTTAGTGTCAATACAATTAAACAGTTCCAAATCACCTCAACTATTTGTTCAAAGCAAATTATTAGATGATATTATGAGATGATATCTTTGTATGTTACCTTTAACACATCTTGAAGATCTTTTTCTGGGATATCAGGAAATTCAATTTCATGGTTAGGGTCAATTATGGCATGTAACTTGGAAATACTGATTAATAATACTCTGAAATGGTGTTTTCCCATAAGTCATATAGTATAAAATGCATCCTAATGACCAAACATCACTTCTGGGGCTTATCTAAGTACAGGGGAAGAAGGAAAAAACAAGTTGCTTCATTTTAATATAAAAGGTAACATAAAAATATAATTATACAATCAGAATCAAAATATAAACAAGTATCAAAGTACAGGATTATACTCACATGACACTTTTCCTAGTTTTCATTATATTTGATCATTTTACAGATGAATACTTTAAATTTTTGAAAAACTCCCTGCTGTGTGGGTTCAAGGAATTGAACCCGGTTTTCTGCAAGAGCAGTCAGTGCCCTTCACCACTGAGCCAACTCTCCAGTTCCCAAATCCCAGATTTCCCCAGGAATTATTGGGGTGTAATAAATTTGCATCCAAATTTATAATATGTACAGGTTTGTAAAAGTCTGTTTAAACTGAAACCCTAAGCCTAAGAGCATAAACCACAGAACCAGACTGGTAAGGCTTTATCCTGGTCCCACACTAGCCAGTTAATTTACATGGCTCTCTGATCTTCACCTCTAAAACAGAAAAAGTGAAAGTACAGTCATGGTGCTGACAAGTACAGCTCAGTGGTAGACCATTTGCCCCAAACCCTGGGTTCAATCTCCGACACCAAAAAAATTAAATTAGGTACATTGTTGTGGGCTGTTATGGGCTTTAAGTGGCATACTTGTGAACACAATCATAGAGATGAATGCTGAATGAGTACTAACAAGTACTATTCATCATCAGACATTTTTTCTTGGCAGTGATATGTGTCAAAGGGTTTCAGCATGATAGCCAAGTGCTCAACCACTGTACCACATGCCCAGCCCAATACTATTATTAGATGTCCACTGCATTAAATCACATTAGAAATAACCAAAGCAACAGGAAAATATGGTTAAGCTTCTGACTTTACATAGAACATAATGAAGCTGAAACACAGCAGTGGACATAATAAATGAGAATAAAAGCACATATCATTTACTCTCCACAAATAAATCTAAACCAATGACACAGACAGCTGGGGAAAGGAGGAGAAATGACATACAACACATACAGAAAAGGAATGCTATTTTATATCGATACGAGGTACCATCAAGAAAGAAGATATATAAGATGCACTTTATTTTGCTGGGAATGGTGGTGCATGTCCTTAATTCAGCACTGAGGATACAGGAGATTCTGTGAGTTTAAGGCCAGGATGGTCTACAGAGCAAGTTCCAAGCAGGCTACTGCTACACAGTGAGAGCCCTCCCCCGCCCCAATTATTTATTTATATATGTGTGTGTCCCTGTAGTGTATATGAACAAGTGTGAGGCACCTAGAAAGGCATCAGATCTTCTGGAGCTGAGTTATAGGCATTTGTAAGACAGTCCAGTATGGATGCTGGAAAACAAACTTAGGTCCTCTGGAAGAACAGCAAGCACTCTTAATCACTGAGCACCTCTCCAAGAACAAAAGATAAACTTTGAAAATGTTGAAAATATCAAGAAAAACTGAGCCAGTTGTGGTACACATCCGTAATTCTAGCACTTGGAGGCTGAGGTTTGCAGAACCAGAAGTTCAAGGCTAGCCTAGCAAACATAAGAGTTAGTCTTAATAGCAAACGGAAGAGGAAACGAGGGACGAACGGCAGGGAGAAGGGAGGAAGAGAAAACTTCCCTTTTCTCCACTTGGAAGTTCAATCTGTTTGTAAACAAAGAGAGCTGATAAATCTTCAGATCCTAGCAACATGGCTGTGGCTACTACAGAGTAGATCTCCACCTCTCCTAAGCTAAGATTCACAGCATAGCCAAACAGTAAAGCATGCATGTGGACAACAAAAAAAATCTAAGTGAAAGGATGCTTGGCAACTCAGGACAGAGAGTGAGGCCGGACTACCATGGACTACAAGTAGGAGCACTGAAGGGGAGGCTGAGGGAAAAATGAAGACCTACCAGACCTAAGAAGTGGACCCCCAGGGCCAAGATGCATTCCCTGGAAAGGGCAGGGACTTTAGAACACAACTGAACAGGGATGGGCTGTGGCCCATCATCACCAGAGAGGGTTCGTGCTGGGAGAATGTGGCCATGAGAAAAGTAGGTGAGAGATCAGTCAGCTGATGTGAAATGTGCTAGTGCATATTAAGTCACAGGGCGGACAACTGGAAAAAATATGACCTGTAAACACAATTTGAAATCTTAAAGTAAAAGAAAATTTTAATGGAAATTACAAATCTTAGAAATTAATAAACATTCAAAAATACTATGGTAAAACCTGTAAATAGCAGCGAAAGTAAAACAGTAAAATTTTTATCTTTTCTTGGAGCACAAGGTCATGTTCATATAATAACCCACAGACATTATATACTCAAGCCTTCTGTCCCTGTCTTCCTAAAGAGTTGGGATTACAGGCTTGCACCACCATATCCATAGATAAATTAATATTTTTTGGTCCAAGAACAAACACTAAAATTCAATCAGTTATTATTGAAATTTAAGATGGGAAAAAATAACCAAAGATTGTGCAAAGAGATACAGCTCAAGTGGCAAAGCACTTGTCTACTATACAAAAGGTCCCTAGGTTCAATTCTCTATACCACCAAAAAAAGTGAAAAAATTTTATCTGGGTTCTGGGCATGGTGACTCAAATGCATAACCCCATTGTAATGCCCAAGAATTCTGGGAGGCTGAGGAAGGAGAATGGAAGCAAGTTTCCAGGCCAGTAAGGGCTGCAAAAGTTAAGACCCTGTGTTAAAGCAAAAAAAACCCCCAAGGAACACAGAGTGCCTGGTGCCCATGGAGGCCAGAAAGAGGGTCAGATCCCCTGGAACTGGAGTTATGAATGGGTGCTTGCGCACCAAGGGAAGCGTGGAACAGAACTAGGTACTCTGCTTGCCACCAAGGGGAGCGTGGAACAGAACTAGGTACTCTGCTTGCCACCAAGGGGAGCGTGGAACAGAACTAGGTACTCTGCTTGCCACCAAGGGGTGCGTGGAACAGAACTAGGTACTCTGCTTGCCACCAAGGGGAGCGTGGAACAGAACTAGGTACTCTGCTTGCCACCAAGGGGAGCGTGGAACAGAACTAGGTACTCTGCTTGCCACCAAGGGGAGCGTGGAACAGAACTAGGTACTCTGCTTGCCACCAAGGGAAGCGTGGAACAGAACTAGGTACTCTGCTTGCCACCAAGGGAAGCGTGGAAAAGAACTAGGTACTCTGCAGGAGTAGCCAGTGCTCTTCTCTGCTGAGTTCTGGCCCCAACATGGTTTTTTTTTTTTTTTTTCTTTCTTTGGAAGCTCAATAAAACCATGAGAAGTCTAAAGAACTTTAAATAAAATACTTGGCAAAACTATATGTATGCAAGTATGGCTTAGTGGATGAAGCCCTTGCCATGTAAGCATGAGGACCTGAATTCAAGTTCCCATAAAGTCAGCACTCCTAGGTCAAGATGGGAGGCAGACACAGTAGAACACCCCAAAGCTCAGGGCCAGCTTGCCTGGTGTTCACAACAGTGGGTAATAAAAAAAAAAAAAAAAGAGAGATCCTGACTCCAATAAGATGGTGAGGACCGGGGGGGATATTCTGGCTCCCAGGTGCAGGCAATTCAGCCCTGGGGAATAGCCAATAGGCTATGGCAAGGTTTATTCTTGCTGGTCCAGGGCTGGACCCGCACAGGACAGTTCCGGCTATTCAGTCTTCACATGTTTTTCTTAGTAGTTCTGCTTGGGTGGTGCTGATTTAAATACATATGATTAATGAAACTGCAATTACAAATGATTAATGACTCACCAGGTGTGGTCATTAAGGCCAGCACTGAGGAGGCAGAAGACAGGTGAATCTCTGAGTTCTAAGGCCAGCCTGGTCTACATGGAGTTCCAGGCCAGCTGGGGCTACAAGGAAACCCTGTCTCAAAAGACCAAAAATAAACAAAAAACCCTAAAGATTAATGAGACTGTCCCTTGCAGTTCTGTGTAAAAGGTCTATAGTAACATCTCCTGCTTCAAAACAAAGTACAAATGAATTGTAATTCTACAATAAACTGACTGCTTGGCCATCAGCCCACAGATCTCCTGATCCTGGCTGCTTATGAGTCTGTCATTTCCATTATCCCTGACCTTCCCACTCAGGTTTTAGGAACCCAGAAGCTGGACTGCTGCAGGGACCAATATCCAAAATCATCCTTTGACTTCTCTACATGTGCTAGAGCATATGTGCACCCTACCATATTTGCAAAACACACACACACACACACACACACACACCACAACACACACACACACAGATTCTATGAAAGGTATTTGAAAAAACTATCTAGAAATTATAGTTTTTAGTAAAGAAAAGCAAATTTATGGAGCAATGTGCTGGACACTGACCTAAGCTCTTCTTGTTCTTACTCAGTTAATCCTTGCTTGCTTTTGAATACAGATTATTCATAAGCCAACTCACAGATGAGGACTAGGTGAACGAAGTTACTGGTAATGAAAAAGTCACCTTACGACTTGAAGTTATGTTCCAGAGACAAAAGTATCTGTGCTGGTTCAACACTTGGTGACACTATGGCACCAAGAGATTAACCAGGGAGCTTGCAACATTCCTAATGGAAAAATCGGGCCCCTGACAAGGGCTAACAGGCTAACCCAGTACTCATGGAGACTGAAATAAAGTAAGTTGTATTTGGAAATGTAGAATTCACAAGTAAATAAATGATCAAATGTAAAATGTAGCTGGGGCTACACCTTAGTAGATACAAGCATTTGCCTAGCATGGACAAGGTTCTGGTTCCAATCCTGAGTATCTCCAAAATAAATGAATAAATGAAATGGGAAAATTAGAAATGAAACAAATAAGACTGTAAAGGATATAATTCAATATTATTTTCAGTTGTTTCAGATGTCTATATTTGTTTAAATTGCTTTTAATTTTACAACTCAAATGTGACCCTGTAGGTTGATTTCTTATATGGACATAGTATGGAACCACCATATTAAAGAATAACATTAAAGATAATTTCAGGGGCTGGAGAGATGGCCTAGCGGTTAAGAGCACCGACTGCTCTTGCAGAGGACCCGGGTTCGATCCCCAGCACCCACATGGCAGCTGAGAACCGTCTGTAACTCCAATTCCAGGAGAACTCCAGTTCCAGGGGAATCCGACACCTTCTTCTGACCTCCGCGGCATTGCACGACACGAGTTCACAGACCTACATGCAGACAGTACATTCATACACATAAATAAATAAATAAAATATTAAAAAAAAAAGACAATTTCAAGTCAGTAAAGAACAGTGAAACTGAACCACACGGCAGTCTGCTTAAGAAGGTGGAGTATATGATTGTCTTCAGTATCTCAAAACTTAAAAAGCCAGATGAGTGAGGTATTACCTTTGATGTGCCTTTCCCATTTTCTCTTGAAGAAGACATGTCTTTGATGGCTTCTGGTGGCATGTAATTAACTGTGCCAACCTATTTGTCAAATCACAGAAAATAGAAATTAAATGAAAATATCTTTTTGGATCTTTAAAAACTTAAATGCCAGATTTTTAGAAACTCAGATAAATACTGATTTAAATTGCAGGACAGCTGGGGCAACAGGGAGACCCTGTCTTGAAAAGATAAAAAAAAGAAGAAAAAAAAAGTACTGATTTAAGTGACAGACTTGAAAAATTCAAATAACTGACAACATATTAAGATATACAACAAATTATATCATAACTCCAACAAAATGAACAGGGCTGAGCAGGAACGGGCTCTTTGCAGAATACTATGCTTTTTCTGTAACTGTTCAGGGGAACAAGAACTACCTGTCGAGGCTAACAGGAAAATATGAAGGGGCTGACTATCATTCGTTTCCAGGACTCGACATTTTCGCCTTTAGTAAGCTGACCAGCGTATCAATATAGAAACATAAATTCAAGGAACCATCTAGCTTCATCTCCCAGACCAAGATGGGCTTGGAATCTTAACCATATGAATTTCTAATGTAGAGAGATGGCAACAATGCAGCATATTCCCTTATTCTAAACAAACACGAATACCTGTGTTCAGGCACCTCACGAGAGATGGTATCTTCAAGCAGATTTACAACTCAAAAATTTTGGTCATACTTTTTTTTTTGGTCCTTTTGAGACATGGTCTCCCTTTAGTCCCAGATGGCCTGGAGCTCGCTCTGTGGACCATGCTGGCCTTGAACTCACAGAGATCCCCCTGCCTCTGCCTTTCGGGTGCTGGGATTACAGGTATGCACCACCATGCCTGGCTTGGCCATACTTTTGATAGAGAATGTAGTGGCAGTCAAGTGTCAAGTCTGATTTTGCTTCAAGAAGATATACCTACATAGAAATCTGCTTCCATCAAATTATGTTGAACCAAGATGATCTTATAGTTACATTTCAGTATCTCTGCTTTACTTTCCATGTGATAGCTTCATTAAATTTGCTAGCCCATATCTTATTACAAAAATGGAGTTGAGGGGCCAGGAGGTAGCCTCGTGGGTAAAAGTGCTTGATGCACATGCCTGACAGTCTGGGTTTAGTCCCTGGAATCCACAGGGAAAAGAGAAAACAGACTTCACAAAGCTGTCCTCTGACCTCCACAATGGCATGCACACAGTACGCACATACGCACACAATAAATAACTTTCTTAAAATGTAGCTAAGTAGAATATTACAGACTTTCCAACAAAGTTCTCTTAATTTTTTTCCCCCCTCTAATTTAAGTGACAGGAAAAATTACTTCTCTGGAAATCATTTAACTCACAGACAATGTTATCAACTACAATTATTCTTTAGCTGCCACTAGGAAATTCTGAGTGAAACCCTCAGGTCAACTTGAGGTTCTAAGCAAGATGATTTTGAGGCAGGCATTACTGTTTGTCTACCTTGCTATAAGAAAATTATCCGCAGGGTGGGATAGATGGCTCAGCGTTAGGAGCACTGACTGCTTTTGCAGAGGATCTGGGAACAGCCCACAAGGCTGCTAATGACCATCTATAACTCCAGTTCCAGGGGATCTAATGTCTTCTTCTGACCTCCTCGGGCAATTCATGACACTGATACACTTACACACATGCAGGCAGTACACTCATAACATAAAATAATTTCAAAAAAAAGGAAGGAAATCATACAGAATTGATGGATATATTTTTTATTTGTTCTGAACTTTCTTTTCTAAATCAAACTGACCATGGTTTTCCATATTTTTTTTTATATATATAATTATAGTATCTATTCTTTTTAAAAGACACTTTATGTGGGCAAGTACAAGGGCATCCATGTGGTATAATGCCCACAGAGGTCAGAGAGGGTGTTGTATTCCGCTGGAACTGGAGTTATTGATGGTTGTTAGTTGCCATGTGGGTGCTAGAAACTGAGCCTGGGTCCTCTGCAAGAGCAGCCAGTGCTCTTAACCACTGAGCCATCTCTCCAGGCCCTATTATCTATTTTTTTTTTAATGTGTATGAATGTACTGTCTGCATGCATGTCTGTGCACACGTGTTGTGCAATGCCGCAGAGGTCAGAAGAGGGTGTTGGATTCCCCTGGAACTGGAGTTCTCTTGGAATTGGAGTTAAAGACGGTTCTTAGCCGCCATGTGGGTGCTGGGGATCGAACCCCAGTCCTCTGCAAGAGCAGTCAGCGCTCTTAACCGCTAGGCCATCTCTCTCTTTTTTTTAATGTGTATGAGTGTACTGTCTGCACGTTAAGTGGTATACCTGTGTCGTGCAATGCTATGGAGGTCAGAAGAGGTTAAAGATGGTTCTTAGCTGCCATGTGGGTGCTGGGAATCAAACCCAGGTCCTCTGCAAGAGCAGTCGGTGTTCTAGCTGAGCCATCTCTCCAGCCTCCCCTAATATCTATTCTTATAAAAAGACTTCAAATCTTTGATAAGATGGTTTTAAAAAAATACAATACTGGCAAAATACTTTACAAATGAAAAGTTACTAAACCATGTGGTAACCAGCCAACATTAGAAATCCTCTCTGAAGCCAGATATGGTGGTATATACCTTTAATCCCAGCACTTGGGAGGTTGAGGCAGAAGGAGCAGGAGTTGAAGGCCAGCCTCTGCTACACAGCCAAGCCAATACTATTGCAAACTACAAGAGACCGTGCCTCAAAAAGACTAAAACAAAATAAAAATAAAATAAAGCAAAAGTCCTACCTGAGAATCTTTAACAATGCTTGTTGTATCTGGCTGCATTTGGTTTGCAATCCCAAAATCAATCAGTTTTAGCATTCCATCAACTATTAGAAAGTTAGCAGGCTTCAGATCACTGTGAACAATGCCTTCAAAGTAAAATCCATCATGTTAGACAACCATTCCATGGACAAAATATTTCACAATCTCTGGTTCAGCTGATTTCCTCAACTAGCCTGATTAATATTATTAATTATTAATACCAATCTTCATTTATTACATGTTCTACATCTTCTTAACAAGTGCTATGTGCCAGGTACCACTCCAAGCTTGTTTCTTATAGTGAATAGTTCAGTCCTGGCAATGCTGACTAAACTATTCACTGTATCACATTATCACCCTAATTTTACGGATGAGGACACTGGCACAGTAAGCTTAAGTAAAATCTTCCAGGTTGTAGGTCCTCACTCTAGGTGACAAGAGGAGGACCAGAAGCTGGGCGTTTGGCTTTGGTGTCAGAAAGCATTCAGCACGGTCCAGGAGAGCAGCGCACATCACACTACCAGATGCAAAAGTAAGACTGCAGTACCTCTCATACTACCTGGCAGCCCTGACTGTAGCCACTGACAAGTTCTTTCAATTGAACAGAGACTAGCAGAGGAAACAAATGATTTGCCTGCCTCTGCTTCCTGAGTGCTGGGTTTAAAGGTGTGCATCACAACACTGATTATTCATCTAGGTTTAACAGATTTGTTTCTGTTTACTTTAAGGTAGGTTAAGGCAAGTGAAATATTTAAAAATAACCAAGAGTAAGGAAAAACCAGGAGCTAACAGTGGAAAAACAAAGCCAAGGGTCACACAAAGCAAAAAATTAAAAATTATTTGAAGATTGAGGGAACTGAACATGTCATAGTTTTGGATGCCACATCCCGACCTCTAGGACTGACTGTAATTCAAAGATTAAGATAAAGACCACAGATCAATACTGAGGAAGACAAAACTGTAAGAATTTAACTTTAGCCAGGTGTGGTGGCACAACCCTTTAATCTCAGCACTAAGAAGGCAGAGGCAGGTGGATCTCTGAATTCAAGGCCAGCCTAGCCTACATAGCAAGGAGACCCTGTCTCAAAAAAACCAAAAGAAAAAAAAAAAATTAACTTTATATTCTGTATCCTATGTGTAGCTCATTCTAAGAAATTGGTTTATCATAAATGAATTTCCAATTAATTACTAAAGGTAGGTACGAGTGAAAACATGGGGTAGTTCTCAAGATGACACAATTCTAATATTCTAACTTTATACATGTGAAGAGATGCTAAAATACCATGTTCATGGATTGTGTGTACCGCCTCCAACATATTTTTCCAGTAGCTCTTGCGTTCCCACGGATTGATGGATTTTTTCTTTTTAAGCCAACTATTCAGGTCAATGTTTCCACACTCCATCACCATGTAGATATACCGATCTGTGATTTCACTGCAATACAAATGACATGACAAATAAAACAATATGTGCTACATTATATCAAGAAAGATTATTTACCCAAAAATTCTGAAGAAAAAAAAAAAACAACAAGAAAATAAAGTTTCTTTTGAGAATGAAACGAGTTCCTACTAGTCGTAGAGCCGGATGATCTTGTCGCTGTGCTGCTGCAGTTTGCTCAGGTAGGCTATTTCATTCCGGTAGCTCTCAATAGTCTGGTTATCTGCATCTTCCAGGCTCACATATTTTATAGCATATATCTGCTTCTTTTCATTCAATACCTGAAATACCTATGCAGAAAGCAAAGAGGAACATTTAGAACATGCCATTGTACACTACCACAATGCTGTTCAATTTATTAGACAAACAGAATTTTAAGCTGATAAAAATGGAAAGAAATACTGACATAACGATTGAAAGTATCTGGGCCTATTTTGACTGTAGAAGAAGGAAAAAAACCGAAACATATGATACAAGAGCAATAGCCCATTTTCCAGCCATTGACAGTGGACATTCAAGTAACTCAAGGGCACAACCCCTGAAAGTTTTCTATATCAACATATAACAAAATGGCTGAAATCTGATATGTTCCCAGAACTGTTTAGATACCTTATTCCAAGAAACAACACAGAGAAAAAGACATTAGGAAATGTTAAGGATGGTTAAGGCAGTGACGGATAGACAATGTGCTTTTTAGACAGTTTGCATATGAAAGCGTGGTGTTTGTTTTCTTGAGTCTGGCTTATTTCACTTAACAGAGTAATTTCTACTATCATCCATTTTCCTAAAAATGTCATGATTTCAATTTTTTATGGCTGAATAAAATTCTATTGTATATATGCACCACCTTTCTGTATTTATCTATTGATAGCACAGTGCCAGCACAGGCAAGGACTCCATGAAGAAGACTTCAGTAACACAGGAAATAATCTCCAGCACTGATAAATTATAATCCATGTAATTAAGAAGCTTTTGCATGACAAAGGAATCAACCACCAGAGTAAAGAGAATAGGGGACTTCTGCAAGGAAAGGGCTCAATGCCAGGATATATAAGGAATCACAAAATTAAACACCAGAGGCTGAAGAGATGGTTCAGCATTAAGAGCACTGGATGCTCTCGAAGAGGACCCAGGTTCAATTTCTCGCACCCACACACTAGCTAACACCATCAGTAACACCAGTTCCAGGGAATCGGATGCTCTCTTCTCATCTCCATGGGAAGTGCACACATGAGGTACACTTATAGACATGCAGGCAAAACACTCATACATATAAAGTAAAAACAATGAAATTTATTTAAAATTTAAGAAATTGAACATCGACATTCCAAAGCTTAGGTGAGAAGATGCAAGCAAAAACATGAGGAAGTCTAGAGGAATGTGCACTGCTGTGTTAAGGCAGACACCGACCAAAGCCTAGCAGGGGCATACCTGTAATCCAGGCAGTGGGGAGGCTGAGGCAGGAGGACTGGTGAAAGTCAGAGAGAGAGAGAGAGAGCAGACCAGAAGAAAAAGGACTGAGTGAAACCAAGTAAACCAAGTAAAGGACAATAGCTATTTCAAGCAGCATGATGATGCTCACTTACTTTAAGAGGTAGATAGAACAAGTGAGACTTGACTAGTTGCATGTACATATGAGAATGATTAACAGGTTTTTAGCCAAGCAACGAGAAGAATGGAATTGCTACTGACCCCATTGGAAAGACTACAGACCAAGTGTTTGGACACACCATTTTAAATCCTGATAACCAAGAAGATGTCAAGCAGTCAGAGTGCTGAGCTAGAAATACAAGTCTGGAATCTGTAAGCAAACACAGCATTTACCCTCACAGCACTGGGAAAGATACCAGCTGAACTAGTAAATTTAGAAAGAGAAGCAAAGAGGGTGTTCTACTTTGTCTTCCATTGCTGTGACAAAACACTCTGACCAACACCAACTTGGGGAGGAAAGGGTTTATTCAGCTCACATCTCCTGGGTCACAGTTCTCAGGGAGCCCAAGGCAAGAACTCAGGGCAGGAACCTGGAGGCAGGAGCTGAAACACAGGCCATGGAGGAATGCTATTCACTGGCTTGCTCCCCTGGCCCATGCCCAGCCTGCCTTCTTATATGGTACACAACCACCTGCCCAGGGTGGCACCACTCATTGTGGGTTGGGCCTTCCCACACTACTCAACAATCAAGACAATACTCCACAGGCCAATCCAATGGAGACAATTCCCCAGTTGAGGCTCCCTCAACCAAGGTGTGTCAAGTTGACACTAAAGCTATCCAGCACAGGGGCAAAAAGAAAAGTCACACTACTCAACAAATGATGCTAGCAAAACTAGAGAAGAAATAAATTAGAGCTGTATCTTTCACCCTGTATAAAAGTTAACATAGCCAGGTGTGCTGGATAGCTTTAGTGTCAACTTGACACACCTGGGTTGAGGGAGCCTCAACTGGGGAATTGACTCCATTGGATTGGCCTGTGGCCACATCTGTGGAGTATTGTCTTGATGGTCGAGCGGTGTGGAAGGGCCCAGCCCACAATGAGTGGTGCCACCTGGGCAGGTAGTTATGTATGATATAAGAAGGCAGGCTGGGCATGAGCCAAGCAAGTTGTCATGCCAAGGCCTGAAGAAGGGCCAAGCAGCTTGGAGGAAGACATAGTCCATTAAATCCAAACTCTGTAAGATTTGCATGTATCGTTTTAAAAGGTTATTAAAAATAGCATATATTATATATAGAGAGGTATTTTAGTATGAGATTTATAACCGAAATACGAAAAATAAACCATATAAGTTAAATGACTTGATTTCTCTGAAGTCAAAATCTAGTCACATAGTTTTAAAAACAAAGTGCATATTTGGTCAAAATTTATTTAGCAGGTACTCAAACTCTGCCCAAGCTTTATACACAAAGTATAGGATATTTTAAGACCTTGTGAAATGTTTAGATTAATTAAATTTGGGTGTAGGTTTAGTGAAAATGGTAAGTACAATTTGAACTAACTGGGTAATATAAAATGATTAATTTTTTTTTTAATTTGTATTGGGTTAAGGTCCACAAATGGCCTCTATATTTTTCAGAATTATACAACATCACAGTGTAATACTTTCTTTTACTTGTAGGACGATTTAAAGAACTAAGCTTTAATTTACTTCCCCGAATAAGTAGAAGTCATAGTCTAATCATATAGCTTTATCAAGCAAAGTGTATATTGGGTAAAAATTATTTAGCAGGTACTAAACTCTGCCCAAGCTTTATCCACATAATATAGGATATTTCAAGGCTTAGTGAAATATTTAGATTAGTTAAATCTGGTGTAGGTTTTGGTGAAAATGGAAATACAATTGAACTAATTGGGAATATTAAATGTTAATTGTTTTATTTATATTTGTATTGGGTTAAAGTAAACAAATGGTCTAATATATTTTTTCTGATTAATACAATATCAACATTATAACAAACTTTCTTTTACTCAAGGACAATTTAAAGAAACTAAGCTTAAATTTCCTTTCCAAATAAGTAGCATAGAGTCAATGGAAAAAGTTTGGGTAAATTTAATGAAAAGCTTATCCTTTGGCTCCTGTTTATGGGTATGTGTAATACAACTTAGGAATCTATAGGTCAAAAAAACACAAAAGCCCTAAAAAAAAAAAAAGAGGGAGGTGGGAGGTGGGGGTACAAAATGGATAAACTCTGTGTTCCAATCCTATTGATAAATTGTATCATTTTGAGATCTTGGAAACTAACATGGGAGGAGAATTCTTATGTTCCCACAGGTAAAAATCACCAACATAAATGCCTGTAAATGTACAACTTATGGCTGTGCAGGATGACTGGGAAATTGCAGCAGAGAGGCTGACACATCTGGACATTAAAAAATGAGGCCTCAGACTCCCTGAGTCACAGACACTGAGTATCTCTCTGATATTCTATTGGGGTTACTGTTTATAATGGGGCCCTAATGAAGTTTACCACCCAGATACTGAGCAACCTAAACTCTTGTCCCTTTTATTAGGATAAAAGAATAACATTGAATGGTAAATGATATCATTCACCCCAACTGTAAATTAAGTAAGGCAAATTGCTTATAGTGGTAATTCTTATAAAACAGGAATAACTACCCTTCATTAATTGACTGATATCTCAGGCAATACGGAACTGTGAGAAGGTAATCTCTGTCTAGAGCCATTCAATAAGTAATAGATGTTATTATAAGCTGTGTAATGTAGTCTAAAAATAATATTACTAACAGGAAGGTTCTGACATGCGAGCAATCGAATTATTCGTGCCTAGGAAGCATAGTTATGGCCTTAGGTGATTCCAAAAGATCCCACCGAAGTACAAAGGCCTTTTGCTAATAGTGTGTGATAATATTGTTAAGGAGAAGGCATGTTAAGTCCCTGTTGTCGCAAGCTGGTATGGTGAGCATGAAAAAGGTTATGAGACGTCACTTGCTAGATTACAACTGGCCTCTGAAATGCCCGAGAGCATTCATTCCAAGAGGCCAGCGTAATGCAAATACCAGCAATATTTGGTGTGGTCTCGCTCTGAGAAATAGCGCAGACTCGCTGCCATCAAACATTAGCTACACTCAACAGCCTGGAGATAACTGTGCAACAGTGGCAGCCTAATATATATAATAATGATATATAATAATATTATATATATATATAATATATATATAGATATATATATAATTTCCATAATCTAATTGGCTATTAGCTCACTCCCTGGAGGAATAACCCAAGGCAGATGCCACAAGCTTTATGTACCGCTTTCTAGTGGTTAGGTGATGTTATAAGGCACAATAAGAATTTGTCACTCTTTATAGAGAACCACAGTTTGCGGATTAGCAATAGTTCCAACCAAGCATCTGTGTCTATGCCTCACAGCTTAGCCTGACATAATAATTAGTTGCTTAATGCCTGTACATCCAATTGCTTGTGCTTTGTTGTATGACTAAAAAGGTATCATTGGAAAAGCTGTCAACCCATGAAGGGAAACAACTGAACAGACTGGAGTCCGAAATGACAACTCCAGAGAAATTTGACTGTTTTCTTCTCACCCAACTTGTGCCCCTTTTCTCAAAAGCCCAGCGTGAACAATTTGCAGAAGAGGAGGTGTGGGTAGATTGTAAGGGCTGCAAAGAGATAAGGATGAATCATGAGACTACACGAACATAGTCTGGACTACTAATTGGTCAACATGCCTGTGCATACAGAGCTTCCTCCAACTGGTACTATGGGAACCTTGGTTTGGTCAAAATTTGGTCATAGATACTTGTAAAATGCACTTCCAAAAATTACCTAATTGTATGGCAACTGAGCAACATGCAACGTTGAGTTGAAAACAACTTTGTTATTATATTGTAGAATCCTTAAATATAAACGAGAAATAATAAATAAATCATTGAAAAAATAATAATAAGTTAAAGGATAAAAAAACTATAAAAAAAAAGATATTATCTTTATTCCAATAAGAACTGGCTAGGATCAGAAAACAATGATACAGTTGCTGAGTAGAAGAGCTTGTGGGGAAGGCGCGAAACACCCATCCCACTGCTAGTGGGAATGTAGAAACTCAACACGGTGCCTATTGGAAGGACGAGTTGTGGAGAACCATCTTTGGAAGACTTGGATGAACTTGCTACCTGACCAAGCCATACCACCCCTGGGCAATGTAACTCACAATGTACGTCAATCCTTACTCTGCAGCAGGTGAATACTGCTTATAGCCCATTGTTGACTAATTGCAGCTCTCTTCAACATAAGCAGGAGCTGGACCAAACCTCAGTGCCTCTCACTCCGAGTTGAAAGGGAGAAAAATGTGGTAACATCTTACACCCAATGAGGATTCTATGCAGCAGTAAAGAAATAATGACATCATGAACTTTGCAAAAAGAAGCCATTATGCTAAGTAAAACAGTCCCAGAAAAAAAAAAAAGTAACACAGTCCCAGAAAAAACAAAGATGAATGGTAATCCCTCATCTGTGGATTGCTAAGTGCCAATTACCTAATTGATGGCAAACTGAGCAACATCAAATGTGATCTGAAAAACAATATTGGTGCTACTTATATTGTCGAATCCCTTAAAATATAGTAAACAAAAAAGAAAAGGTCAAGGAGTGCGGGTACCTGGCAGCTTGATGAGTAAGATGATTGAAGGATCTGATACTTCTGCTAGACCCCAGCACTGTGCTCCCCTGAAACCCATGCCAGGTAGGATTGAAAACACAAACCTTTAACATAGACCTCTAATATTTTCTGGGAGTGCACAGGCACAGTCTATAAAAAAATATGCCTTTAATGTATATGTAAAGTTCTATTCTTGTATAACTTATTTTTAATTATATTTGCATTTTTTCCAGAAAATACAAATTAGATTGCTTCAATAATTACTATACTAAAATAGGTCCATCAACTAACAGCAAATTCCTATTTTTTATTAATTATATTTAATACTTCCTTCTCTTTTTTTATGTCTTTTACACATTGTTTAACCAGAAGTATCTAAAATATCTGTGTCAAAGTATTATTTATCAGTATGAGAAAAATATTTTAAAAAACTAGGAAAGCTTACTTTGGCCCTCTAATAGATGATTTATTATTCTAAAACAAAGAAATGGTTTAAACAGAAAATACAATTTTAAAGCAATAATTTTCATTTTAAGTTCTAAGCATAATCAAGAAATTACTTAAATTAAGCCCAACGGTCTATGACTATTGTGAAAAATAAATATGAATTCCAGTATCCTAGACTATAGTTTTCACCAGGATACTTCAGAAAAGACAACGAAGCACAAAGAGGTAAAGTCATTTGACAATGAACAAATAGCTCTCAAGGAGTAGAATCAAGAAACAAATCCCAGCATCCTCCCTGTCATGTCTTGTCTTTCACTTTATACAGATGATCTGCATATCAGACCAGAGGGCTTCTAGAAATGTCATTGCAATATTTACAAGACTGATCTCTATGGTCCCACTAGACACATCTTTACCAAACATGTGAGATACTTCTCAATGTCTGTAAATAAAGACTGTTTTGATTATGATTAACAGGCAATCAGGTAATCAAAGCCTGACAACCAAATACATGGAGAGCTAAGGTGAAATCTCTTGTTTCCGAGTCTCCATGGCCAGAAAGAAGTGTGAATCCTCAGGCTAAGAACAGGAAACATGCAATATCCCTACTATTTTACCACACATAACCTAGTTCTTCAAAACACTGATGGTGTAGAGCTGTTCACTAGGTCTCAAAAGATCAACTCACTAGTTGACAATAACAATATAGCAATCTCTCATATATTAAATATCATTATCACTGTTATTTAATTCTTTAAGTAAATTTTCTGCATTTATTTAGCAACCTTGCAGGTCTGCCCAAACCTATCTATGAGATATGGTAGCAAAAAGTTCTTTCAGTTTCCATTTATCTTGGAAAGTTTTTGTTTTCCCTTAAATTTGAACCTTAAATTTCAGAATTCTATAGAAATTCATTTTTAGGTCACCATGCAAAACTGTGCTTCAACATGGCCTCTTCATGAATGGTGCCAAAACACTGGAACTGTTTCCAAGCATTCCATCTGTACTATTCTAAATGCATGGTTCCTATCTATGTGTATGGTCCCAAGCATTCTCATCTGATACCTCTTCATGAATGGTGCCAAAACACTGGACTGTTCCAGCATTCTCATCTGTACCTCTTCATGCATGGTGCCATCACACTGGACTGGTCCAGCATTCTCATCTGTACCTCTTCATGCATGGTGCCATCACACTGGACTGGTCCAGCATTCTCTCTCTACCTCTCATGATGGGCATCACACTGGACCTGGTCAGCATTCTCATCTTACTCTCATTTTTTTTTTTTTTTTTTTGTTTTTTTTTCATGCATGGTGCCATCAGCACTGGACTGGTCCAGGCATTCTTCATCTGTAGCCTCTCATGGCCATGGTGCCATCACACTGGACTGGTCCAGCATTCTCATCTCTACCTCTTCATGCATGGTGCCATCACACTGGACTGGTCCAGCATTCTCATCTGTACCTCTTCATGCATGGTGCCATCACACTGGGCTGGTCCAGAATTCTCATCCGTACCTCTTCATGCATGGTGCCGTCACACTGGACTGTTCCAGAATTCTCATCCGTACCTCTTCATGCATGGTGCCGTCACACTGGACTGGTCCAGCATTCCCATCCGTACCTCTTCATGCATGGTGCCATCACACTGGACTGGTCCAGCATTCTCATCTGTACCTCTTCATGCATGGTGCCATCACACTGGACTGGTCCAGCATTCTCATCTGTACCTCTGCATGCATGGTGCCATCTCACTGGACTGGTCCAGCATTCTCATCTGTACCTCCTACACTGTCTTCTGCACCCCTCCAGCTTATTCCCTTCTTCCACCAGGCAATTCCTTCCCCATCTGAGACTTTCCTATTTTAGGTGTTCCATTCTCTTCTATTATGTTGCCACACTCTCTTAAGATTCTCTTCCTATAGGTGGGTAGCACTGTCTTTAATCCCAGCCCTCAGGGGCAGAGGCAGGTTCTACAGTAATTAGTTACCAGGCCAGTTGGGGGTGACATGGTAGTATACTCCTGTTTGTCTCAAAAGGAAGGAAGGAAAGGAAGGAAGGAAGGAAGGAGGAAGGGAGGAAGGAAGAAGGAAGGAAGAGGAAGGAAGGGGTAAAGGAAAAAGGAAAAGGAGAGGAGAGGAGGAAGGAAGGGAGGGGAGGGGAAGATAAAAAGATCTTTTCCTCCCCTTGTATAATCTCCTTTCTAGATTTGTGACCTATTGTAAAACACTGCTTTTGACAAGTGACATAATAGGAATTACACTCAAGATCAGGCCTGGGGTCACCCACACTCCTGTAAGTAACCCTTCACCACTGTTCTATATATATACATAAATCGCCAAAACTCATTGTTCACCATGAATAAATTTTTTGGCTTGCCAACTTGGACTTTGGTGGAAAAATATTTTGGTCTGCCATTGGGCCCCTATCTGAAGTAAATAGATGCTTATCTGCATTTTTCCTTTCCTCACCAGGAAAAGTTACCAATGGCTTGCAACTCACATATGTAATATATGTGCACATATAACAATTTGGATTCTGTATATACAGGAAATCATCTGGTATTTGTTTTTCTGAGTTGGCTTATTTCATGTAACATAACCATTTCAAATTGCATTTATTTCCCTGCAAGATGTAGTCATTTAATTTTTTTTTTATGTACTGCCATAATTCTATCTGAATATAATATATATTTTTATATTATATATAATAATATATATAATATTCCACAATTGTTCTTCTCAAATTGCAATAATAATCGGAGAAGATGGAAATTGCTACGTCTATATATTATTTTTTGACTGGAGGCACTCTCGCGATTTGGGAATAGATACAGACCATGTGTTTGGGACACCAACTCTCAGTTTAATTTTGCTTTATCCCATCTTTGTATTTGGAACTCTTGTCTAGTTCCACTTCTTGGTTATCAACAGCAAAACAATAAACACAGAGTGCAAGTATCCCTGTGGTATGCTGACCTAAGGTCCTTGGTGTATATACCAGAGTGGTATAGCTGGATCACGTGGTAGTTCTATTTCCATGTTTTGGCAAAACCTCCATACTCATTTCCACAGTGACTGCACTAGTTTAGCCACCCCCTTTCCTTTAAGGAGAATGGCTCTTCACTTACTAAGAGTTAGCAGACTTCTTCAGGCTTTGATGGCACAGAGTCTTAAGGAGGGGAGGATGCAGAGGGGAAGACCACTAAGATACCTGCTTCCATGATGGTGAAACAGGTTGACACATCCCTCACTCTGCTTGTGCAGGGTCTGTTACTGTGCCAGTTGCCATAGCCTTGGGTACACTGTGCTGTTTTGTTCTTTGTCTATTAAAATAATGGGAAATTACATGGTTCTCCACTGTCTTAAACACTTTATAACAAACCTCTGTGTCGCTAACCGCTTCCAATCACTGAGTCTTTTCCTAAATAAAAGCTTCTCAAGAGGCCAGTAAAGGGCTCCTGAGCAGCAAATGCTGAGAGAGACTCCTGGTCTTAATTTCAGTGTTCTCAGAACGCAGTCAAACGTCAGGGCATTTATACCCATATCTACCAGTTCCCTCACCAGCATTTAAAATGTTTTCTTATTTTAACATGTTTATTATTTATGTGTGTGATTTGTGCATGTGCACACACGCTTGCTTGAGTTTATGCATATCAAGTGTATGTAGGAGCCTTCGCCAGAAGAGGGTGCCAGAGACCCTGGAATAGGAGTTATAGGCAGTTTTGAAAAGTCAAGTAGGTGCTAAGAACTGAACCCAGGTCCTGTGAACAATCAGGAAGCACACTTAACCACTGAACCATCTCTCCAGTCCCAACGGCATTTTCTTGCTTTTCTTTTTCATCGCATTGATAGTTTTTGTGTGTTTCACACAAGATACATCTTAATCATAACTTTTAGATCCTACCTGTCCCTTATCTGCCACACCCGCGATAAGCCTCATCAACATTTACATGTATTGTTCAATACATGGTAAATGCACCAGAGTTGAGGGGTCTTACCATTGTATGAACAAAGAACAACATTGTACGTCAGAGGGGACACAAACTTTGATTTGATGTCCCCCAGATGTTCTTATGGTGTCAAGTTCCAATTCGTCTGGAGCGCTGCTCAACCTAATCTAGTGTCAAAACCTTAAAAGATCATCATTAGCTATAAAAGATCCTTGTGAATTTTCTAGTGTGCATGAATCTCAAAGCATTTATTTTGCCTCTATTTTTATATCTTCTTTTGAGAACTGTCTATTCAGTTCATCAGCCCATTTGTTGACTGTATAATTTGGTATTTTGGTGTCTAATTTTTTCAGCTCTTTATATATCTTGGATATGGTTAGTAAGCCATGTATCTGATATATGTGCAGTGGGCCAACAGATTTCCTCCAGGCTAGTTCTGGATCTCACCTTTAGTATCTGGCTAAATATTTATTTCCTTTGGACTAATTTAGGTAACAGAGCTTCTGAGGTGATTTCATAAGTCAAAAGACCAGTTCGCATGGCAACTGTGTTCCTTTATTGGGGGGGAAAAAAATATTTCTTATGCTATCAGATTCCTGCTCAGGAAATCCATTGTCCTAGTGCTCATTTTTTAAGTAGTTTTTCCCATTGTTTGTTTCCCTCCATTTCCCTCTCTCACGCTACAGCTATCAAGTTTTTCAAAGCTTGACCATTTATAGGTTCGATCTTACATAATCATATTTTGAACATCTTCATATGGCGTCTGCTCGAGTCTTATCTACAGTGCGAGAATCAACCAGGTTTCTCCACGCATTGCTTTGTTAAAGAGGATGTCTCCTTCTTTAATCAAATGTATTTTCTTTATAGGTATGTAGATAATGGACATATATATGTGGTTGATCTTCATAATTTTGTATAGTATCATCATGCTTTTCTGAAAACCCATCTCCACGTGCCTATGTCATGTTCTTTTGGACAGTTTTCTCTAAAGAGAAGGTAGACTGGCTCGAGTAAGATTTATGTGCGCGCTTTATTTCTGGCTTCCTTCTAATTGTTTTTAATATTAAGTTGTTTTGTGGTGGTAGAGTGAAATGGGTGATTTATGCTCCAGTGAAACATTGTGAGAGCTGCATAACCGCCTAGTAACTTTGTGCAATAGGGTTATGCAGAAGGTCAGCAACTATGCGATCAGGATGCCTCCGTGGAAGGTGGAGGCTCTACAGAGTGGGTTGTAAGCTTGACCAAACACCCATAGCGACTCGTAAGTGGGAGCTGGAAGAAACACTAGACCAAATGCCTCTCTGCAATATTGTGAGCCTACTAACCTCTTAACTCCGGCTGAGCTACCCCTTATCTTTCAGCCTTCCTGTAGGTCTTCTATTCCTCATTGCCACTGCACTCTACCTGTTTTCTATGCCAGTATAATGTCTCCGTTTGAACTGCTATGTGATACGGCAATAATAATTTGTTTAGTTTAGCTTGTTCCAGCGTTTTGTGCATCCATAACCTTGAAACTGTTCTTCCCAACCTCTCTGTGTAGCAAATGTCATTACTCATATTTAATTAATTGCGATTGCATGTTTGAGCCTGTTAGATTGCTTTCGGTAAATAAAGCATTTTCACGAATACTCAAACTCTGCCTCTGGATATGTGAGTCCTCTCCATCTTCTAGTATATATTTTCCTCTCCATCTTCTAGTATATATTTTACTTCTTTCTTTAATGTCCTCTCAAAATTTTCATTATAGAGGCCTTTCATTTACGCACTTGGGTTAAAGGGTTCATTCTTGTTTATTTAGTTTAGTCTTGTTCGCCAGTTGTGTGTGTCTATGTGTTGTGCTTGCTCGTTTGCATTCCCCGATTTGTAGGTAGCGAGGGTGCTTCATGTGGCTTTCTCTGGCTGCTGGAGACTTGGCTCCCATGACTACGAACCCCAGGTTGGACCCTCAAAACATCACAGAGATTCAACTACCTCCTGTCTCCTATATGCTGGGATAAAAGTCATGCACCAACACACCTAGCTTCTTAAGTGTTTACAGGCTACTGTGAATGCTGGATAATTACTTTAAATTCTCTTCTTTGAAAATTCATGCTCTCCGAGTTAAAAAATGGGTTTTTGCATGTTTTTGTATCTTGCTAGTTATATGAAATAAAGCATTTATCACAATCTGAAACATGTTCAAGATTCTGGTGGCGCCTTACTCTAGGGTCCTATGTAAGTCCAAAACAGGAATGCAACAAACCATCTGTAACATAAGGGACTCAAAAATTGTTGAGAACCTTCTTGACCTATTAATATTTTATTATCACTTCCCGGTTTCATGTTTTTTTTGTTTTTTTTTTTTTTTGTATATTTTGTTGGGGTCTTCTTTTTTTGAAGACACCCGGGGTCTCCCTATTATTCTAGACCCAGCTGTCCTGCGACAAAAGGCTTGTTCCGCAGAGCTCGTCTTTCGTGTGAGACCACACAGTACTAAGGCGTACTCCAGCCATATGTGGACAACACTCACACAAAAAGAATACACTATCACCCCACCTACCTTCTGCCTCCTGAGTGCTAGCGAAATCAAAGGCGTTAAGTCGCACACATAGCCAAACCAAACTAGAGAAGACATAGCACCTGGCAGGCTATTGGCTGTTAATCTAACTTTTTACTCTCTATTTCCTCTGTCTGTTTCTGTACTTTCTAAGAGACAATATAGAGTCACTACCAAGTTAAGCGCCATGTGTGTCGTGAGGGAATAGTCTGAGGTGAGTCGCACAGAGTCTTGGAGCAGCACTTCCTTGGTTGATTGGGACGCACCTGACTCGCGGGAGATTAGAGAAGCGATATACATTGCGGATCTCAGGTCGTTCGCTCTCGCCTGGACTTACATCTTGATTGGTGTAGTTAACCTTCTTAGAGTCTTGTTGGTTCGTGAGTATGGCTTGGATTGTTAGTGAAACTGACACCAGACCTCATCAGTGTATGCTGTGGGAGGATGCGACCTTTGCGCCAGTTGAAGGGCTAGTAATATTGTACATCACTCTACACCTTAGAGAATGGAGGGAACCTGCAAGTGCACGATAGGTGTCATCCATTGAGGCACTCTGGGACGCTGTAGCGACCATGTCGCCGCATGTGATTAGGTTGCTATACTCTCTCATCCTTAGAGTGGAAATGCTTCAGCCTATGCCTGCGCCACCGACAGGTTCACCGCATTGCTCGTGTATGTGTTTTTCTTGCCTTGGGCTAACCTCTGAGGCAGCAGAAATCTGTGACCAGGAGATGTAAGATGAATAAACCCTTTCCTCCCCAAGTTGGTGTCTCGGTCAGAGAGTGCTTTGTCACAGCAGTGGAAGACAAACTAGAACACCAGGCGTGGTAGTGCATGCCTTTAATCCCAGTGCTCAGGAGGCAGAGGCAGGTAGATCTCTGTGGGTTCGAGGGCCAGCCTGGTCTACATAGCGAGCTCCAGCCCACCTGGGGACTAAAGGGAGACCCTGTCTCAAAAATACAAAAAAAAAAAAAAAAAAAAAAAAAAGGTCATATAAAGTGGTACCAGACCTTTGAAAACAGAGACTATATACTTCAAGACATATATATAGAAAAGAATTTCCCAAGTCAACAGCACAGGAAATAGCCCTAAGAATCAACAAATGGGACTACATTAAATTAAGAAAGAAGTTCTTGAACAGTAAAAGCAACTATCAGCAGAGCAAACAGTCTACATTAGAAGAGAAATCTTAGCCAGCTATACTTCAAACAGGGGACTAATATCCAGAATTGACAAAAACTGAAAAAATTAACAATAATAATCACCACCATCCAAAATGCTAATCAACAAATGGGCTAATGAACACACTTCTCAAAAGAAGCACAGATGGCCAATAAATTTTTAAGTGTTCAATATCCCAAGACACCAGGGAAATTTATATCATAATTATATTGAGATACTACTTCATCCAGTCTGGAAGGGCAATGGGGAAAGATGAATTCACTGCTGGTGCTATAAAACTATTATGGTCGTCAGTCAAAACTAGAACTACCAAATGACTCAGTTATATCATTCCCTTGCATTTACCCAAAGGTCTCCCTCCATATTCTACCACAGAGATACTTGTACATCCATGTGCACTGCTGCTCTATTCTCAATAGCAAGAAAATGAAAATGGCTTAGGTATCCCTCAAGAGATGATTGGATAATGAAAATATTCAGACACAACGGAACTTGAACTGTAAAGAGAAATGAAATTTGCAGGAAAATAGACTGAACTGGAATGTCTATTAAGTGAGGTCCCTAAAATTCAGAAAGACAAAAACCCTCGTTTTTCCTCATAGGTGAGTTAGCTTTCAATGTATACATGTAGGTGTATAAATGGGTACAAATGTGAGTAAAACCTAAAAAACTAGAAAGACTAAGGGAGAGTAAAAAACAGGTGACAAGGAAGGAGGGAGTACACGTGTGAGATGGAAGTGGAAAGGAACTGGCGAGGAGAGGTTGAAGAAGGGGAAGGAAACAAGAGGATGGTGTAGATGAGGGGGAAAAGAATTTATTAAAACACTTTGTCTAAAATTGCCATCATGGGTGCTGGAGAGATGGCTCACCAGGTAAGACCACTTGCTGTTCTTGAAGAAGACCCAGATTCAAATCTTAGCACCCACATGATGGCTAACGACATCAGTTCCAACGCCCTCTTCTGATCTCTATAGATACTGCATGACACAGGGGCACTTACATATATGCAAACATAACACTCATGCACATAAAATAAAAATAAATAAAATTTTTATAATTGTCATAATGGTGTCTAATACCATGTATGCAAATTTAAAAATAAAATATATTTTAAAATAAATTAAAAACTCAGACGAATTTAGGAAATAAACTCCACTACTGAGAATTCTTAAGCATACCAATGGTTCCTGTCACATTCTCACTCAGCCTTCCAAGCTTTCTGTAATGACACAGTAAGAACTTGCCACCGCAAACCAACAATAATGTTACACAGACGACATCAGAAAGCACAGGCTACTGGAGGGAAAGACTGTGTCTAGATGAGTAGGGAAGGCATTCTAGGGAAGGAGGAGGGGCAGGGGAAGAGGAGGAGCAGGGGAGGAGGAGGGGCAGGGGAGGAGGAGGGGCAGGGGAGGAGGAAGGGCAGGGGAGGAGGAGGGGCAGGGGAGGAGGAGGGGCAGGGGACGAGGAGGGGTGGGGAGGAGGAGGGGCAGGGGAGGAGGAGGGGTGGGGAGGAGGAGGGGCAGGAGAGGAGGCAGCTTTTCTGACTCAAGGACAACATGGGCCTCTAGGTAAGAGCTCCCACACCTAAAAAGACAATATTTTCATGTTTCTTAAATATTTAAGTTACTTACCTTACTTGAGCCTCCACTGCCTATCTGCTTTAACACAGAATACATTCTTCCTTTAACGGAAATGCAATCATTTGTTGAAGAGAATCCTGAAATCTAAGTGATTTAAAATATATAAATGTAAGTTCAAAGAATATACCTAAGAAACTAGCTAACATCAGGTATAGTTTTGAAATTATGTAAAGCCTTAAGCAATGAGAATCCTGAAATCTAAGTGATTTAAAATATATAAATGTAAGTTCAAAGAATATACCTAAGAAACTAGCTAACGTCAGGTATAGTTTTGAAATTATGTAAAGCCTTAAGCAATGAGTTTGCATACTTTAATAAAAATTTAAGGACAGCCTGGACTACATAGCAAAGACTATTCCAAAAAGAACAGAAACATAAAAGGAATAAAAGAATTAAATGTGTTAAATTAATACAGATACAAATCCCCAGGGTCTTCCCCTTTAGCTGATTTTTTCCTAAAATAAGTACAAATATCACAATGCCACTTGGCATCCAACATACAAATTCAAAAGCTACAGACTTCTGCACTTCATTGCACACAATCATTTCTATATTCCTTTTCTCATTTAACATGGTAAAAGACACAATGTGCTAAGGTACAGAGTGTGCCTATCATTAGACAATGTACATATCTCTGCAACACCCAGCTTCCTCCTCTGTCCTGAGTAATGTTCAATAAGTTATAGCATGTCTCTGAACTTTGGCATCTTTCCAGGCAATCTACCAGCTGACATACATCTGCTGCCCTTTCCTTCCTTCCCTTAGAACTAGATGATCTCTACCTGTCTTATAAATGCTGAAAGGTCTTACTCTGAGCTGACAAAGTTGAAACTAAGTTTTGTTTGTTTGAGATAGGGTCTCACAACATAGCCCCTGCTGGCTTGGAACTTTTTTTTTTCTTTTTCTTTTTCTGGTCTTTTCAAGACAGGGTCTCCCTGTAGCTCCAGCTGTCCTGGAACTCACTGTGTAGACCAGGCTGGCCTTGAACTCACAAAGATCCGCCTGCCTCTGCCTCCCGAGTGCTAGGATTAAAGGTTGTGCCACCAAGCCCGGCTTGGCTTGGAACTTATGTCTGAGTCATGTTACAAGATGCAAAATGATAGAATATCTTTCATATAATATCTACAGAATAGAGATTATAACTTTTTATTCCCTGGTATTGAGAGACTGTTGAGTCAGAGTGTTTGCTGTGCATTCTTTGCTCTTCCTTACTTAAACGGTGAGCATTTCTTACTAAACAACCAGTCTGACCTTCTTTCCTCTTGAGGCCAGAGTTTTCAAATAACTAATTGGGTCATTTTACTCCTGCTGCAACCTCCTCCACAGCTTCCTGGCCCTATTACATTATAGCCTGAAATTACAGCCAAACCTTGGGGAGCACTCCTTCCCTCCTATCCTGAGCTCTAGCACACACTCTGACCCCCTTAAGGTCCCTCCTGACAGCAGCCTTCTCTGGAACAATCTTCAAACCCTGTTTTGCATCCCTCTTGAATTGCCTTCTAGATTTTAACCAAAATTGGATTTGTAATCATTAACAAGCCAATGAATGTGTTCTGAATCAATGCAAACTTCTTTCCCCCCTGGCTTTGTAACTTACTACATAATTTCAGTCCTGAAAATACTATCAACTCTTTCCATAGCTAACATTATATAATCTATTGTCAAGGAATCTTTTATCTTATTATTTTTTTTAATTGTGGCAAAATATACACCACCCAAACTTTGCCATTTTAACCATTTTTAAGTACAATTCAGTGGCATTAACTACACTGGTCATTAAACAAACATCATCATTGCCCATATCTGAAATTTTGGTAATCAACGGAAACTCTATTCCTATTGGGCCATAATTAAATCCATTGCTCCGGTCCAGATCTGGTAAGCAGTCTACTTTGTCATTCTTTTCAAATAGACCAGTTTTAATAAGTGACTATGGGTAAGTGCCATGGTGAGTCACACATACACTAATGTAGCCTGTACAGTAAACATTCTGTGAAGTAGGTAGCTTTATTTCCTCATTTTGTACATGATGAAATGGGCACAAAGATGTCACGTAACTTGCCAAAGATCACACAGCTGGTGAAGAGTGAGGCTAGGATCTGTGCCCATGCCATCTGTCTCCAAGGCCTGTGTGCACACTGCTCTCATGCTGCCTCTTGGGGTTACTCCACACTAGTTGTAGTTACTGGTAGCAAGAATGTCTAACTTTGTCAAATGGTAATACAATTGTTAGCAAATCTTTTGTTATCTTATGACGATTATATTCTAGAACTATCTCATATTGCTATCTGATTATCCTGAAGTTTCGCTTTTTCATGAATCATATAGTAACAAGTGAAAGTGACCTCAAATATAATACAATTAAGTTTTACTCAACTATTAAAACTGGATTCTTAGCCGGACATGGTGGCGCACACCTTTAATCCTAGCACTTGGGAGGCAGAGGCAGGCGGATCTTTGTGAGTTCAAGGCCAACCTGGTCTACAGAGTGAGTTCCAGGACAGCTGGAGCTGCAGGGAGACCCTGTCTCAAAAAGAACCCCCGCCAAAAAAAAAGACTTGGATACCACAAGTTTGTTGAGAGGAAATAAAACCACTAGAGAAAATAATTACACATCAGTTAGCATAAAGTGTACAAGGCAAGCATTGAACTTGGTTGCTTTATGAGTTTACATAAAAGAACACATCTATGGACTCCCTTTATTTTTTCTACTGCATTTTGCCCTTTGTGCTGTGTTTGCAACCTGAAAGTAGGTTTCAGTTGATTAGCAAGCACAGGCTCAAATAAATCTTAAAGGAAGTTAAAAAGTTTTCTATTACATATGAAAGGATTTTCATGTTTCTTTTTCTTTAATTTTTTGGATTTATTTTATTTATGAATATTAGTCTTTTGACTATAAGTAAGTATACCCCAAGTATGTACTGTGCAAGGAGGCCAGAAGAGGGTTTAAGATTTCCTGGAATCAGAGTTTAGGATGATTCCCACCATGTGGGTGCTGGGAACCAAACCCAGGTCCTCTGTAGAAACAGCCAGTGATCTTAACCATGGAGCCATCTATATCATCCACTCAATGTTTCTCATTAG
>VZQC01010065.1:2044914-2063253 GCA_009823505.1 Rhizomys pruinosus
TTTTTTTTCCGAGACAGGGTCTCCCTGTAGTCCCAGCTGTCCTGGAACTCACTCTGTAGACCAGGCTGGCCTTGAACTCACAAAGATCCGCCTGCCTCTGCCTCCCAGGTGCTAGGATTAAAGGCGTGCGCTACCACGCCCGGCTAATTTTACCACTTTTTAAGCAATCATGTTCTGAGAGTCTACTAGAAATATTGAAAGCCAGTTATGTCATTAGAGAAGCCTGGCCTTTCAGCACGTGTCTGTTCAGTTCACATTTGTTTCCCTTGTTTGCTATTGTGTCCTTAATCCCTGTAACAGTAGTTGGCATAAAAGAACTAAAACTATTAACAATAAACAATATGGGGCTCTCGAAAGATGGTTCAGTAGGTAAGAGTTCTTGCTGTGTGAGTATGAGGACTCAGAATCCCCAGCACCCATGTAAAAAACGGGTGTGGCTACCTGCATCCACACAGAGTTGTAGGATCAGAGACACAAGTATTGCTGGGGCTTGCCAGCTGCCATCCTAGCTCCAGGTTCAGTGAGAGACCCACTTGAGGGAACAGGGAGTGACATCTTCCTCTGGCCTGAACTCATGCACACCTGTACACACACATACACACATAAATAATCTAATCTTAATAAATATATTATTTTAGCTAGCTATCATTCTTTGAAATACTACCTATAAGACAAGGAGGCAATTTTAATTTAGTTAAAATTATATTAACTAGATAAGATGCTGGTTATAAAAGGGACAGTTCTAATTAAGATAAAAATAAAAGTGAGATTATAGGCCAGGTGTGGTGGCCCACACCTTTAATACCAGCACTTGGGAGGCAGAGGCAGGTGGATATCTGTGAGTTTTAGGCTAGCCTGGTCTACATAGTGAATTCTAGGACAGCTAGGGCTACAAGGAGACCCTGTCTCAAAAAGATGCTCCCCCCTCAAAAAAAGTGACATTATAAAAATAAAAAGCCACAGTCCCTTAAAACATGAAAAATATAGCCAATATTCAAAGGATGTTCTTCTCTTTGAAATGTTGCTCATTTACTTTTGCAACATTCCCAGTGTCTCTTGCTAATCAGCACTAATTATCCAATTTTTTCACTTATCCCACATCTATCCCCAGAAGTCTGATATCTTTGAATACTTTCCAAACTACATAAATCATACAACAGGTATCTTGCAGAAGCTATCCTATTCCAACAATTGCTCCCTACACTGAAATGTCTATCCATCCTTTACTCATATTCTAAGAATGGTTAGCTTCCCTTAAAAGTGTTCCTGACTCTGTTTTGAGAGAGAGACTGCATTTTTCGATTTCCAGGCTAGAACTAAAGATTACAATATGACAAAGACTACTTTCACAACAGTCCTTAAAAACAGAATTACTGTGTGTGAAGATTATCATATTACCCTTTGCATTTTTTATAGGTGATAAAACTGATGCTGAGAAAAATCATTTGAAAGTCCCTGAAATAACAAGACAGGTTCAACCCAGCTCAAGTTAATCCCCAAACTCCTCTTATTTCTATTTTAACCCTTTGAGTGCTGAGCTTGGTGCCCTAGGTGCCCAAGGTATTACCAGTTCATGTAATCATCCAACGTGTTTCTGCTTGGTGTCTCACACACAGATTTTGCATCCATCCATTTAGGTACCAACGTCGGTGGTGACTGCTTTGAAACTGAAAAGGCAAGTTGCTCAACAGTGGTGTGTCTCCGCTGAAACTATATATAAAAACTGTGATTTAGAATTTTTAAATTAGTCATCTATAATGTGACAAAATAGAACCTTTAAAATAAAACCAACAAAACATGAAAGGCAAGAGCATATTAGAACAGACGGCATTTGCCATTTGGATTTTCAGTTCATTTTCTTTGGTGTGTGCAGGTGTACACGTGCACATGTATGTGCAGAGAGAGAGCAGAGGTCAATTTCTGGTGTCCTTTCAGATGTCGTCCACCTTGTTTTTTGAGGCATTCCCTCCTTCTGGGACCTGAAGCTCACAGATTAGGCTAGGGTTGGCACCAATGTACCTTCTCCATCTCTCTTGTGCTAGGATTACAGTTACAGGCATGTGCCACCATACCCAGATTTTTTTTTTTTTTTTTTTTTTGAGACAGGGTTTCTCTGTAGCCCTAGCTGGCCTAAACTTCCTATAGACCAGGACCAGGCTGGCCTTAATCTCACAGATTCAACTGCCTCGGCTGGGACTAAAGGCTTATACTAACATGCCGAGTTTTTACATTGATGTTAGTGATCAAACTCAGGTCCTCATGCTTGAACAGCATCTCAAGAGCCCAACTGTCATAATGTTTTAGTTCTTTTATACTAAATCCCCTTTCCTACCTTATTCTGTTGACTTAAACTATTTATCAAGAAGGCACACAAAACTGTTTAATGAAACAGAACCTAGCATCTTCCTTGCACCAGAACTATTACAATAGTAATTAAAATTTTATTATCTAGGACAGCAGGGGCCAGGAGCATAGATTAGTGGCAGAGCACATGTGTAGCATGTGTAAAGACCTGTGTTCAATCTCTAGCATGCGTGCATGCATGCACACATTCACATATCAGTTTTAGTCAATAAAACTATATCCCACTGCAAATGTAGTCAAATACTAATTTAGCAAACATCAGAATGGCAAATGTTGGAGCTGGAGAGATGGCTTAGCAGTTAAGAGCACTAGCTGTTCTTGTAGAAGACCCAGACTCAAATCCCAGTACCTACATGGTGGCAGACAATTGTCCATAACTCCAGATCCAGGGGATCCAGTGTTCTCTTCTGTCCTCTGAAGGTACTGCACAACACGGGTGCACTTACATACATGCAGGCATTAACACTCATACACATAAAATAAAAATAAAATAGAATGGCAAATGCCTGTTTTATCTCTTATGAGATATATAAAATACAGAATTCATCTTGTATGAATCCCAAAGAATAAACATTCACTATAGCATCAATCAACAAATTAGAGACTACAAGCTGATCTGGAATACCACTTATTTTTGTGAACAAAAGTTTTACTGGAATGTAGCCATGCCTGTGTTTACATATGGTTTATAATTGTCTTCATGCTCTAATGACAGCTGAAACATTATGAGACAATCTAGCCTACAAACCATTCTAACTCCTATCTATAAAGTTCAACTACTCCTGATCTTCCCAAGTAAAGAACCACATTCTGATAAAAACTGTTCAGAAACTAAGCACTCTATTGTCTATGGAGATGCACTTCAATTTGAAGACATCTTTAGTTATTAGAAAGTATTTGCACTGAGCATCTCTCTGAATACTATTGGGGTTAATTGTTTATAATGGGCCCTAGCGAAGTTTACCTTCCAGATACTGAGAAACCTTCCTACCTCTCCCCTTTATAGGAAAAAGAAAAACTTGATGGTAATGAAGTCATTCCCTAACTGTAAATTAGAGCCAACTGTTATAGTGGTAATTTTTTATAAAACAGGTATAACTACACTTTTTTAATTGACTGATAGGCATAGGAACCGTGAAAGGATAATTCTCTATCTAGAGCCAAATCTTTATAAGCTGTGTAATTAAGCAAAATTTATTAGTACAGGAAAGGACATCAGCAATGAATTATTCTGCCTAGGAGATGTTGGCTAGGGGATTCAAACCCCCCCCCCCAAATTATAAAGGCCTTTTGCCTATAAGTGGGATATATACAAGGAGAAAGGCAGTAAGTCCCTGTTGTCGAAGACCTGGTGAGAGCATGAAAAAATGTTATGAGACGTCACTTGCTAACGTACAACTGGCCTCTGAGATGCCAGAGAGCGTTACCAAAGGCCACTAAAGCAATACAGCAAAATATTGGTCTCCCTGAGACAAGCAAGATTCCTCCGTCAGTATCAGCTACACCTCAACTGCCTGGAGATACTGTGCAACAGTGGCAGCCATGTGTCTATATATATCCCAAATCTAATTGGCTATTAGCTCTCTCCTTGGAGGAATAACTCACAGTGGATGCCACAAGCTTATGTCCTCTAGTGGTTAGGAGATGTTATAAGCCACAATAAGAACTTGTCACCCTTTATAGAGAAACCACAGTTTGCAGATTAGCATACCATCCAAGCATCTGTGTCTATGCTCACAGCTTCTCTTGCCATAATAATTAGTACTGCTTAAATGCCTGTACATACAATTGCTTGTGCTTTGTTAGTATGACCAAAAAGGTATCGCTGGATAAACTGTCAACCCATGAAGGGAAACAACCTGAACAGACTAGAGTCCAAAATGACAACTCCAAAGAAAGTAGACTGTTTTCTTCTCACCCACTTGTGCCCCTTTCCCAAAGCCCAGGGAACAAATTACAGAAGAGGAGGCATGGTAGAATGTAAGGGCTGCGGAGAGATAGGGGTGAATCATGAGACTACAGCAATATAGACTGGACTCCTAATTGATCACCATGCCTGTGCATACAAACATCACCAACTGGACTATGGGAACTTGGGTTGTTCAAAATTTGGACATAGATACTTGCAAAATGCACCAATTACCTAATTGTACGGCAAACTGAGTAACATCAATGTTATCTGAAAACAACTGTGTTATTATATTGTAGAATCCCTTAAAAATAAATAAATAATAAAAAAAGAAAGTATTTGCAATTACTTAGCTTACATGGATCTCTCTATTATAACTTTGGTTATGAGTCGTTATTATGCCCAAGAATCCCAATGGATAAATATATTCTACTTTCTATACTGCAGTCCTCTTAACTTTTAAAAAATAGTTACTAAATCTCCCTTCTTGGACAAGTTTTTCCTTTCATCAAGACCTCTTCATATTGATGAGTGTATACACAGAGTTCAGAAATCGTCATAGTAGATTACTGAACAATGAAAATGGAAAAGATAGTGATCGTAGGGTAAGGTGTTTGCATTTGGTATTTTGGAGGTAAGAACTGAAAGTACGAGTGTGTGGCTAAAGTGAAGTGAAGGCAATGGTCATCACAAAGAAGTTATAAATTTGAAGGTCTGCTATAGTACTGGTGATACACAGTATGGGTAGAAGTCAGCAGAAACCAGGAAGTTGCAGGCTTTGCGTGAACAAGTGCTTGGCGTTTTTAAGGAATGGTGATGAGTTACCACTAGGATTTTCAGACAGAACAGTGACGAGTAAGGAATAAAGTGGTGAATCCTCAGGGCAGAAACCTCAGAAGACCAAGTCATTTACAAGGAAGTTAGGAGGAAACAGGATAACAGAAATGGGATGTTTAGGGGGCTGGTGAGATGGCTCAGAGGTTAACAGCACTGGCTACCCTTGCAAAAGACCCAGGTTTGAATCTCAGAACCTACATAATAACTAACAAATGTCTATAACTCCACTTCCAAGGGATCCAACACCCTTTTCTGTCTTTCACAAGTATTGTATGATAGGTATGTACTTAGATACGTGCAAGCAACATACTCATGCATACAAAAATTACACACACACACACACACACACACACACACACACACACACACAAAGAGCCAGGTGTGGTGGTGCACATCTTCGATCTCAGCACTCAGGAGGGAGAGGGAGGCAGATCTCTTTGAGTTCAAGGTCAGCCTGGTCTACCAAAGACAGCTGCAGGACAGTTGGGGCTATAGGGAGACCCTGTCTCAAAAAGACCCTGGCAAAAGAAAAAGAATGGAATGTTTGTAACTATAAAGATATGAGACAAAAATAACCTCCTGTTGACAAGGCAGTTTCCCAAGCAGAGGCCGTTGGGAAAGGCGATGTGCTGTTTCTAAGCACATGGTGCACGCTTCAGCATATTTGCACTACCCAAGTTTAGAATATTTTCATCCCCTAAGAAGGAACTCATGCTTTAAGTCACTCCTCATTTCTCGCCATACCCACATTTGTCCACCATTAATCTACTTTCTAGTTCTATGGTTTTGCCCACTCTGACATCTCATATAAGATCCCAGAACACATGCCCTTATCATGATGGGCTTCTTATACTTAGCCATGTGGATTTGTGTATAAATAGGTGCCCATGCATGTGCAGGCCAGAGGTTGATGCTGGCTGATTGCTCTCCACTTTGTTTCTGAGGCAAGGTCTCTTGCTGAACTCATGGCTTGCTGATTTGGCTAGTCTAGTTAGCTGGGTTGCCCAGGAGTCCTGTCCCTGCCTCTAAGCACTGGGACTAAAGGGCAGGAAACTACGCCCCACCCAACCTTTACGTGGTTCCAGGGATCTGAACCCTGGTCCCCATGCTTGCACAGCTGGATTTTTATCTACTGAGCCATTTCTCTACCCTTCCACCTTCTTTTCTGAGACAGGGGTCTCTTCAGTGAGTCCAGAACTCAACATTTCAGCTAGCCTGGCTGGCCAGTGATACGCCTGACTCTGCCCCCTTCCCATGCTGGGGTGGCAGAGGAACACTGCTACAGCTGGCCTTTACATGGGCACTAGGAATGCAAACTCAGGATATGTCTGTCCAGTGAACACTTTATCATAGGAGTAGCTACTCAGCCCCTGAAGTCCTGCTGTGATTTTGATTTGAATTTTCCCAAGAATCCATTTTTTTTTTTTTTTCTTTTTGAGACAGGGTCTCCCTGCAGTCCCAGCTGGCCTCAACTCACTTTGTAGACCAGACTGGCCTTGAACTCAGAGATCAGCTTGCCTCTGCCTCTCAAGTGCTGGGATTAAAGGGCGTGTGCCACCACACCTGGCTTAATAATCCAATTTTTAACTCTTTTGGGGTCAGGGACTGGACTCAGGGCCGTAAGACATGTACTCCACTGAACTATTCTCCCAGCCCCTTGGATTCTGAAGGTCTCTACCCAACCTATTGCTTGGCAAATTACAAAGTTAAAAAAGAAGAAATGCTTTCTTCAACTGATCCACAATCTAGATCCCAGAATTTGGGAATGAGGAATAAGTCCCCAAGACTTTTCCAAAGTATTTTCAAAATAATTAAGACAGCATCCATCTTTCTCACTAGTATATACTGGATATACTGGAATTTTCCAGACAGTATATGATCTATAATAATAAAACAGATTATAAAAGCAGATACCAGATAGTTAAACCACCACCAAAAAGACTTGCAAAGATTACAATGCCACTTTTTTCAATATAATTTAGCAAGCAAATATTTACTTTCTTAAGTATTACTCACATTAAGAACCTTTTTTTTGTTTGTTTTTTGAGACAGGGTCTCCTGTAGTCCTAGCTGGCCTGGAACTCACTACATAGACCAGGCTGGCCTTGAACTCACAGAGATCTACCTGCCTCTGCCTTCGGAGCACTGGGATTAAAGGCATGCGCCACCATCCCCAACTATAATAAGCATTTTCAACTGTTGTTGTTGTTTTTTTGGGGGGAGGTGGGGGGCAGGCTTTTTGAGACAGGGTCTCCCTGTAGCCCCAGTTGGCCTGGAACTCACTCTGTAGACCAGGCTGGCCTTGAACTCACAGAGATCCACCTGCCTCTGCCCCGTGGGTGCTGAGTGCTGGGATTAAAGGCGTGCACCACCAAGCCCGGCTGGCTTTATTTGCTAATGAGAGATGTAGAGATGGACATAATGTACATAAACCAAAGCTCTTTAGTGAACTCAACAACTAAGAATGGTTTAAAGGGGATCTTAAATGAGATTAGAATACGTGAGAATTACTGAGTTAGAATATAAGCTCCCTACCCCCTCAGAGATGCAAACCAAAAAGAACATAAAGCCTTTGTGTTTTCATTATAAGGCACTGGAGAAAAAAATGCTGAGGAATGCATGACTGCGTAATGTAGGTATCCCAGTAGCCTACCAGATCACCTCTCCTAAAATGGCCAATGAGCATGCTCACTCAGCATTCGTTAGTTGGCACACACTGGTCAGTCAACAACCTTGTTTGTAGATGTGCATAACCACAGCACTGTTAAGTGCTTGGGAGGACACTACACTTGTTCTGCAGGCAGCACATCTAAAAAGACCTAAGAAAACAATAAACTAAAAGTTTAGTCTTTGCAGGCTACACTGTCAGCATTTCAACTAGTCAACTTCTTTTTTTTTTTTAATTTTATTTATTTCTGTATGTGTATGAATGTACTGTCTGCATGCAAGTTTGTGCACCCGTGTTGTGCAATGCCGCAGAGGTCAGAAGAGGGTGTCGGATTCCCCTGGAACTGGAGTTCTCCTGGAATTGGAGTTACAGACGGTTCTCAGCCGCCATGTGGGTGCTGGGGATCGAACCCCGGTCCTCTGCAAGAGCAGTCGGCGCTCTCAACCGCTAGGCCATCTCTCCAGCCCCTCAACTAGTCAACTTCTACTGAAACAGTGTAAAAACATCCAGAGATAGAACAGGAATGGATACGGCTATGTTCTAATAAAAGTTTATTTACACAGACTGCAAACTACATTAGACCACGGGCTTTGTCAGTGCATCAGCAACACCACAGAAAACAGCATTTATTTTGACATGTACTCTTACTGAACTGGCAAGTGCTACTGCTGATTGTATTCTGAATAAAGAACACATTTTAAATAGACTATTCCACCAAAACAGCACAAATAAACCCTTTGACACAAAATAATATGGGTATCAAAGTTAAACAATAGCAATGTACTTTAATAGAACAGAGTTACCTCCTTATCAACCTTTGGAGTAATATCTGGAACATGCCACTGATCTGAAACTGCAGCGGGATTCTGGCTCATGCACTCTGACTTTATTGTTGACTGCCACTGTTTGTGGTGATTTTCTGGAATCTTTGGTTCTTGGTGCTCTTTGGTTTCTGAAATTGTATTTATTGGTGTCATTAAAAAATTAAAAGCATTGATTTCCAGAATATGTAAACTACTCAAAAAACAAAGAACAAAGAAAACAAATGACCCACTCAAAAGATGGAGCAAAGAGCTGAATAGAGACTTCACGAGTGAGGAATTAGAGATGGCTGAGAAACATCTTAAAAAGTGCTCAGCATTAATAATTAAGGAAATGCAAATTAAAAACACTTTAAGATATCATTTCACTCCAATAAGACAGGCTAGGATCAAGAAAAAAAATGATACCAAGTGCTGGAGAAGTTCTGGGGAAAGGGGAACACTCATCCACTGCTGGTGGGAATGTAAACTCATACAGCCACTATGGAAAGCAGTGTGGAGAAAAATGAGCTTGCCACCTGACCCAGTCATACCACTCCTGGGTATATACCCACAAGACTCATCTTACCGCAGGGATACATGCATAGCCATGTTTACTGTAGGTCTCTTCACAATAGCGAAGAGCTAGAACCAACCCAAGTGCCCCTCAACAGAGGAGTGGATAGAGAAAATGTGGTACATCTACACAATGGAGTTCTATGCAGGGGTAAAGAAAGATGAATCCTAGCACTTGGGAGGCAGAGGTAGGCGGATCTCTGTGAGTTCAAGGCCAGCCTGGTCTACAGAGTGAGTTCCAGGACAGCTGGGGCTACAGGGAGACCCTGTCTCGAAAACACACACACACACACACACACACACACACACAAAAAAGATGACATCATGCACTTTGCAGGTAAATGGATGGAGCTAGAAGATATCATGTTAAGTGAAGTAACACAGTCCCAGAAAAACAAATGATGAATGGTATCCCTCATCTGTGGATGCTAGTGCCAATTACCTAATTGTATGGCAAACTGAGCAATGTTAATGTGATCTGAAAACAACTCTGCTCTTATATTGTGAATCCCTTAAAAAAATAATTAAAAAATTTCAAATGGCGAGCATATAAAAAACAAAATTAAGCCGGGCATGGTGGTGCACGCCTTTAATCCTAGCACTTGGGAGGCAGAGGCAGGCGGATCTCTGTGAGTTCAAGGCCAGCCTGGTCTATAGAGTGAGTTCCAAGACAGCTGGGGATACAGGGAGACCCTGTCTCAAAAAGACTAAAAAAAATAAATAAATAAAATTTAATTAATTAATTAATTAAAAGTATTTGATAATAAAAAAATTAAGGCCAGCCATGACAGCATTCACCTCTGGTCTCAGTTTCTCAGAGATGGAGAGAGGAGAATCACTTGAACACAGGAGGCCAAAACCAGCTGGAAAACACAACAACTCTCCATCTCAAAACTAAACAAAACAAAACCCCCAAATAAACAGCAATGGAAAACATATTACAAACTTTCAGTTGAAAGAAAGGAATTCATGGGGCTGGAGAGATGGCCTAGCAGTTAAGAGCACCAACTGCTCTTGCAGAGGACCCGGGTTCGATCCCCAGCACCCACATGGCAGCTAAGAACCGTCTTTAACTCCAGTTCGAGGGGAATCCAACACCCTCTTCTGACCTCCTCGGCATTGCACGACACGGGTGCACCAACCTACATGCAGACAGTACATTCATACACATAAAAAAGAATAAATAAATAAATATATATACATATAAAGAAAGGAATTCACCTATGATCCCTTTTCTTTATCCAAATATTGGATGTCTTAGAAGCTATAGCAAGATAATTAAAATTAAAAAGATCAGGAAAAAGAAGATACGCGATTTTCAAACATTGTGTATTGTGTAGCACAAGGCTTACTGGGACACACTTATAATTCCAGCCCTTAGCAGGCTGAGGCAGAACTATGAGTTGAGGCCAGCTAGGGAGCCTGCAAAGTGAGACCTTGTCTCTAAATTCAGAAACAAAACAGACATACAAAAACCTCTAAAGAATACATAAGCAAATTATTAGAATCATTAAAATTTAGCAATGTCATTTAGCTAATTTAAAAAGAAAAATATTTTTTTATATTCCAGTAATAAAGTAGAAAAAGTTTTTGTAAAAAAAGGTAACTTCTACTCTCCCAGTATCAAAAGAAAGCAGATATCCTAGAATAAATCTAGCAAAAATATAAATAAGAACTCTAGACAGAAATGGATTCTCTTACTATGTTAAATGAATGAAAACATGCCAAGTTAGTGAAGTGAAAACCTGAACAACCGGCCTGGAGAGATGGCTCAGTGGTTAAGAACAATGGCTGTTTACAGAGGATCCAGGTTTGAATCCCAGTACCCACATGGTGGCTAACAACCATCTATTATCTCAAGTTCCAGGGGATCTGACACCCTCTCCTGACTTCCACAGGCATTGTACGACATGGTGCATTATACACATGCAGGCACTACACTCATACACATAAAACAAAATAAAAAAATAAATAAAATATTCCATTGTTTAAAATATGGAAACTGACACAAAGATCCTAATATTTATATGGAAATTCAAAAGTCTTAGAATAGCTGAAATAATCCTAAGGAACAAAGCTGAGCACACACTAGTCTAACAGACATACAAGCTCATTACAGTGAAGAGAAAAGCAATCATGAAACAAAGAAAAACCCAAAGCCAGACACCAACATAGAATCATTTGTTTACAGACAAGGAAAGAGAAGATTTTCAATGTTACTAGGTCAACTGGACATTTGTATGAGAAAAAAAAAGCAAAACACAAAAACAAAACCAACCAATTTTATCCTTTACATATATATATTAATTTTTATGTCAAGTTCAAGTAAATTTGACTCTATATACAAAAGATGAAATGAGAGGAGAGGTGTAAGTAAATTTGACTCTATATACAAAAGATGAAATGAGAGAAGAGAGGTGGATGATGTGTGTGTGTATGTGATATGTGTAGTCAGACAACCTGGGGTGCTAGTCCTCCTCTCGCACCCTGTTTGAGATGGGATCTCGCGCTCACTGCCATGTGCTCCAGGCGCTCACTGCCGTGTGCTCCAGGCTGGCCTGTAAGGTTCTGGCAATGCTCCAGTGTCTACCTCCCATCTCATGACAGGAGGACTGGAATCCCCAACCTGTGCTCCTAAGCCAGGTATTTGTGGGTTTGGGGATTTGAACTTGGTCCTCATGCTTACTTGGGAAGCACTTTATCCACAGACCCATCTCCCCAGGCCTAATGTGGTCTTTTAAAATTTCTCTGACAGTTTAAAATGAGTATTGGCCACTCACTCCCATTACCTTCTCTTACCCCCTCCTACCAAAACCCTTCTTGTCTCCAAGAAGTCCCCCCTCTTACTTTCATTTCCTTGTGTGTGACCCACTGAGTTTAATCAGGGTTGTTTACACGAGCACTCACCTTCCAGTTTAGTTACAAGACTTGGTTCAATACTACTCTTCAAGGTTATTGAATCAGTAATAAGTTCAGAGCTCTTTTCACTGGATACCAGAGAGTCTTTGGAATGGATAGTTTGAACAGGCTACACGGAAAATATAAAAAGCTTTTAAATAAAATGGACTATAAATAGTACTAACACTAACTTGTCTTGATATTCAATATATTCAAGTTTTATCTATGTGAAAGATTGCCAGTAAAATTACCTATCATCTTTGAATAGATTCATAAACTCCCACAAAACATTACTCACCTGAATTCCAGATTAGGATATCAGGAAGGGTCATAACCATTAATTTGGGGGAATTCACTTTCAGTGAACATATTACCTAAGTGCTATAATATATTTCACTAAAATGAAAGTGTCAGAAAGTCTGACTCCAATATAGAAATAGTATGGTAATGAGAAAATGTTAAGTACTTTGTTTATATGACATTACTTCTTTAGTTTGGTTTTGCTTTTTTTGAGACAGGCTCTCCCTATAGCCTCAGCGGCCTGGAACACACTATCTAGACCAGCCCGGCCTTGGTGTCACAGAAATCTGTCTGCCTCTGCCTCCTGAGTGCTGGGACTAAAGGTATGCGCCACCACGCCAATACAATTGTGCTTTTTACTTAGTTTTTGTTTGTTGTGCAGTACTGGGAACTGAACACAGAGCCTAACACTTGGTAGTTATGTTCTCTACCCTCTAGCTAAATCCCCAGCCCTGATTACTTTATAACCAAAATAACAGTACTAGTAAAAGTTAGCATTTGCCTAATTCCAAGACAGTAGTTATAAATTCAGAGCATAATGTTTCTGATACAATTAAGTACTATTTGATTTAAAGAATTAATATTTTAAAGCATATAACAGAGAAGCATCAAAGCCTGTAATGTTGAAATTTCACCCCACAATGCCAGAGGTTTGAGCCAAGTATACCATAATCCCAGAACCCTTACAGATCACAGTGCATCTGGAACTAAAGGCTCTGCCCATGCAAAGTTGGTACAAAGGTGCCACATGTCAAATCAGCTTTTATACCTATGCTCTCATCTCTGCACCAGCATACTCTCTGGTTTTTGTTTAAGGTACCTGACCAAAATCATATGAATAAACTACCAAGAAACAAAATATGGGCATACTATCTCTCATGGGCATCTTCCCAAAACCAGGCCAAAGAATCCACTTAAATGCATGCCTAATAAATGCTAGCTCATGACTCCCTTGAAAGTCACACTTATGCCCCTTCTCTGAGGTGGTCTCACCCCTGTAGTTTCACCAATACTGTTGGAGATAAACACTAGATCTTTTCCCCAGAGAAAGCTCCATCAGTTCTAGACCAGAAACCCTTGCTTCAAATAGATTTAAAGTTGAAATACCTTTAAACCTCTCAATTCATATGAATCATTTCCGCTTGGTTTGGATCCAGGAACGATTGAATCTCGGTATTCTGATCCAGATAACTTTCTATTACTCATGAGACAAAATTTTAACAGTTAAATTGAAATTGTTTCTTTTTTCATTTTAGAATTTGCTTTAAATATATATTTGGCACACACACAGTTAGAATTGAAACATCTCTTTTAAAAGACACCTTTAAAAGTGACATAATTCTAAGACAAAGGTGACTATGCTAAAAAATTAGATGCTTGGCAGTGACAAAAGTGATAAAGAGATAGTGATTGCCAATGTGCTCATTACCTAACGTTACAGCTGGAGTTAGATAAGAATGTGGGAAAGGAAATGTAGGTAGGTGGAGCTACATTTCAGACTGCACAGACACGGACTGTTTTATGGGCCTCTATAATATCTGACATACAATCTATCATAACAGCTCCCAAGAAGTGGCTGAAGCTGAATGGGCTGAGATAATCTTTTTTTTTTTTGAGGGAGAAAGTAAGTCTCTTTTATACTTCAACTAGTTATTTAGAATGGAGGAGCAAGATGAAGCAATAATGGAATATGGAGCTTAAACACAAATACTTTAAATTACAAATATCTATTCAAAGCCTAAAGATAATAGGACCAAAATTATCGAAAACACCAACTAAAAATTTTAAGTTGTTTTTCTCAATTTTGTTAATAGACAAGAAAATCTCTCCTTTGGCTGAGTTGCACCCCCCCCCCCCAGTGTCTTAATATGTCACCCAGGCTACCTTGGACATCAACAATTCTCCTGCCTCTGCCTCCGCCCTCTGAAGTGATGAAATTACAAGCATGTACCATTATACCTGACATACTCGAATTTCTTATATGGGAATGAGCACCTATATGACAGGGAATATATGAAATGTGATGAAGGATGTGTCAGTATGAACGAACCTACCATACTTGTTTCTAAAGAGATGGAGTCTTACTATGTTGCCCAGGTTTGACTCCATACTCCTGGACTCAAAGCTCAGCTACCTTAGTAGCTTAGACAGAAGCACTTTACCAAGCACCAAATTAACTCATTCTATTTCTTCTTTGGTGTTGGAGGATTGACCTTAGGGCATTACATATGTTCAGTCTGTACTCTTTCAGTTACACTCTTACACAAAACCATTGACTCTCACATAAATGAATTCATCATCTTTCCCACTAATAACTAGTCTGATCCTTAAATGGCTGAAAAGACATTTTCCCCAAATCGTTTTCCATTTGTCCTGAGGACTGTCACATGCACCAGGAAAAGAATCTCACCAGACATACTATCCATAAGCAAGAAATGCTCAAACATCATGAGATTTTACTCTTCATAGCTTTGCATGCTTCATGCCGACTTATTTTTTCCAACTTATCTCCTAATTTTTAAAGTTATTTTAATGAATATTTTTAATGAGTGAAAAATTGAAGTCATGTCCTCTTTTCATTTTTTTGTCCCTGATAACACTCAGAAATCTAGTAACTCTGGCCAATCACGGTAGCACATGCCTGGAATTCCAGCACAGACAGCCAAGTGAGGCAGAAGACCACCAGTGTGGCTTGGGCTACAAGCTGGGAACTTGTCTCACAAAGAACAAAAAACAAACCAAAAAGAAATCCAATATATACTTCTAATATCAAAGACAATTTTAGTCAGGCCAAGCCTGGTGGCAACAAACACCTGTAATCCCAGGAGGCAGGGTTTGAGGCAAATTAGACTATGTGTCCAAAATAAAAAAGAGTAAAAAGAAGGCTGTGGTAAAGCACTTGCCTAAGCACATACAAGGCCCTAGGCTCAATTCCTAGAACTACAAGCAAAAAAAAAAAAAAAAAAAAAAAAAAAAAAAACAACAAAAAAAAACATACTTACTATTATTGAGTAAAAAAAAAAATTAGATATTCCACTATCAATTTTCAGATATAAACAAAACATACCTTTTTGTAAAATTTGGCACAGATGAACCATCTGTCTTCACATGGTAATCGGGGCTATTTAGAAGATTAACTGGGACTCTTCCAAAGGGGCACGACTAGAAATGATTTGAAAGATTAAGTATCAAGCAGGATAAATACATGAAGAGTTCACTCCTGCCACTTAATCAAAGCAGATGGAAAACGACTTACCCGTTTGGTTTTGTGAGTTTGTTTTAAGGGATTTCGATGGCCTATTTCTGCATCTTGAGGAGGCATATTCTCTCTAAAAAGAAAGAAACTCTGGTTTCTCAAATAAAATTAGTATATATCTCCACTTTACTGCTGAACATTGCTATTACACTTGTATAAAAACATACCATACATCAATATATAAAAGATATGTAAGAAACTGAATTCATTTTCTTACCCATACAAAAACCTGGCTTTAGTAGCCTGTCCTTTGGAATCACAACTGATGCTCCTATTCTGTAAATGTCCGTGTGAACTACAGAATGATTCTTGGGCAGTTAGCATAGTAGACACTGTAAAAATTACACATTTATGAAGAGTGATCTGAGAAGTATGGATATTTAAAAGATCAATTTATAATAAATAACGGCCCTCATGCAATGTATACAAGCGTGAAGGTGTTCTCCAGTTTCTTTTGAGTATACAGCTATGTCCCCGGGTTAAAGCACATTCTCTCCCTCTAAGAGCAAAAGGCCATTTTTTGCTTTGATCATCATTTTTAATGAGTTACAAATGAAAGTTTAATTAGCAAAAAGGGATACATTAAATTTTAATGAGGCAGTTAAGATCTTATTTCAGAAAGTCTTGCCTCCCTTGCACCTATTTAACCTCAAGTTTAAGCACTATACCTAAATGTTTTTTTCTAAAACATTACCCCGAATCCTGTATCAGTACTACAGAAAAGCATGAGCACAGTTAACAGTTACCCGATAGACTCTTCTTGTCCTCCTCTGAAAGCAGCTGCTTTTTTTGGAGGTTTAAATTACACATGGCAATCTCCAGCATTTCTAGTGGCACTGCTCCACTTTCTACAGCCTTATGAAGAAGCTGTTTACTTTTTCTAAAATTACCTAACAGAAGAAAAGAAAAAGCTGTCGATGTAAACACTCTTCACCCACCAGCCCCAGTTATCTAGAGAACAACAACAACAAAAAAAATCAGACATACACATTATTGCATAGACAAAATACCCAACTTCTCCTCATACACACAATAAACTCATCTACATCAATTGTTATTAAAATATTTCACTGTGTAATGTGCAATTTATCTTCACTATATTTTCAAAAGTAACAGAAATTTAACAGATCAGTACAAAAAAGAGGCTAACTACAGCAATTACAAATATTTTGACTACTTCAGGTGTTAAAGCAGTCCTAAGAGCAACCATTTCTTTTTTTGAAATTATTTATTACAATTTTTATAATAGTTTTATTGATGTTTTGTGTATTTCAGACATTTTTCAGTTCAATTTAGACATATTCCCCTTTCCCCCCACCCCACCCCAGATCATGCATTCTGCCATACATGTCCTGCATCTTTCTTTATGGTGTGTGTGTGTGTGTGTGTGTGTGTGTGTGTGTGTGTGTGTATGTGTATCTCTACTGCAAAGCCAGTAGAGGTCAGAAGTGCAAAGCCAGTAGAGGTCAGAAGAGGGCATTGGGTCCCCTGGAACTGGAGTTTTGGATGATAGTTAACCAACATGCGGGTGCTGGGATATAAAGCTGGGTCCTTTGCAAGAATATTCAGTGCTCTTAACAGCTGAGCTATCTCTACAGCCACTGCAACCATTTCTTATAACATATTAATCACAGTAACATTTAATCTTTAAGGAAAGACTGAAAAAATTTGCTAAAAAGACTCTTCCATCAAAAGGATTTATATAAAAAGAGAAAAGCTAATATCTGCTGGTAGACTTATCTAAACCACCCCCAAAATACAAAATAACTGAGAAATAACAGCAAATTTTTCTAACTAGGGAATTACCAGATTTTCTTTCAAATGCAAATTTCATGCCTAATATTTGATTAATAAATGTTTAATATACATATCATGTATTACACAGAATGTTATCAAAGTTCATAGGCTCCTTAACTATGGAGCCATGCACTTGGCATTTAAAATATAAAGATGATTAAGACTGAGTGCTAGGAAAAGCAGGGAAAATATAGTCTGAGACATAAAGCACAGGAAAGGACTTTCTGAATAGGACCCCAGTTGACCTGGAAATAAAGACAACAATTGACAAAGGAAATCTCATGACATTAAAAAGCTTCTGTACAACAACAGAACAGTTAATAGAGTGAAAAGCCTACAGAACAGTAGAAAATCTGCCAGCTGGCTATACATCTGACAGAAGATTAATATCCAGAATATACAAAGACTTAAGCAACAAAATAAACCCAATCAATAAATAAGTTAATGAAATGAAAAGTCACAAAGGAGGAAATACAAATACCCAATAAACATATGAAAAAATATTAGCCACCAGAGAAATTTAAATTAAAATTACATTGAAAGTCCATCTTGACAGCTGGCTGTTCTTGCAAGGACCCAGGTTCGAATACCAGCAACTACATGTCAGCTAACAAGCACCTGTAACTCCAGTTCCAGGGGATCTGACACCCTCTTCTGTCCTCCATGGGCATTACACAGCATGGGTGCACCAACACAAATGCAGGCAATACACTCATACACATTTAAAAAAGTCCATCTTACTCCAATGAGTATGCTGGTCATTAAAAAAACAAATAAATGCTGCCAGGTGTGGTGGTGCACGCCTTTAATTCTAACACTTGGGAGGCAGAGGCAGGTGGATCTTTGTGAGTTCAAGGCCAGCCTGGTCTACAGAGTGAGTTCCAGGAGAGCTAGGGCTACAGGGAGACCCTGTCTTGAAAAAAGACCAAAAAAA
>VZQC01010065.1:2066196-2091958 GCA_009823505.1 Rhizomys pruinosus
AAAAAAAAAAAAAAAAAAAAAAAAAAAAAAAAAAAAAAGTAAAAAACAAATAAATGCTAAAGTGAGTGTGAATAAAGGGAGCCCTTATGCCGGGTGTGGTGGTGCACGCCTTTAATCCCAACACTCAGAAGGCAGAGGCAGGCAGATTTCTGAGTTCAAGGTCAGCCTGGTCTACATAGTGAGCTCCAGGCCAGCTGGGACTAAAGGGAAACCCTGTCTCAAAAAAAAAGTGGGGGAGGGAACGCTTACATAATGCTGGCCAGAATGTAAACTAGTCCAACCTCTATGGAAATCAATACAAATGTTTCTCAAAAAAACTAGTAATGGGCCAAGGCTGGTGGTGTAAGCCTTTGATCCTAGCCTTCTGGAGGCAGAGGCAGGTGAATCTCCCATGATATTGAGGCCAGCCTGGTCTACAGAGTAAATTCCAAGCAGGCTGGGACTACGGAGATCCTGTTAAAAAAAAAAAAAAAAAAGCTAGAAATAGATCTATCAGCTAGAAAACTCCTGTGTATTCATCCAAAAGACCCCGGAAGATTTATCACAATAGATAAGTGCACATCAGTGTTGGCTGCAGCGCTATTCACTACAGCATGGAACCAACCTAGGTGTCTAAGAACAGAGGACCAGATAAAAATGTAGTATATACACACAATGACATTATTTTTAGACATAAAAAATAAAGTTATGTTATTTGCAAGAAAATGAATGCAATTGGACAGAATTATATTAAGCTAGCCTTTAAAGACAAATATCACAAGCTTTTTTTCTCATTTGTGGTTCCTAGATGTTATAAGCTTAGCATGCAGTATCTACCTGTAAGATGTTTAAAAATACATTTAAACAAATTACATTTAAGCCTCTAGTTCCTTAAAATTTTTAATTTTTATTTTATTTTTTCTTTTTTTGAGACAGGGTCTCCCTATAGCCCCAGCTGGTATGCCTAAAGAATGACTTAGCTAGTAACTGAAGAGCTGATTAAATAGGATGCATTAGAGACTCTGACAGAAACCAGAGTGCCCTCAACTCTACCAAAGCACACACACCAGTCTGTGTATAGGATCCCTGGGATGTTGCACATTTCCTAACAGCCCATCCACCTACCCTGCTGAAAATAATCAGTTTAGACCTTGAGGCTACTGCCATATTGTAGTGATTTGGTTTTGTTTTGTAGACAATTCGATTTGTTCTAAGATACAAAATTTATACTACTGAAAGACCACCATAAGGTGTTAGTGGTCTGACCAGCCCTGTTATAGTAAGAATGAATCAATTTTTCTAGGTAGAAAATGATATACAGGGCTGGAGAGATGGCCTAGCGGTTAAGAGCGCCGACCGCTCTTGCAGAGGACCCGGGTTCGATCCCCAGCACCCACATGGCGGCCGAGAACTGTCTGAAACTCCAATTCCAGGAGAACTCCAGTTCCAGGGGTATCCAACACCCTCTTCTGACCTCTGCGGCATTGCACGACACAAGTGCACAAACTTTCATGCAGACAGTACATTCATACACATACATAAATAAATAAAATTAATTAAAAAATTTTTTAAAAAAAAAGAAAATGATATACAAAACTTGACAGTACATAGTACAGACTGAAGGCTTAGATTACTCTATGACTCAGGAATCACCTATATAGGAAAAGAGGGTTCCCAAACCCTGTCTGGGTTGGACAATCCTACTCTCCTCAACTCAATCCGGAGGAAATAATCTGCAATGAACAAGGCCTACTTTAGCCTCTATCAGGGGATTCTGCTAGCAGTGATAATGCTTATCTGGTTATTAATGGCTCGGAATACTAGAATGAACAAGGTGAGGGGAAATAGACTTGGCCAGAGGGCAGACTGAGGATATATGCCAAGGTTCTTAGAAAATGGGGGAGGAAAGTGGGGTAACTAAGCAACAGCTGGCTAAAAATAAATGTCTGAGGAAATTGTCTAATGTTCTATCCCTATACAAAAGACCAAACTACAATGAACCATGTAAAAACAAGAACGCTTCTGTACTGGTATATATATATTTTTTTGAGACAGGATCTTCCTATAGCCCCAGCAGTCCTGGAACTCACTCTGTACACCAGGCTGGCCTTGAACTCACAGAGATCCACCTGCCTCTGCCTCCCAAGTGCTAGGCCCAACTTAAAGATAGTTCTTAGCAGCCATGTGGGTGCTGGGAATTGACCCAGGTCCTCTGCAAGAGCAGTTGGTGCTCTTACTCGCTGAGCCATCTCTCCAGCCCCAGTGGTATTTTCCTTTTTTTTTTTTTTCCACTCAACTGCATTCTCTCCTTCTACTCTTCCGAAAGAGAGAACGATCATCAATGGCAAGTGGCAGCTGCAGTAAAGCAACACCAAGAGCTGGCTTCACGCTCAGGTGAGAATGCTAGTCTCCTCCTCTTAGTTTCTGGTACTCTACACAGTCAGAGAAACTTCTCTAGTAACATAATATTGAAATGATCCCCAAAAGTATAGTCTTAGTGGTATATTCTTTTTTTTAATTAAATCTTTTTTAATATATACTTCGTACAAGATTATCAAATCTAGACCCGTGTCCCCCACCCTATTCCCCCACCCCACCAGAGCTCATGTATTCTGCCAAACATGCTTTTCAAATCTTTCTCAGTCTTAATATTCTCCATGTGGAAGTTGACTGTTTTGAGCAGAAGTTCACTGTTTCAGTCAGTTCTTTGATGCACTCCTTTCTGTTGTTGTTGTGTTTCCAATATGCATCACTCCTAACTGCTTGGACAAAAGCTCAAGGGGCTGTACACAAGAAATACAACTAAGTAATTGGCACTAGCATCCACAGATGAGGGATTACCATTCATCATTTTGTTTACTTCACTCAGCATGATGTCGTCTAGCTCCAGCAATTTTCCTACAAAGCTTGGGATGTCATCTTTCTTTACTGCTGCATAGAACTCCAATGTGTAGATGTACCACATATTCTCTATCCACTCATCAGTTGAGGGGCACTTCGGTTGGTACCAGCACCTTGCTATTGTGAAGAGAACTGCAATAAACATGTCTGTGCATGTATCTCTGCAGTGGGGTTAGTCTTGGGGGTACATGCCTAGGAGTGGTATGGCTGGGTCAGGTGGCAAGTTCATTCCAAGTCTTCCAAGGGTTCTCCACACTGCTTACCATAGTGGCTGTACGAATTTAACATTCCCACCAGCAGTGGATGAGTGTGCCCCTTTCCCCACAACCTCTCTAGCACTTGGTATCATTTGTTTTCTTGATCCTAGCCAGTCTTATTGGAGTAAGATGATATCTTCTTGCGGTTCTTATCCTCAGCCTTTAACCACTGCACAATCCCCACAGCCTGATGATATCTTAAAGTGGTTTTGATTTGCATTTCCTTAATGATTAGTGATGTTGAACACTTCTTCAGGTGTTTCTCAGCCATCTCTAATTCCTCACTTGTGAAGTCTCTGTTAAGCTCTTTGCTCCATCTATTGAGCGGGTCGTTTGTTTTCTTTTTTCTTTGTTTTTTGAGTAGTTTATATATTCTGGAAATCAATGCTTTGTCAGATGTATCTGCAGTGAAGGTTTCCTCCCACTCTGTGGGATTTCTCTTCACTTCCTTGATTGTTTCTTTTGATGTACAGAAGCTTTTGAGTTTGATGAGGTCCCATTTGTCAATTGTCGACCTTAATTCTTGTGCAGCTGCTGTCTGATTTAGGAAGTCTTTTCCTACGCCTATGTCTTGTAGTCTGCTGCCAACTTTTTCTTCTATCACCTTCAGAGTTTGGGGTTTCACGTTGAGGTCTTTAATCCATCTGGAGTTGACTTTTGTACAGGGTGAGAGGTAGGGGTTTAATTTCATTCTTCTACAAGTGGTGATCCAGTTTTGCCAACACCACTTGCTGAAGATGCTGTCTTTTCTCCATTGTGGTTTCTTGGCCCCCTTGTCAAATATGAGATGGCTGAAATTGTATGTGCTCAGATTTGGATCTTCGGTTTTGTTCCATTGGTCAACAGGTCTGTTTTTGTGCCAGTACCAGGCTGTTTTTATGACTATAGCCCTGTAGTATAGTTTAAAATCTGGTATAGAGATCCCTCCTGTGTAGCTCTTTTCACTCAGGATTGATTTGGCTATTCGGGGTCTTTTGTTTTTCCAAATGAATTTAAGAACTTTTGTTTCCAAGCCTGTGAAGAAACTCTTGGGGATTTTGATTGGGATTGCATTAAATCTATACAAGAGTTTTGGTAAAATGGACATTTTTACAATGTTAATTTTCCCAATCCATGAGCATGGGAGGTTTTTCCATCTTCTGAGGTCTTCTTCAATTTCTTTCTTTAAGGGTTTAAAATTTTTGTTGTAGAGGTCTTTGGTGTCTTTGGTTAGGTTTGTTCCTAGGTATCTTATTGTTTTTGAGGCTATTGTGAGTGGGAAGGTCTCTTTGAATTCTTTCTCCAGTTGCTTGTTCTTGGTGTAAAGAAAGGCCATTGATTTTCTAAGGTTAATTTTGTATCCTGCCACTTTGCTGAAGCTGTTAATCGTTTCTAGGAGTTTTCTGGTGGAGTTTTTTGCATCCCTTAAGTAAACAATCATATCATCAGCAAATAGGGATAGTTTGACTTCCTCTTTTCCAATTAGTACTCCTTTAATATCCTTTTCTTGCCTTATTGCTCTAGCAAGTGTTTCAAGCACTATATTGAAGAGGAGTGGTGATAGGGGGCAGCCTTGCCGAGTTCCTACCTTTAAAGGGAATGTTTCTGTCATTTCCCCATTTAGGATGATATTGGCTGTGGGTTTCCTGTATATGGCTTTGATTACATTGAGGAATGATCCCTCCAATCCAATTCCTTCTAGGACTTTAAGCATGAAGGGATGCTGGATTTTGTCAAAGGCTTTTTCAGCATCAATTGCGATGATGGTGTGGTTTTTGTCTTTGATTCCGTTTATGTGTTTGATGATGTTTATTGATTTTCGTATGTTGAACCATCCCTGCATCTCTGGTATGAATCCAACTTGGTCATGATGGATGATCTTCTTGATGTGGGTCTGTATGCGATTTGCCAGTATTCTGTTTAGAATTTTGGCATCTGTGTTCATGAGGGAGATGGGTCTATAATTCTCCTTTTTAGTTGGATCTTTGCCTGGTTTTGGTAATAGAGTGATGTTGGCTTCATAGAAGGAATTTGGGAGAATTCCCTCTGATTGTATACTTCTAAACAGTTTCAGAAATAATGGTTGTAGGTCTTTTTGAAATGTTTTATAGAATTCTGCTGTGAAACCGTCTGGGCCTGGGCTTTTTTTAGTTGGGAGGCTTCTTACTACATCCTCTATTTCTTCATATGTTATGGGTCTGTTTAAGCTGCTGGTCTCCTCTTGGCCAAGCTTTGGTGATTCCCAAGATTTCAGATATTCATCCATTTCTTCTAGATTTTCAAACTTGGTAGAATATAGGTTCTTGTAATATTCCCATATAATTTTCTTGATCTTTTCCTTGTCCGTTGTGATATTTCCCTTTTCATCACAGATTGTATTGATTTGGAGTTGTTCCTTCTTTCTTTTTGTTAACTGGGCTAGAGGTCTGTCTATCTTGTTTATTCTTTCAAAGAACCAACTTTTGGCTTCATTGATTTTTTGTATTGTTTTCTTTGTTTCTATTTCATTGATTTCTGCTCTGATTTTTGTTATTTCTTCCTGTCTGTTGCGTTTAGGGTTCATCTGTTGTTGCCTCTCAAGTGCTTTTAGCTGTAGTGTTAGATCATTCACTTGTGCTCTTTCTGTTTTTCTAATGTAGGCACCCAGGGCTATAAATTTCCCTCTTAGGACTGCTTTTAAGGTATCCCATAAGTTTTGTTGTGTTGTATTGTCATTGTCATTCAGTTCCAGGAATGTTTTTATTTCTTTCTTTATCTCTTCCTTGACCCATTCATTATTCAAGAGTGTGTTGTTTAGTCTCCATGTGTTCTTGTAGGCAGGAGGGCTTGTCCTGGTGTTGATGTTGAGCTTCATTGCACTGTGGTCTGACAGGATGCATGAAATTATTTCAATCTTTTTGTATTTGTAGAGGTTTCTTCTGTGTCCCAGGATGTGGTCGATTTTGGAGAATGTTCCGTGGGGTGCTGAGTAGAAAGTGTATTCTCTGGTATTAGGATGGAATGTTCGGTAGAGGTCTATGAGGTCCATTTGGTGTATCATATCGTTCAGTTCAGATGTCTCTCTGTTTATTTTTTGTCCTGTTGACCTATCCAAAGGACTCAGTGGGGTATTGAAATCTCCCACTATGAGTGTGCTGGGGTTAGTCTGTGACTTGTGGTCCTGGAGAATTGTCTTTATAAAGTTTGGTGCACCAGAATTTGGGGCATATATATTCATAATTGTGAAATCTTCTTGGTGGATTGTTCCTTTGATGAAAATGTAATGGCCTTCTTTGTCTCTTCTGATTTCTTTTACTTTGAAGTCTATTTTATCCGATATTAAAATAGCAACACCTGCTTTCTTTTTGGTACCATTTGCTTGGAATATTTTTTTCCATCCCTTCACTTTAAGGTGGTGCCTGTCCTTGAAGGTAAGATGTGTTTCTTGTAGACAGCATATCGATGGATTCTGTTTCCTAATCCAGTCTCCCAGTCTATGTCTTTTGATTGGGGAATTTAGTCCATTAATATTTAAGGTTATGACTGATAGGTTTGTGTTGCTTCCTTTTGCCTTATTATCCATCTGCGGTTTTGATTTAGGTTTCTACTTCTGCAGTTATGCTTTTATTGATTTCTCCTTCTAGGTGCCTGGGGTTGGTTGCTCCTTTCTTCTGTTCTTTGAATTGCTTCAAGTATTCTCTGAAGGGTTGGTTTTCCAGACATGTATTCTTTCAACTTGTTTATGTCATGGAAGGTTTTTCTCTCTCCTTCAACTATAATTGACATTTTTGCTGGGTATAGTAACCTGGGTTGGCATCTATTGTCCTTTAACACTGGGAATGCTTTGCTCCAGGTTCTTCTTGCTTTCATAGTTTGCATTGAGAAGTCAGTTGTAATTCTGATAGGTTTCCCCTTATAGGTCACTTGTTGTTTTTCTCTTGTGGCTTTAAGGATTTTGTCTTTGTTTTGGGTGTCTAGCATTTTAACTATGATGTGGCGTGGAGAATTTCTTTTCTGATCTTGTCTGTTTGGAGTTCTATGTGCTTCTTGTATTGGTATTGGTTTGTCCTTTTTTAGTTTGGGGAAGTTTTCATCTATTATTCTGTTGAAGATCTGATCAATACCATTCTCTTGGGATTCTTCTCCTTCCTCTATTCCTATGATGCGGAGGTTTGATCTTTTCATAGTGTCCCACAGTTCCTGGTTGTTCCACTTTTGTGTATTTTTAAATTTTTCATAATCTTTCCTTGAGGTTTTTAGTTGTTCTGTGTTATCTTCCAGGTCTGATATTCTTTGTTCTGCTTCCTCCATTCTGCTTCTGAGGCTTTTTCCATTCCTTTCCTCTTGATTGGATGAGTGTTTGATTTCCTTTTTCATTTCCTCTTCTGATTTCTTTAGTATTTCTACTTCCTTTTGGAGCTTCTCAATCTCTTCCTGTAGCTCTTTGCGTCACTGGTTGGTTTCCTTATCTTTTTCAGCATGGGATCTTTTCAGTGTTTCTACTTCCTTCCAGAGTTTGTCATTCTCTCTCTCTAGGTCCTTCTTGAGTTCTTCATTCTCTGTTCTTAATTCTTTGATTTGCTCTTTATAATCTTGTAGTTCTTTAAGTATGTTCCCAATTGTGTTTCTGATATCTGTGTCCTGGGCCATCCCCAGGGGGATTCCACTGTAGGAATCTTCCATATGGTTGGCAGAGCTTGGTGCGAGATTATCCTGCCCCTTTCCCGTGTTGTCTCTTCTTTGTGTTCCTGGCATATGGGCTTCTCCTTGCCTGTATTCCAATGTGAGTCCCAAATTCCTCTTCACTGTGTTGAAGGCTTGCTTTGCTTGCCTCCTTCAGATGCCTTCATAATCCCAGTTGGCAGCAGGTGGGGGGGGCTCTTTAGCCCATGCCCCAGTACCTGTGCTTCAGGAGGTCTTGGGAGATCTCCAATCTCAAGACTCACAGAACCCCACCTTTTATACCAGCTGGGAGGATAACTCTGCCCCCACAGCCACAAAAGTCAATTAAGCCAAAGACAACTAAATTAAATCAAACAACAATCAGCCTTGCTGAAGCACCCAGCTCCTACCTACCTTCAGCTGGTCTTTAGTGGTATATTCTTAAGGGAGAACCAACACTTAAATATTTCAACATTCCCTTTGGCACTGTAAAACCATAGCTTAAGAAAAGCTTATCAGTTCCCACTAAAATATCTTAGGTCTTTTATTCTACAAATATTCAGTGAAGTCATTTTCTTTTAGAAGTTTCCTGAGTGAAACAAAACAACCCAATGTTCATTCTTATTTCCAGACTAGTTCCCCATAAAAACAAAGCTAGAGCAGGGCGTGGTGGAATAAGCATTAATCCCAAAACTCAAGAGGCAGAAGTAGGTGGATCTCTGTGAGTTCAAGACCAGCCTTGTCTACATAGCAAGTTCCAGGGCAGCTGAGACTAAAGGGAGACCCTGTCTCAAAAAGACCAAAACAAAACAAAAAACAAAAAACCAAACAAACAAAAAAGCTAGTACAGTGAACACTCTCTGTATTTACCCTACATAGCACTCTTGCTCCATGTCTCATGTGACCAACCTTTGCCTTCATTTTCCACTTCAAGATTATGACTCAATATTAAGATGTGTCACAGAAGAATGTACTTTTACTTAAAATGTAAATTTGACATTTTCAGATTACCTTGAGACAGCTCAAACTGTGCAAAAGATATATGCACAAAAGCAAACTTCTTGCAGTTTTCTCTGGCCATCTGAAAGTAGTCACGAGCATCATCAGGCTCCTGAATACTGAAATAAAAGATTAAACTCAAATTAAAAGAAATAAACAGGACACAAGTTACCTAAATTTGATAACTTTTACTTTCTGAGACATGAAATACTACTTTTTTTTCTCTGTATAAAATCATATGCTAGGTTCTGTTTGTATATCTTTTTAGCCAATGTCTAACATATTTAACTTTGGGGGACATATAGGAAAGCATTCACATCACTCTATTATAATTAAAAGCAAAAGTACTGGGCAAAAAATACAAATTAACATGTTTTCATCTTCCCTCTTGGTAATATACACATTATATAGCTATTGAAATGCAATTTGAACACTAATACTTACGCTTTTAATTCAGCAAATCTCACTTGAATTTGAGCAAAACTCTCATTCTGGCCATATTTATCTGGAGGAAGTGCTTCAATCGCTTGACTATAACGACCAATCAATTTATTTAAAAGAGCGTCATTTAGGGGGACACTGTTTTTCTCTAGTTTCAGCAAGAAATTCAACCAGTCCTCTGGGGTGTTTGCCATCATCATAATTTGGTTAACAGTTCCTGAGTTATCTGAATAAGGAGGAAAAAATATTATCACAACAAATAGACAACAAATACTACCAGACCACATTTTCCTTCAAATTATAGTTATAATTGTAATTATTTTAAGATAATAACAATTCACCTTGGAAAACTTTCCATTAATTAATTTAAATTAACATATCAGACATGGGGCTGGACAGATGGCCTAGTGGTTAGGAACACTGGCTGCTCTTGCAGAGGACCTGAGGTTCCCAGCATGGCAGTTAACAACTGTCCCTAACTCCAGTTCCAGGGGATCGACAGCCTCTTCAGACTTCCGTGGGCACTGCATGACAGGAATACGCTTACATACATACAGGAAATACACTCAAACACATAAAATAAAATATATTTTAAAATATCAGACACTACTCTGGTTCTAGGAAAACTTTCATTAGTAAGGACATATTCAACATTCTACCCATATACCTCAAACTTACTTGTAATACAACCAAAAAAAAAATCTATCTATCTATCTATCTATCTATCTATCTATCTATCTATCTATCTATATCTATATCTATATCTAGATAGATATATAAAATGAAACTAATAGGATACCTACATTTCTCTCTCTTTTTTTTTTTTTTTTTTTTTTTTAATCTTTTTGAGACATGGTCTCCCTGTAGCCCCAGCTGTCCTGGAACTCACTCTGTAGACCAGGCTGGCCTTGAACTCACAAAGATCAGCCTGCCTCTGCCTCCCAAATGCTAGGATTAAAGGCGTGTGCCACCACACCCAGCCTACATTTCTCTTAAATGCCCTGCTAATTTCCTGGTCTCACCAACTCATTCCTTCAAAACTTACCTGGATTTCTTGTAGTCACCAGTTTTTGCAATGTGAAATCTTTTTTTTTTTTTTTTGGTCTTTTTGAGACAGGGCCTCCCTGCAGGCCCAGCTGTCCTGGAACTCCCTATGTAAACCAGTCTGGCCTTGAACTCACAGAGATCTGCCTGCCTCTGCCTCCCAAGTGCTGGGATTAAAGGTGTGCACCACCACACTTGGTGAAATCTTAACCAACATAGCAGCAGCACAAATAAACCTTTGATAATATTTGTTTTGTTTTGTGACAGGGTTTCATATAGCTCAGGGTGGCCTCCAACTTCAGATCCTCTTGCCCCTAGACCTCCTGGGCACTGAGATTACAAGCATGTGGTCACCAAGCCCAGTTTATTCACTTGCTTCAAAACAATTTTCACTCTGTAATGTACTTAGTGCAGGTTGTCTTAAATTATAAACTACGATTCCCAGAGAAGATATGTCTCCTTCAGCTACCATCAACAAAGCACACATTTTCACATTGCAAACAAAATTATTGTCTCTTTTTACTATGGTAGAACTCATTCATGACTTTTTCACTTTAAGCTTAATTTGGTCTAATCTTAATTTTTCAACTGTATCTTCTACTGCACTCCTAACACATTCATTTGTGAAATGTCTAAAAATAATGTTTTGTCATCTATGACTTTGGAGATGGATTTCTCAGGCCCCCAGTACCTGATTCGCCTTAAGCTCTTTCCATTTGCAACCCCTTTTCACCCAAGAAATTTTTATTAAATCCCCAGGGCTAAAGAAATGAAAAAGATGTATATAGTTATACAAAATAGGGATACAAACTGAACTTTTTTTTATCACTAGCCTATTTTTAAATAATTCTTTGTCATACATACTATTTATTAAAAATTAAAATAAATTTATAGTCTAAGGAAAAGAATATGCTTATTTATTTTTACATAATTAAATCTTTCCTGAATATCCGGTACGGAAAAATACAGAGCACTATCAATGTTTTTTAAAGCTGATCACTATTTTGGTTTTATAATCACAAGGCTGAGAATGTAATTTCACATAAATACATAGTACAAAATGGGAGAAGTTTTATGACTACCTTATTCTGTTCAAATCCCAAATAAAAATTAATTTAATAACTTACAAAACTCAAATCAACAATTTTTGTTTAAATATTTTATGTGTATACGAATATTGCCTGCATCTAAGTTAAGTGCCACCACGTCATGCAATGCCCATAAAAGTCAGAAGAGGGCATTGGATTGCCCTGAACTGGAGTTGGGATAGTTGTTAGTTGCCATGAGGGTGCTGGGAACTGAACCCCAGTCCTCTGCAAGATCAGCCAGTATTCCTAACAGCTCAGCCATCTCTCCAGCCCCAAGCCAGCAATTATAAAAACATTCAATCCTTACAATCCAAAGATAATACTATTTGATCTTACATAATGAATGACAGTAGGAAACTACTAGAAGTCTTTGTTTTCATCACTAAACTGCTGCATTTCTGTAAGAGCAGGAAGGTTTGTATATACAGTGAAAACACTGCAGTCCATAACCTGCAAGTCTCGCACCTGAGCCAAGGTGTTTCAGACCCGGTTACTGGCCTTGAGTGGTATAACAGTGTGTACAGTCTAAAGTATGCATGCTGTCTGTTTAGAACCAAGGCTGCTGTGTAGCTGTGCAATGCAACATAGGGAAGCACAATCAGAAGCACCTTAGATTTCTTATGCATTTGATTTTGAATGAATTTGTCACTGAGCATTCAGACAGCATTGTCACATTTTTCCTGACCATCCAGTTAATGACTCAGAATTAAAAAAAGATAAACATATAGTACATGTGTCTTTATCCTGCAAATATTCACATGCTAGCCATTCAATAGGGCTGGAGAGACAGCAGTTAAGAGCACCAGTGCTCTTGCAGAGGACATGGGGGCTATAACTATCCATAGTCCCACCTCCAGTTCCAGGGGAACACAGCACCCTCTTCTGACCTCTGTGGGCACCATACAACACAAGTGCACTTACACACAGGCAATGTGATCATATACATAAAATAAAAATAATCAACAAAAAAAAATTTTTTTTAAAGACCAGCTTTCAGCCAGTACTTTTCACAAAGCTAGCATATTAAACTGTGGGTATTTTCACTCATCCCCATTCAAAAAATACCTACTTCATACCATCCATTCTTTTTTATTTTTTATTTTTTGGTCTTTTTGACACAGGGTCTCCCTTTAGTCCCAGCTGTACTGGAACTCACTATGTAGACCAGGCTGGCTCTGAACTCACAGATATCCACCTGCCTCTGCCTCCTGAGTGCTGGGATTAACGGTGTGGGCCACCACATCCAGCCACACCATGCGTCATTCTAAGCACTGGATAAAATACGACAACAGCTGCTAATCTAATGATTAGCAACTCAGCCCTCATGGACACATTCTGGCAGAGAAGCAAAACAATAACCAAATACATAACATATATGAAATAAATCAGCACTACAGAGATAAATAACAGAACCAAAGAAAATAGGGGACATACTCCCACCACAGTAGGTAAGTTAGGGAAGGCCTCACTGAGGTGACGTTTTCAAAGACCTGAAGAAGGTAAAAGAAGCATATATGTGGGAATAGTGTTCAGGATATAAGTCAAGAGCAAAAACAGTTGGGCAGGTGGGTAACAGGAAGATTCTAGTGTTTGGTGTAGTTTAAATATAACTATTGAGATTGGTGAGTCTTGGTAGTTAAAAAAAAAAAACAAAAAACCAGAAAACTGCACATATATAAACAGTGGGCATATTAGCAGACCCAAGTGACAACAACAGAGGCATGAAGAAGACTATCTGTGAACACTAATAAATTATGTTTCTTTTGTTTGACTTTTTGAGGTAGGGTTTGGCTTTGCCATTCATGCTGCCCACAAACTTGAGATCTTCCTGTCTCTGCCTTCCAAGTGCTAAGAGCCAGTACTACAAGAATGACACATCACGCCCTGCTATTATTTCTTTTCTTTTCTAGATAACAGCAAATTTGTAGTATTTTCAGGCAAAAAGTGAAAATATGAAATACAGTCCAATTACCAAGAAAATTACACTAGGTAACATGCAATGAATATATTATTGCTATACCTTAGACAACACTCAACAGTTTCTTAAAAAAATAAAAAACTCACCTGTACTATCAGCAGAGACTTTATTCAAGTTTAGCTCATCAGTACGATCTTCATTCTTTATTTTATTCTTAATATCTCTCACTTTGTTCATTATTGAATCAATTGTCAATTCTCTGCCACTTAACTCTTCAGCCTCCATTTCTAAATAGCAACTGTCTTTTAGAACCCAAAAGATAAAACATTAGTTTTGTGTACATATCTAAATATAGTTGTGTGTTCATAGAGATACCAACACACACACACACACACACACACACACACACTCCGCTACGATACAGCACTGAATTTGCCCAATGAGCCAAAACACATTTATTCTCCTCAATATAACACCAGGAAATTACACTGTATATATGTGGACTAGAAGACACTGCACAGCATAAAAATTGCTGCCTATGCTTTTGGTGTTGTTTTTTTTTTTTTGAGTCAAGGTCTCATATAGCCTCGGTTGGCCTTGATTGCTCTATATAGCTGAGGCTGTCCTTAATGCTCCTGATCATCTCGCTTCATTTCTCAAGTTCGAATTACAGGCATAAACCACAATGCCCAGTTGATGTCCTTAAAACTTCTAGAATTATTTCCTCTGGGCCATCTACAGATTTCGTCATTTGTGAAAAATGGAGTGCTTGTCTGGATTCTGGCAGTGACACAGGAGATCTAATTTTGGTAATGAGAACAAACTGTCCTTTTGGTCACCTACTCTGAGTAATGACAGTCCCCTGCAAACAGAATATAAATGTCAGCGTTCTGTAAATAACCGAGATTCTGCAGAAGTGGCCTTGGATGTATCTGACAGAATCTTGACTTGCCGCTCCCTGAATCCTCAAAGAAGCACATAAGGTCCTCCTGCAGTACTGAGCTCTTGCTCATCTGCATGATGGTGTTGGTTACAGGGTCAACAGTGTCTGCAGACTTCCTTCCTGTCTGTCTCATCTTGTAGTCTCACATAAACTCAGTCGCTCAAGGACACTGACAGCACCGCTACCGTGTAAGTTAACAAAGAGCGGCGATACAGCGGGCGGCTCTACCCCAGCAGACACGGTCTCGCAGGGAAAGCTCGCTCCTTTCCGCCTCCAGCACCCGAGGGCCGCCGCCCTGCCTCCCCGGTCCGGCCACGGCTCCTAGCGCCCCGCTCACCGCCACCCCACCCCCCGCCCTCCACCCGCCGCTCCCGAGCGCCCACCAGGAAGCACCTACCTCCAGGAGGCCGACCCAAGACCCAGACAGAAAGACCCTCTAGCAACACTGGTTTGAATTTCCCCGCCGCCTTCGCCGCCACTTCCTATTGGCTACGGTTCGTCTCGTGGCGGCGTCAGTCGCGATTGGTTCCTGGGCGTTGCCCCGCCCCGCGACCTGCGGCTGGATAAGCTTGGGGAGGAGCCCCAGGCCGACTACTCCAGAGCGGCTCTCCGGGTGTTCCGCGTTAAACTCCCGGTCAGGGGCGCTTCCGGTTTACCCGGGCCTGTTCTATCGTTCCCTAGGTGCTACCGGGCGGAAGAGGTGCCTTCACTTACGGTGCGCCCCTCCCGGTGGGCCTGGGAAGTGCAGCCAGAAAGGGATTTGCAGGTGCGTTCATCCCAGCAGCTGGAGCTGGAATCAGGGCCTTTCGTCTCCCCCTTGTGCCTTTCCGCCACCCTCTAGGGCTACTTGGCCTAGTCCCCGGGCTTCAGAGTTCCTCTTTGGTAGGATTCCGTCCGCGTGTCTGGACTGCGGTGCTGGAAATTGCCTCGCCACACCCCCTCCCCGCCACTTTGTCCTAGCTCCTCCCTCACTCAATGTCTTCACTGCTGCCAGGCGGGGCTGGCTGGCTGCGTGGTCCATGGCAACGGTTTCTCTTCAACTGAAGATAAAAAGCAAATAACTCTGCTGTGCCAGAATTAGGGTGGATGCTGTGGGGTAGGACAGGTAGGGCGGTTTTATGTGTAAGGAGCTACAGCCGTTGATGAGAACCTTCAGCCCCAGGAGATCCTTCATCGCCGCCAGGCCTTGCTCACACCCAAATCCGTGAATGCGCAAGTCTCTCGTACAAAATGGCATGGTATTTACACGTAACCTATCCATGTATTCCTGAATACATTAAAGTTAGTCACCTCTAAAATATTTGTAATGCCCAATTCAACGTAAATATATACATAATTGTTATTCTGTATTAGAGAACAAGAAAATTATACACTATGGATGCGCATAAAAATAATATTTTAAAAGCTGGGCGTGGTGGTGCATTCCTTTAATCCCAGCACTTGGGAGGCAGAGACAGGCGGATCTCCAGCCCGGTGGAGTTCCTGGTCAGCTGGGGCCTCAGGGAGACCCTGTCCCTAAAACACTAATATTTTAAATCGACAATTGGTTGAATCTGTAGATATGGAACCTACAGAGACGAGTTTAATGTAGTGGTCCAAAATTATTTAGGAATCGAAAATCTTCACTGGTTAAGATCAAAAGCTGCAGAGCAAACCTTAAACACTTCAGACCGTCTCCCTGTAATTTATAGACCATGCAGGAATATTTATAGCAATACAAGAAAATGCAACAGGGTTAAATTTACAATATCTGGCATCTAATTGAAAAAAAAAAAATCACCTGACTTTGAGAACAAGAAAATGTAACTCCATGTGGGTGGAGGCAGTCATGAAAACAGACTTAGAAAGGGCACAGATGACATACTTGGTTGGCAGTAATTTTAACTGTGTTTCATGTGTTCCAAAAGTTAGAGGAAAGTGTAAACATGTTAAGGAGAAACTCGGAGTATGTGAGAAGAACCAAATCAGGTGTCTAGAAATGAAAAGTATAAGACATGCAATAGAACAGAACAGCAGCAGATTAGTTGGGAAAACAAAAGATCACTATGCAAAATGTCACACAGAAATAAAACTGAACACATGGTCTTGGTGGTGAAATAACACTAAGGTACCTGAAATTGGAAATTTTTTTTTAATTTTTTTTTATTTTACTTATTTCTGTACGTGTATGAATGTACTGTCTGCATGCAAGTGTGTGCACCCGTGTCGTGCAATGCCGCGGAGGTCAGAAGATGGTGTCGGATTCCCCTGGAACTGGAGTTCTCCTGGAATTGGAGTTTCAGACGGTTCTCGGCCGCCATGTGGATGCTGGGGATCGAACCCGGGTCCTCTGTAAGAGCGGTCGGCGCTCTTAACCGCTAGGCCATCTCTCCAGCCCTGAAATTGGAAATTTTAAAGGAAAATAAAAACCAACAAATTTGTTCAAATATGATTAAAAGTATAAACCATACAGTGTATCTCAAGCAAAAAAGTTTATCAATGCTATAGGTGCATAATTAAGTTGCTTAAAACTATTAATAAAGAATTCTGGATATGATGGTACATGCCTTTAATCCCAGCACTCAGAAGGCAGAGGCAGGTGGATTTCTGTGAGATCCAGGTTTACAAAGGGAGTTCCAGACTAGCTGGGACTATATTTTTTGAGACAGGGAGAACCTATTTCAAAAAATAATAATAAAGAAGTAGAAAAAGAGCTAGTAATAAAAAGAAACATGTAAAAGCAACCAGATGATAAAAGACAATTATATATAGGGGAACAATCCTAAGAACCACAATAGACTTGTCAGAAACTGTGCTAGAAATAAATCATATCTCTTAAAACTCTTAAGAGGAAAAAGGAAAGGGAAAAAAAAAAAAACCCTCAAGCCTAGACTAATTGTACTTCTGCCCAAACTATCATTCAATATGAAGAGAAAATAAAGATGCTTTCAGACATACAAAAGCTGAAAAACTTTATCAGCAATAGAAGTGGAAGACAAGATATAATTAAGAAAGTTCTTAGAATAATTCCAGATCTCCAAAAAGTAACATAGAATGTAGGAAATGAGAAATATGTTGGTGCAAATGAAGGCATTTCTTATTAAAAAATATCGGAAATAAAGTGAACATCAGTAATCCTGTATTGTCAGCTTTGTTGTTTGTTTGTTTGTTTGTTTGTTTGTTTGTTTCGAGACAGGGTCTCCCTGTAGCCTCCCAGCTATCATGGAACTCTCTCTGTAGACCAGGCTGGCCTTGAACTCACAAAGATCCGCCTGCCTCTGCCTCCCTAGAGCTAGGATTAAAGGCCTGGGCCACCACGCCCGGCTGTATTGTCAGCTTTGTAACAAAGCATGTGGCAGTGATATCATTAGTGCTGGTAAGAGGAAGTGTAGTCAGACTTCGGAACACTTTCCTCTACTACATGTATTATTGTACAACCCTACTTGTGATAAGTTAATGATACATTTTAAAATCTCCAGTCCACACCCTTATAGCCTCTTGGATGCATACAGCTTTTGAGCATCTGAAATATTACTAGCCAAAAATGAGTCTCTTGTAATATAAAACATAGATCAAATTTCAGTAATATGGAAAATCCTGAGAAAATAAAAAATTGCTCATTAATACATTATTAAGTATGCTGGTTTAAGTAAAAATAGTATTAAAATGCCGGGCATGGTGGCACACACCTTTAATCCTAGCACTTGAGAGGCAGAGGCAGGAGGATCTTTGTGAGTTCAAGGCCAGCCTGGTCTACAGAGTGAGTTCCAGGACAGCTGGGGCTACAGGGAGACCCTGTCTCGAAAAGGCAAAAAAAAAAAAAAATTAGTATTAAAATTAGTCTTGGGAAAGAGCTCAGTTTTGAAGTGCCTTGCAATCATGAAAACCCAAATTGAATGTTGTTTATTTAGTTTGTGGGAGGATCTTTTGGGGACAGGGTCTCCTGTGGCCCCAGCTGTCCTAGAACTCACTCTGTAGACCAGGCTGGCCTTGAACTCACAGAGACCTGCCTGCCTCTGCCTCCCTAGGGCTGGGATTAAAGGCGTGTGCCGCCACATTTAGCTTTTTTTTTTTTTTTTTTAAGCCAGGCCTGATGGTGGAAAATTGTAACCCTAACACAGGGGCCTTGGAAACTGGTAGATCTCTCTATCTTGCTAGTCATCTAGCCTAGGCTACTTGGGACTCTCCAGGCTGTTGAGAAACTTTCTCAAAAAAAGTTAAGGTGGCTGGCTCCTGAAGAACAAGGTCTGAAGCTATCCTCTGGCCTCCACAATCCCGTGTACCCATACACACACAAATAAGCAAACATAGAAGACTTAGATATGTACACAAAAAATATTGTTACAATTTATCTTAGCTGCTCATTTTTTCCTTTTAAATTTTTTTTATTAATTTTAGTTAGTTTCGTGTATGTGTAAGAATGTACTGTCTGCATGCAAGTCTGTGCAACCCATGTCGTGCAAGGCGCGTGGAGGTCAGAAGGGGTGGTCAGATCCCCTGGAACTGGACTGGAGTTCTCCTGGAATTGGAGTTCAACATTCTCAGGCGCCATGTTGGTGCTGGGGATCGAACCCGGGTCCTCTGCAAGAGCGGTCAGCGCTCTGAAACCGCTAGGCCATCTCTCCAATCCCCTCAATTTTTCTTTCCTTTTTATTTTATTTTTTTTTAATTTTTTTAATTACTTTATTATTTATTTTTGTATGTTTTTTTTTTTTTTTTTTTTTTTTTTTAGGTTGGTGCACCCGTGTCGCAATGCTGCCCGGAGGTCAGAAGAGGGCTCAGGATTCCCCTGGAACTATTTCTCCCTGGAATTGGAGTTTACAGACGGTTCTTAGCCGCCATGTGGGTGCTGGGGATGCGAACCCGGGTCCTCTGCGAAGAGCGTCGGTGCTCTTAACCGCTAGCTATCTCGCCAGCCCCATTTTTCCCTTTTTTTATTTTTTTTTTTTTTTTTTTTTTTTTTTTTGGTCTGTTTTGAGACAAGGTCGCCCTGTGCCCCAGCTGGTCCTGGAACGCGATCTGTAGACCAGATGGCCTTGAACTCACAAAGTCCGCCTGCCCTGCCATCCCAAGTGCCTAGGGATTAAAGGCGTGGTCTACCACGCCCGGCTCATTTTTCCTTTTTAAAAGGTAGCTATTGGAAACATTGTACAGGTGTTTTATTTATTTATTTATTTATTTAGTTATTTATTTATTTATTTATTTATTGGTCTTTTTGAGACAGGGTCTCCATGTAGCCCTGGCTGTCCTGGAACTCACTATGTAGACCAGGCTGGCCTTGAATTCAGAGAAAATCGCTTGCCTCTGCCTCCTGAGTACTGGGATTAAAGGTGTGCACTACCACACCCAACTGGTCAATTTTTATAATGTTACTAAAAACATGAGATGGCACACGCCTTTAATCCTACACTGGAGGCGGAGGCAGGCAGATCTTTGTGAGTTTGAGGACAACCGGGTCTACAGATGAGTTCTAGGACACGTGGGGCTACATGTAGACCCTGTCACGCGAAAAACAACCAAAAAAAAAAAAAAAAAACCCTGCAAATTAACGAAAAAAAGTATCAGAAAACAAAAAGTTATTGATATCAGTGCCCACTTGGGTTTGAACCCCACTCTAGGTATTAATTTCTGTTTTAGTTTGCCTTGAATCAACCTGGACAAAATACTCTGAACAATAACAACTTAGGGAAGAAAAGGTTTATTCATCTTACATCTCCCAGGTCACAGTTCATCACTTAGGGAACCGAAGGTGGAAACTCAGGGCAGGAACCTGGAGGCAGGAGCTGAAGCACAAGGCCATGGAGGAATACTGCTTACTGGTTTGCTCCCCTGGCCCATGCCCAGCCTGCTTTCTTATACAATACAGAACAATCTGCCTGGGGTGCCACTGTCCACAGTGGGCAGCGCCCTCCCACATCACTTGACAATCAAGAAAATACCCCACAGACATGGCCACAACCAGTTCAATGGAAGCAATTCCCAATTGAGGCTCCCTCAACCCAGGTATGTCAAGTTGACACTAAAGCTATCCAGCACAAGTGGGAACATAAGTAGACAATCCAAGATAGAAGAGAAAAAAGGAGAACTATAATACTACCAATAATTCTATTAAATATACATGATCAAAAATTCTCAAAGAAAAGCAAATCTCAATTCACTCTATAAAAACCCAAATATATCTGGGGATTCTCTCTCTCTCTCTTTCTCTCTCTCTCTCTCTCTCTCTCTCTCTCTCTCTCTCTCTCTCGCGCTCCTCTCTCTCTCTCTCATCTGGGCTCAAACCTCCTGAGCTGAAATAATCCTCCTGCCATAGCTTCCCTGGTAGTTTGGACTACAGGAGTGGGTCACCATGCCCAGATACCTAATTTAAAGGACACAAATAAAATAGAAGTGAAAGAACAAAAAATATACTGAACTTATAAAATAGAAGTGAAAGAACAAAAAATATACTGAACTTATAAAATACTGAAATCAAGAAGACTAACTGGGCAGAGGTCTCTGAAAACAGACTTTGGAAGTTTGGGTTATCTAAGAAATGGACTGGGACATCTAATGGAGGATACATTTTGAAGGTGTCCTCTTACTTGGAGGTGTGAGTATTCACAGGAAATTGGGATCAGATGCTTTGGAGTCAAGCCCAGGTTCTGTTTCATAAAACTTTATGAAGCAAAAATAACCCCAACATTATTTACTGATGGATAAGAATAGTTCTGGACACATTTCAACACCCACTCTACCCAGTCAGGCCTGGACAGTTCAGAAGAGCTAACAGCTGAAATGTCCCTGTCAAAAACTAAACAGTGGAGAAATGGGACTAATTGAAACAATCTGTCCTTCCATTGGAATGTGTTAATTATGTAGCACTACCTTAGTATTATACTTTTGCCAAAACCCTAGTCATTTGTCTGGAAAGAATAAAAATAACACAAAATGTTCTTCTGTTTTGTACTCTGTTAAGACATGAGATGATGTACCTTTTGGCTTAGTTCAAATGGTCATCATTTCAAATGAAGCAAATAGACAGGTGTCTTCATTATGGACTAGTCGGCTTGGTTGCTGGAACGTGATTTCACAGAATGAGTGGCTTAAACAACTAATATTTCTTTTTCTCTGGAGGTGGGAAACCCAAGATGAGTTGCTTCCAGAGTTTGTTTCCTGTGAAGCCTTTTCTGGTAGTTTCAGGTGGTGCTGGCCCTCTGTCTTCACAAAGTGCTGTTATTGTTTGTTTCTGTGTAGGAGCAGAGTCAAATCATCTCTGGTGTGTCTTCTTATGAGGACACTAATCCCATTGGATTAGAGCTCCACCTTTATGACTTAAACCTTTTAATTACTTCTTCATAGGCCTTATCTCTAAGAATGATCATATTGTGGATTGTCTTTTGGGAAGATATAATTCAGTTCAAAGGGAAAAATATCTAGGGAGAGTGGAAAAATTAAGCTGTGTTTGCAATCCGACTGACCCTAAGTAATATGTGTTATTTTGAAACTTTGTTTGCACCGCTGGAGATAAAATCCAGAGCCTTATGCCTATTTGACAAGAGCTCTACCATTGATTTGCCCCCCCTCCGGGCAAGTATATTAGGTTATTTTCTGATTATTGTGATAAAATACCCAATGAGAGCTATTTTAAAAAGGGAAGAATTTCGTTTGGTTTACAGTTTGTGAGTATAGTCTATCATGGCAGCAAGAATTGAGGCGGCTTGTCACGTCGCTTTACACAGTCAGGAAGCAGAGAGAGATGAATACTGATACCCAGCTCTCTCTCTCTCTCTCTCTCTCTCTCTCTCTCTCTCTCTCTCTCTCTCTCTCTCTCTCTCTCTCTCTCTTCTCTCCTTTTCCCATTCCAGGAGCCAGGATCACAAAATGTCCTTACCCATCCACAGTTAGGGCAGGGTTTTGGGTTTTGGGTTTTTTTTTGTTTTGTTTTGTTTTTGCCTTAATGAATCCAATCTAGAATCTCCCTTGCAGGCAGCCTCAGAAGTTGGTCTCCTAGGTGATTCTACATCCTGTCAAGTTGTATGGTTAATCGTCAGAGTGAGATTATTTAATGGCTGTAATGCAAAGATGTACTGAAAGATATAAGAATTTACCCAAAAGCTGTCAAACGATTAGTAAAACAAAACCAAGCAAAGTGAAACGCCTGCTTCTGATTCGAATGGCATTTCCAAGCCTCCCTTTCCCTTTACTTTGTGCTGCAAAGGATCAAAACCACATATCCAAACACATTAACTTTTTGTTCCTAAGCTTATATTGTTATTTTCCTTCATTTTCTATATGTTTCTTGACTCAAGGAACATTTCTCTTTGTGTGTGTGTGTGTGTGTGTGTGTGTGTGGCCAGCAATCAGACCCAAGTTCTCATGAATGCTAGGCAAGTGCTCCATGAGCTACATCTGCCATGCATTTTCTCCTTCTGTCATCCTTAAACCCACCAGCTTCTTCTGTACATGTATGTAACATAGCAATGTTTTCACAGTTTTGCTCTTGATATTTCTCTTTTATTTTTTGAGTGATTCTTTAAAATATAAGTCAGATTGTTAACTCTTTGATATCCTTCCTATTGTTCTGTTCATGAGGCTATGTAAGATCCACCCCCATCGCCCTCTTAAGCCATTTCTTGTATCTCTCTCTCTCTCTCTCTCTCTCTCTCTCTCTCTCTCTTTCTCTGCCTCTGTGTGTGTGTGTGTGTGTGTGTGTGTGTGTGTGTGTATGTGTGTGTTCCTGGGGGGATATGAAGAAATACCTATTCACAATGACAAAATAAAGTAAGGACACCACCGAAGTTCAACTTGGTGAACCAATGAGTTATATGGGTGAGGTGTTACTTTTAGGAGCAGAAATGACTCAAAAAGAGCTATATCACCAAAGGCCCACCCAGCTCATGAAACTTGCAGGCAGCTCAACAAGTCAGAGACCGTCTTTTCCAGGCAGCTCAGTTGGCCCAAGGCTCTTACAGGCAGCTTGGCTAGTCTGAGCATGTCTCAGCAATCCTTACTGTTTATGTGCTCTTAGGGGAGGGGGTAGTGAATATGTAAGTTTCATGGACTTCCTGGAGCTTAACAAATGTTTAAATATTATAGGCCGGGCGTGATGGTGCATGCCTTTAATCCTAGCACTTGGGAGGCAGAGGCAGGCAGATCTTTGTGAGTTCAAGTCCAGCCTGGTCTACAGAGTGAGTTCCAGGACAGCTGGGACTACAGGGAGACCCTGTCTTGAAAAGACCAAAAAATAATTAAATAAATAAATAAATAAATAAATAAATAAATAAGTAAGTAAATAAATATTATATATACATATATATGAGGGTATTGCCTGTATGTATGTAAGTGCCCTGCAATTCCCTCGGAAGTCATAAGAAGGTGTTGGATCCTCTGGAACTGGAGTTATGGACAGTTGATAATTGCCATGTAGGTGCTGGGAACCAAACCCGAATCCTCTTTTAAGAGCACTTAAATGATGAATCATCTCTCTAGCTGCTGCTTGTAAAATTTTTACTTCCTGAGCTGCATGAGATTCCCTGCAGGATTGAATGTTTGCCCCCGCCCACACCCCCTTTAGGAGATCCTGTGTCTTAAGGAGCTTCCCTCAGAGATAGAAAGTTTTATCTTGGAGGAAATTTCTCTCCCTCTCCCTCTCCTTCTCCCTCTCCCTCTCCCCCTCCCCCTCCCCCTCCTCCTCCCCCTCCCCTTCCCCCTCCCCCTCCTCTTCTCCCTTCTCCCTTCTCCCTCTCCCTCTCCCTCTCCCTTCTCCCTTCTCCCTTCTCCCTTCTCCCTTCTCCCTCTCCCTTCTCCCTCTCCCTCCCTCAATTCACATGTCTTTTTCTCAGATGAGGTCATTTTCTGTTTTTGAGATAGACACTCTCACTTCACCTGGTACTTGAGAGTTAAGCTAGGTTGGCTTTCCATCCAGCCCCTGGGATTCCGTCTCCACCTCCCCAGTACTGAGATTACAAGCACAGACCACCACATTCAACCTTTTAATGTTGCTTCTGGGGATTGAACCTCAGGTCTTTAGGTAATCAGCCACATCATCTTTCCAGCTCCTTGAAACATATCCTACACCTCTTCCAATACAAACTCCCTGGGTCACAGCTACTCTGGGTTTTTGATAGTCATTCTTCCCAAATGCTTTTCCCTGATCTGGCATAATCCTCCTCATTCTCAAGCACCCACCACCATAGCTACTAATCAAATCTTTGCCTTAATATCTTTTTTTCTTAATTTTTAGTTGAATTTTTGTGCATTTCATACAACTTTTTTTGGAAGTTGTCATGAATTTATTTTTTATTGTTTTTTTTTAAGGGATTCACAATATAAGAGCACAGTTGTTTTCAGATCACATTGACGTTTCTCTGTTTGCCATACAATTATGTAATTGGTGCTAGCATCCACAGATGAGGGATACCATTAGTCATTTGTTTTTCTGGGACTGTATTACTTCACTCAGCATGATATCTTCTAGCTCCAGCCATTTACCTGCAAAGCTCATGATGTCATCTTTCTTTACTGCTGCATAGAACTCCATTGTGTAGAAGTACCACATTTTCTCTATCCACTCATCAGTTGAAGGGCACTTGGGTTGGTTCCAGCTCTTGCTATTGTGAAGAGAGCTGCAATAAACATGGCTGTGCATGTATCCCTGCGGTAAGATGAGTCTTGTCAGTACATGCCCAGGAGTGGTATGGCTGGGTCCGGTAGCAAGTTCATTCCAAGGGTTCTCCACACTGCTTTCCATAGTGGCTGTACAAGTTTACATTCCCACCAGCAGTGGATGAGTGTACCCCTTTCCCCACAACTTCTCCAGCACTTGGTATCATTTGTTTTCTTGATCCTAGCCAGTCTTATTTGAGTAAGGTAATATGTTAAAATGGTTTTGATTTGCATCCTTAATTATTAATGATGTTGAACACTTCTTAAGATGTTTCTCTAAAAAAAAAAAGATGTTTCTCAGCCATCTCTAATTCCTCACTTGTGAAGTCTCTGTTCAGCTCTTTGCTCTACCTATTGAGTGGGTCATTTGTTTTCTTTCTATGTTTTTTGAGTAGTTTATATATTCTGGAAATCAATGCTTTGTCAGATGTATCTGTGGTGAAGGTTTCCTCCCACTCTGTGGATTTTCTCTTCACTTCCTTGATGGTTTCTTTTGATGTACAGAAGTTTTTGAGTTTAATGAGGTCCCATTTGTCAATTGTCCACCTTAATTCTTGAACAGCTGCTGTCTGATTAAGGAAGTCTTTTCCTACGCCTATGTCTTGTAGTCTGCTGCAAACTTTTTCTTACTTTTTTCTTCTATCACCTTCAGAGTTTGGGGTTTCGCGTTGAGGTCTTTAATCCATCTGGAGTTGACTTTTGTACAGGGTGAGAGGTAGGGGTTTAATTTCATTCTTCTACAAGTGGTGATCCAGTTTTGCCAACACCACTTGCTGAAGATGCTGTCTTTTCTCCATTGTGGCTTCTTGGCCCCCTTGTCAAATATGAGATGGCTGAAATTGTATGTGCTCAGATTTGGATCTTCGGTTTTGTTCCATTGGTCAACAGGTCTGTTTTTGTGCCAGTACCAGGCTGTTTTTATGACTATAGCCCTGTAGTATAGTTT
>VZQC01010065.1:2103532-2130701 GCA_009823505.1 Rhizomys pruinosus
TTTTTTTTTTTTTTGAGATAACATTTCCCAGGAGCCCCAGCTGTCCTAAAACTCACTATGTACACTAGGCTGGCCTTGAACTCACAGAGATCTGCCTGCCCTGCCTCCTGAGTGCTGGGATTAAAGGCATGTTCCACCATGCCAGGCTGGCTCTCTCTTTAATTCTTTTATTATTCTGATATCATCTTATTTGATCAGGTAATGTTAGGTCTCCAACTTTGTTCTATTTGAAGCACTTGAATGGATACATTGATATCCATGAAGATTTCAGAGCAAATAAGATTAACATACTAAGAAGAGGATATTATATGTATTCATATATGAAATATTGTCTTAAGATGGACATGGTGGTTCATTCTTGTCCTAGCACAAAGCAGCCTGTGCCAAGAGGACTGATGTAAGCCTGTGAATTCACACAGTGAATTCCAGGTCATTCTGGGCCTGGAACAGAGTGAGACTCTCTCTCAAAAGAACAATTGTCTTAGTCTAGTCAGGATGTTACAATAAAACAGTAGCTTATAAGCAGAAATGTATTTCTCAGAGTTCTAGAGGTAAGTTCAGGACTAAGATAACCTTTTGTGTCTGGTGAGGATCTCTTTCCCAGTTCATAGATACTGCCTGTCCCTGTGTCCATGTCGTGGAAAAGACAAGGTAGCTCTTTAGGGTCTGACTAATCCCATTCATAAATGGAGATCCTTCTCTCCTTTGCCCCTAAGACGTTCCCTGTCAGAGTTTGTGAGAATCCTGAGTGCTTCTTATTTGCGATCAGTGGCAATTTAGCCTTACTAGTGCTCTCAGTGCCTTATAGACACTCCTTGACCTCTGACAGTCACCACTGAGCTGCCAGGTGCCATTTCTCTAAGCTCTCAGCCTTAGTAAACCTTTGTGCTCTATTGACTACAAAGAACTTTAGCACATGCCACATGTCTTAAAAATTCACAGCAGTTGGGTGTAGTGGCGCACGCCTTTAATCCTAGCACTTGGGAGGCAGAGGCAGGTGGATCTCTGTGAGTTCAAGGCTAGCCTGGTATACAGAGTTCCAGGACAGTCAGAGCTACAGGGAAACCCCATTTAAAAAAAAACAAAAAAAAAAAAAAAAAAAAAAATTCACAGCAACAAAGTTTAGTGATCCACGACAAACTGGCAGTAGTCACTGATAAACGGAAATATGTTTGGTCTAAACTAGTCTCCGTACCTGAATGATAAAGGAAGCCTTCCAGCTTTTGTTTTTTAAAAATCTCCTTTGAGACTGGGTCTCCCTGTAGCTTCATCTGGCCTGGAACTCACTATTCAGATCAGGTTGGCCTTAAACTCACAGAGATCTGCCTACCCCTGCCTCTCCAGTGCTGAGATTAAAAGCATGCACAACCATGATCGGCCCTACCAACTTTAATAAAAGCTGATTTGCTGTGCAGACAAATCAAGTGACTGTCTGTAATTGCATTCTAGCCAATCACAGGTTACCAGACCATGTCAATACGAAGAAAAAGCTGGCTGCAGCCAGTCAGGTTGGTTTTGTATGTCACCGCTTTTACTCTGGCTGTAAATATAATCTGTACATATGACACATGGAACCTTCTGACCTATCTTTGGTCTTTTTCCAGATTGCTTTCCTCATTCAAGTATACTTTGTTAAATTGAACTGGTCTGTTTTTTAAATACCTTTCTCCCCTTTGGATTTTTCAATCCAAAGGTTTGAACGGTTTGAAATGTATATACCTTTTCAGTACAGAGTGCTATCATTGGATTTCAGTTTTTCCTGGTGGGACTAACTTTGTCAAAACCCCAGATGTGAATCTATAGGACTGTGCTGCCAGTGAGTTCCAGTGCCAGTGAGTCATAAAGCTATACACAAATATCTCTTCTCCTCTGATGTAAATAAAGGGCGTGTGACCAGGGAGCTTGTGTTCCCCTTCCTCCCTCCTTAGGAAGACTTCCTTCCCAGGAGACTCAAGAGCCTTCTCTCGGTCAGACATCTATCAGAGCATCTCACAATTTACCTCAAAAGCCTAATAGCCTGAACAGGAGATGAAGCTGAAGCTGTCCTAAATGATCTTTGGGACCCAGAAAAAGTGCTGGTGTCACAAATTCCTCAGACATGCTCAGACGGGTGGAACCTGGGAAACTCTCGCTCAGATTGCAGCCAAGTCTGTGCTGTCCTGATACCCAGGAACTCTTCTGTGACAAGCCTTGAAGTCACATAAAACCTCCCATATCCTTGACATTATAATGTCTCAAGAAAATTGTCATTTTTTTTCTTTTATAAGAGGCCTGAATTAACTTGCTATTGGAGCATAAAGGCCCAAATCCTTTCTTCGATTAGCTACAAAAAATACATCCTTGCCGGGCGTGGTGGCGCACGCCTTTAATCCTAGCACTTGGGAGGCAGAGGCAGGCGGATCTTTGTGAGTTCAAGGCCAGCCTGGTCTACAGAGCGAGTTCCAGGACAGCTGGGGCTACAGGGTGTTTAAGTACAGTGTTCCAGAAGCATGCCTGCCCTTCTCAGCATGGATATATAGCTCCCATAGTGCAGTGTAATGGGACATTGTAGTTTAGCTTGTCATTGTATTTTAGCACCAGGACGCTGTCATCATTNCCTGTAGTCTCATCTGGCCTTGGAACTCCACTATCAGATACAGGTTGCCTTAAACTCCACAGGATCTGCCTACCCGCTGCCTCTCCAGTGCTTGAGATTAAAAGCATGCACAACCATGATCGGCCCTACCAACTTTAATAAAAGCTGATTTGCTGTGCAGACAAATCAAGTGACTGTCTGTAATTGCATTCTAGGCCAATCACAGGTTACAAGACCATGTCAATACGAAGAAAAACTGGCTGCAGCCAAGTCAGGTTTGGTTTTGTATGTCACCGCTTTTACTCTGGCTGTAAATATAATCTGTACATATGACACATGGAACCTTCTGACCTATCTTTGGTCTTTTTCCAGATTGCTTTCCTCATTCAAGTATACTTTGTTAATTGAACTGGTCTTTTTTTAATACCTTTCTTCCCCTTTGGATTTTTCAATCCAAAGGTTTGAACGGTTTGAAATGTATATACCTTTTCAGTACAGAGTGCTATCATTGGATTTCAGTTTTTCCTGGTGGGACTAACTTTGTCAAAACCCCAGATGTGAATCTATAGGACTGTGCTGCCAGTGAGTTCCAGTGCCAGTGAGTCATAAAGCTATACACAAATATCTCTTCTCCTCTGATGTAAATAAAGGGCGTGTGACCAGGGAGCTTGTGTTCCCCTTCCTCCCTCCTTAGGAAGACTTCCTTCCCAGGAGACTCAAGAGCCTTCTCTCGGTCAGACATCTATCAGAGCATCTCACAATTTACCTCAAAAGCCTAATAGCCTGAACAGGAGATGAAGCTGAAGCTGTCCTAAATGATCTTTGGGACCCAGAAAAAGTGCTGGTGTCACAAATTCCTCAGACATGCTCAGACGGGTGGAACCTGGGAAACTCTCGCTCAGATTGCAGCCAAGTCTGTGCTGTCCTGATACCCAGGAACTCTTCTGTGACAAGCCTTGAAGTCACATAAAACCTCCCATATCCTTGACATTATAATGTCTCAGATGAAAATTGTCATTTTTTTTCTTTTAATAAGAGGCCTGAAATATAACTTGCTATTGGAGCATATATAGGCCCAAATCCTTTCTTCGATTAGCTACAAAAAATACATCCTTGCGGCGTGTGTGCGCACGCCTTTAATCCTAGCACTTGGGAGGCAGATGGCAGGCGGGATCTTTGTGAGTTCCTCAAGGCCAGCCTGGTCTTACAGAGCGAGTTCACCAGGACAGCTGGGGCTACAGGGAGACCCTGTCTCCGAACAAAGACCAAAAAAAAAAAAAAAAAAAAAAAAAAAAAAAAAAAAAAAAAAAAAAAAATGAATAAAAAATACATCCTTTTGTTCTGATATGCTGTGACCTGGAGTTTCCTCCCTATATAATGCAATGTGCATCTTTTAGTGGGAGAAGCTATTTCCCGACATTTTCATATTGTTAGATGTCTTTCATTTCAAAGCTTCATGACCATTTATTTTGTCCTGTGCACACAGGCAGTAAGGCATTGCTCTAGGGTGGAGGGTAGAAGTCACCCACATTCAGCCTCTTACACAACACAGCTCTGATCAGAGTTGCACTTACGCCACGGACACCCAGGATGGTTGATTGAGGCACCTGTCAGAGGCTCACTCCCTGCTTTATCTGATAGGGCAGGTTTGCTAGGGAGTGTCCCACAGTGCCACTAGTCTTGTCAGAAGCCAGAGATGCCTCTAGGCTGGAGAAAGGAGCAACAAGGGAACCTGTCTTTTAAAAAAACAGACAGTATGGAAGAAACTTAAGAGGCTCCTTCCCATCACATTGTAGAGGAGTGCAGGGCAGATATGGATGGAAGAAAAGCAGAAACTTGTAGACGGTAACATTTATTTTGACAAAGTTCTCATAGAAAATCAACCACCTGATTTTTTAAAAAGAGGAAAGGGCTAGAGAGATGGCCTAGCGGTTAAGAGCGTTGAGGACCTGGGTTCCCCAGCACCCACATGGCAGCTGAGAACCATCTTTAACTCCAGGGGAATCCGATGTCCTCTTCTGACCTCCACAGCATTGCATGACATGGGTGCACAAACCTACATGCAGACAGTACATTCATACACATAAAAAATAAATAAGCCAAGTGTGGTGGCACAGGCCTTTAATCCTAGCATTTGGGAGGCAGAGGCAGGCGGATCTTTGTGAGTTCAAGGCCAGCCTGGTCTACAGAGCAAGTTCCAGGACAGCTGGGGCTACAGGGAGACCCTGTCTCAAAAAGACCAAAAAAATAAAAATAAAAATAAAAAAGAAAAGAAAAATGTCTTTAGTTTCAAATTAAAAAAAAAATGAAAAGAAGAGGGAAGAGTAACAGGAACTCAAAAAGAAAACATAGCATCCCTATATTATTGAATTAAGCTGATGAGGTTTTAAAAGTAAATTTCTTTGGATCAATACTTTAATAGTTTGATATTTGACTTTGGTGGTTTAAAATTCTGGACTGCAGTCATTTGAAAAATAAGTATATCGTACATAATCACACCAAAAAACCTCATAAAATAATAGCAGTAGTTGCCATCAGTCTACGTTCCTGGAGGAAACATCACAGAGATCAACCAAAACACAGTATTTTACATCTGCAAACTGTTGTGTAACCAAAATGATTTAATGTAAATAGTCTCATTTGACTTTTTACTGGCTTATGAAATAGCACAATTAAAAAAAAATTTTTTTCAGATAGGAGATTGAAGCCCAGACCAGATTAGTGACTTGCTCTGGAATGTCTAAACTGAGAAAAACTCAAACTAAGACACTCTGGTTCTCAGCCCATTTTTATGGACTTCATAAGGATTACTCAAAACTACAAATTTTACCGCTGAAAAGATCCATTAAAGTCAATACATGAGTGACATCTATCCACAGACAGGTACTTGTCAAGGCTGGACTGATGCATTTTATAGTGGTGCATGTTGGAGCACTGCTAAAACAATATGTGCATCAGCAACCTAGTGAACTGACCGACAAGTCTCCTTTGGACTCTCCAAGAGGCTTCCTCCTTAATTGTAGTTCAGTTGGCAGATGTTCTTTTTTTTTTCTTTGGCTTTTCGAGACAGGGTCTCCCTGTGGCCCCAGCTGTCCTGGTACTTGCTTTGTAGACCAGGCTGGCCTCGAACTCACAAAAATCCGCCTGCCTCTGCCTCCCAAGTGCTAGGATTAAAGGTGTGCACCAACCAGGGGATCCAAGGCCCCACAAAAGGTAAGGGCTCCTTGCCCCTAAGTTGGGATACCTGCAGGAGGAGAGGCGATAAGACCCTGCTGCCGAAGACCTGACGTTAACATGGGAGGGATGTATTGAGACCGCACGTGCAAGGGTACAGATGGCCTCTGGAATGCCAGAGAGTGTTCCCAAAGGCCACTAAACCAATAAAGCAAATACGGGTCTCCCTGAGTCAAGCAAGACTCCACCATCAGCACCAGCTACACTTCACCTGCCTGGAAATACTGTGCAGCAGAGGCAGCCATGTGCCTGTATATCCCAAATCTAATTGGCTGTTGGCTCTCTCCTTGGAGGAATAACCCATGGCTGATGCCACAAGCCTACATCCTCTACAGGTTAGGAGATGTCATAAGCCACAGTAAGACCCTGTTATATTTATCAGGGGGTAAAAATATAATTCATGAATTAACATATCATCCAAACATATGTGTCTATGCCAAAGTAACCTACCATAACTATTAGTGCTGCTTAAATACCTATATATCTAATTGCTTGTGCTTCATTAGTAGGATCGAAAGGTTACTCCTGAACAAACTGTCAGCCCATGAAAGGAAACAGCCAGAATTGACCAGAATCCAAGTCAACAGCTCCAGAGAGAGAGGACAGTTTTACTTCTCATCCACCTGTGCCCCTTTTCTAAGCCTAGGGAACAATCTGCGGAAGAGGGGGCGTGGTAGAATGTAAAGGCTGCGATTGGGGTGAACGGTGAAACTACAGCGATGTAGTCTGGACACTCATTTGATCAACTTGATTGAACAAACAACCTGTCAACCTCCACTGAATGGTGGGACTGTGGGGGTTTGGGCACAACAGTCTATAGATTGGTTTTGCACGAAGGATGCTTATACTCATGGATTATCACTTATAGCTAAAAAATGAAAAAAAANAGCATTATCATTACTTTCCATAATGAACCTACTCTGCATTGCATAAGCTAGCTTCAACCCATCTCCACCAATTGAGGCCTTCACAATCCCATTACTCCTGACAAACTAGCACCAATTCCTGTTCTACTGGGTTCTGGAGATGTCTTAAGTGTAAATTAGTTTTGGTCATGGTAAACTTAGCAACTTGTTAGCTGGCTGCCTGCTTTATTCCTTTCCTTTCTTCCTTTTACTCTCTCTATTTTCTCTCATCTTCCTTCCCTCCCTTCCCCTCTCTTCCTCCTCTTTTTCCTCCTTCCCCTCTCTTTCCTGTTTCATAACAGAAAGTTATGAACACAGACAATTTCTGATGCAGAGCTGAGGAATGGAGAATGGAGCAGGGAAAAAATCTACCAGGTTCCAACTAGGACAGTAGAAATCTAAAGTGTTGAACAGAAGCAGTTTGGCTAGTTCAGATCAAAAGATACTAATAGCCCAGATATGGTCGGCACCTGTCTTTGATCTCAGCATTCAGGAGGTGAAGGCAGGTAGATCACTGTGAGATCAAGAAGCCTGATCTACCAAAGAAAAGAAATAAAACTTTACAATAAGGAGTTCTATGCTACCTATGAACTCGGGCACTTACAGACATTGTTACTCAGCTAACTACATATTTTAGTACTTCCCTTGAATTATCATTGAGCAGTCCCTATCTTTTTTTCCTGCTTGTTTCTTCAAACAGACATACCTAATATCTTACACAAGTACACACTACACATGCAGTACCCACATATGTCACATACCCACTACATGACAAACACATAGAAACACAATTATATGTACACAGTCACAAAAATGCAAATGCCTATACACACATGCATACACACATATTATCACATGAAATGAGGTTACGAGGAGGATGTCACCCCAATTCATAGGTAAAGAAAAGTCTTAGTTCGCGGTAACATCAGTATCCCCTATTTTATTAATTGGACATATGCTGTTGTCAATTAGTTACCCTACTGTTCCATAGAGTATTAGAAGCAATTGTTCCTATCCACCCACGCCCTTGGAAGCATTACCTATGCAATCTCCACCCTCTATTCCTATACCCATCCCAGACTTCTGATAACTCTTGTGTTCTCTACATTTATGAGATTAGCCTTTTCTCTTCTAAGTGAGAACATATGGTAGTTATTTATTTAACATAATGTCCCCTGTTTCTATCCATGGTGGTGTAATTGGTAGAATTTTATTGCTCTAGAAGGCAAGTAATTCACCATTGTGCATATTTACTGCATGTGCTTTATCTACTCATCTGTCCATGGTTACCCGGGCTTCTTCCCTATCTTGCTTACCCTGAGCACTGTCTCATTAAGCATGAAAGTGAAGATGTCTCTCATGCAGATCTCATTTCCCTTATGTACACAGCAATGGAATTGGTGAATGATGTGGTATAGTGACTTGCCTTCTTGTTTTCAGTGTTCATACTATTAGCTTTAGTGGTTGTGCTAATTTACATCCTCATCAACAATCTTTGAGAGTTTTACCCCCTCTCTGTAGCCCCACCAACATATTTTCTTTTCTAGCTTATTGAGAGTTATAGATATTCAGTAGGGGTTATGGTGGTTCTGATTGGGATGTCTCTAATGCTTGGTGACCTAAACAATCCATAAGATCTTCATGTGTTCTAGTTGTTTTATTTTCCCTAATATCACTTGGTGATTATATACACACAGGTTTTCTTTATTGGCCTGGGGATCACTGAGTCCTACTTTCTTCATAAAATTTCTCCTACTTCATTTATTCTGGCTTGTCTGTGATTTCCCCCAATTTTAGGGTATGGGTTCTGGTTTAAGCACACCCATGTGGAGAATCCAAACAGTAAGTAACAGCAAACCATGTTGGTGCCATTTTGCGATGTTTGACTTAATCACAGAATGATATATATGAGCCACACTTAATTGGGTGCCCCAACTCAGACCTATTATTCTTAGTCTCTTATGTTGATTAATTTCCCACAAATACAGCTTCTAAACTCTTATCTCAGGTGAATGAGCCTAACTACCACCAGGTACTGCATCTGAGTCAGAGGAAGATGAGAAAGGATTTATGCTAGAACCCTCTGCTTTTAAAATGTGACTTCTAGCCAGGCATGGTGTGCATCCTTTAATCCTAGCACTTGGAGGCTGAGGGAGGTGGATCTCTGCGAGTTCAAGCCTAGCCTGATCCACCCAGCAAAACCTTGTCTCAAAAAAAAAAAAAAAAAAAAAAAAAAAAACACACACATGAAAAAATAAATAAATGACTTCTAGCCTTATGTTCTTGCTGTGCAAAAATTCAGTTACTTCTGATTTTAGTTTTCCACTGGGTCAAGGATGGAGCTTTTCCCCTGCTGGCAATGTTTCTATGAAAATACAAACAATTCGTCTCCAGATCATCGGTATTATACTGACTATACAGTTATCAGAAATTTTAACTTCTGGGATCTCTCTCTCTCATCTCTCTCTCTCTCCTTCTCTCTCTTCTCTTTCCTTTTTCTTCTCTTCTATCATTCTGCCTCTCTTATGCCCTATCACCGTCATATCAACATGTCCATTATGTGGTCTGCAAACTGTTAGGGCTCTTACGAGAAACAGGATATTCTGCCTACATGCATGCTTTCCCCTTCAACATGATAGTTTTCTGCTCTACCTCAGCCAATATTGCTATGTACTCAAACAAGTCGAGCCTAAAAGAAACGATCAGCACGTCTCTTACAGCCAGAAAAACACAACTAACCAGATCTCTAGGTTTCTGCCCTTAAATATACCTACTTGCAAGCTATATCTCGCAATATCTACTACCCATCACATGATCCTCAACATCATCTTCATTTAACAGCATCATGCCTCTCGAATATGCAGAGAGTCATTAAGTAATAACTCCAACACTCACAGCCTAAAGCATCATCCTACCCTAAAATATATCCAGCCATCCAAGCTCAGAATGCAAAGACATCTCCATACCATTAGCCACATAAACTACGAATGAGTGTATTATAACCAGTTCATGACAACACTGTAAGCAATGCATTAACAGGAACTCCAAAAAAGCAAACATAGGCATCCCATATTATTGATTTACAATGATGAGGTTTAATAAAGTAAATTTTCTTGGGATCAATCCTCTTAATATTTGTATATTTCGACTGTTAGGTGGTTTTAGCAAATCAATGGGACTGCAGTCAATAATGAAAACATGTAAGTATATCGTAACATAAGTCTCACACCAAAATAAACCTCATAAAATAATAAGCCAGTAGTTGCCATCAGTCTACGTTCCTGGTAGGAAACATCAACCAGAGATTCAAACAAAACACAGTATTTTACATCTGCAAACTGTTGTGTAACCAAAATGATTTAATGTAAATAGTCTCATTTGACTTTTTACTGGCTAATATGAAATAAGCACAAATTAAAAAAAAATTTTTTTCAGATTAGAGGAGATTGACAGCCCAGACCAGATTAGTGAACATGCTCTGAGATATGTACTAAACTGCAGAAAAAACTATAACTTAAGACAAACTTCTGGTTTCTCAGCCCATTTTTATGAGACTCAGAATAAGGATTACTCAAAACTACAAATTTTACCGCTGAAAAAGATCCATTAATAAAGTCTCACAATTACCTGAGGTGACATCTTATCCACAAGGACACGGTATCTTGTTCAAGGCTGGACTGACATCATTTTATAGTGGTGCATGTTGGAGCACTGCTAAAACAATATGTGCATCAGCAACCTAGTGAACTGACCGACAAGTCTCCTTTGGACTCTCCAAGAGGCTTCCTCCTTAATTGTAGTTGCAGTTTGCCAGATGTGCTTTTTTTTATTCTTTGGAACCTTTATATCGAACTACGGGCTAACTCCTCTGTGGCCCAGCATGTCCTGGTAAGTGACTTTGCTTAGACCTAGGTCTGGCCTCGAACTTCAGCAAAAAGTCTCCTACCGCCTCCATCTGATTAATGCTGTTCAACCATGCCACGTTACGTGGATTCTAGTCCAGTCTAGAATGTAAATGGTGTGCCACCAACAGAAGAGACTCAGCCCCCTAGCAACCCATAGGTCTAACAGCCATTTCTTGCCTCTAAGTTGGGATACCGCAGGAGGAGAGGCGATAAGAACCCTGCTCGCTTCGAAGACCTGACGTAACATGGGATGGGATGTATTGAGGTGACCGCACGATGCAGTGTACATTGGCCTCGGTAATGCCAGAGAAAGGTATACCAAAGGCCACTCTTAAAACCAATAAAGCAAATACGGGTCTCCCTGGAGTTTCAACAAACGTCACACCGTCAGCACAGCTACACCTCACCGCCTGGAAATACTGTGCAGGCAGAGGGCAGCTATTTGCCTGTATATCCCAAACTAATTGGGCTATTGGCTCTCTCCTTGGAGGAATAACCCATGGCTGATGCCACACAACAATTACATCCTTCGTTAGGGAGATGTTATAAGCCCAGTAAAGGACCCTGTCATATTTTAACAGGGGAGGTACAAAATGTAATTCTATGGATTAATCATATCATCCAAAACATTATGTTGTCTATGCTCAAAGTAACTAGCTAATAACTATTAGTGCTCAGCTTACTAATACCCTATATATCTAATTGTTGTGCTTTCATTAGTTGGATCAGAAAGGTTACTCCTGACAAACTGTCAGACCACCATGAAGGAAACGAGAGCCAGAACTTGACCAGAGTTCAAGTCAACAGCTCCAGAAGAGAGTGGACTGTTTTACTTCTCATTCACCTGTGCCCATTTTCTAAGCCTAGGGAACAATTCTGCCAGAAGAGGGCGTGGTAGAATGGTAAGAGGCTGCAGATTTGGGGTGAATGGTGAAACTACAGCGATGTATTAGTCTGGACACTTCATTTGATCAACTTGATTGAACAAACAAACCTGTCACCCCCACTGGATGGTGGGAACATGTGGGGGTTTGGGACAAAACAGTCTGCAGATTGGTTTTGCACGAATTGATGCTTGTTACTCATGGATTATCACTTATAGACTAAAAATTGAAAAAAAAAAAAAAAAACCTAAAAGATGGTGCAGTGACATTGTTATTGGCAGTAATACATGTATCTGGGATTTGGGGTGGGGTAGGGGGGAAGGGGAAAGGAAATATTCCTTGACTGAATTGGAAAAATGTATTACTGAATTAATGCACACAAAACTATCAAAAAAATTAATATTAAAAAAAAATAAGTGTGCGCCACCACGCCCGTGTGGCAGATGCTTCGTTTTGAAGAACATCACTTCTTGCCTACTTTCCACCCTTTGATCGCCGTTTCTGCTCAAAGGGCTGTGCACCACAGGAATCTCATTGCACAGATTTTAGAAGCCTTTGCACTTAGTCTTGGAATCTGCCTCAGCAATCCTTCAGTCTATTGAGATTCACCCTGGAAAGTTGCAGGAGTGTCGAAACACATCTTTGCAAGGACTTTGTGTGCCGGTGGTGGGGGGTTGCTCTCTTCTCCACTTTTACATTTTCCTAGATTCATCCCTTTTCCACCCCAAGCAATGGGAGTAAAAATATCTTGAATGGGACAGGCTAAGACACTCCCACAGACCCTTAGATAGGACATGCTGCATTACCTCTTCAAGGATCCCCAGAAGCCGTGGGAGCTTCATGTAGGATGATGTTTCCATGAAGGAGATTTGCCTTAACTGAGAACTTTCTGGTAAACTCGGTCTGACTTGTATGATCAGAAAAAGGATACACTGTTTTATTTTTTCAACATTTTTAGAGGTCTAGGGCAAAGAGTATAAATAGAATTCCTACGTACCATTTGCTTTTTTTTTTTTTTTTTTTACATTTATTTTATATTCCGTATGTGTATGAATGTACTATCTGCATGCAAGTGGCGACCCGTGCGCGTGCAATGCCGCGGAGGTCAGAAGAGGGTGTCGGATTCCCCTGGAACTGGAGTTCTCCTGGAATTGGAGTTTCAGACGGTTCTCGGCCGCCATGTGGGTGCTGGGGATCGAACCCGGGTCCTCTGTAAGAGCGGTCAGCGCTCTTAACCGCTAGGCCATCTCTCCAGCCCCACCATTTGCTTTAATATTTAAATGTCGGGCTGGAGAGATGGCCTAGCGGTTAAGAGCGCCGACCGCTCTTACAGAGGACCCGGGTTCGATCCCCAGCACCCACATGGCGGCCGAGAACCGTCTTAAACTCCAATTCCAGGAGAACTCCAGTTCCAGGGGAATCCGACACCCTCTTCTGACCTCCGTGCCATTGCACGACACGGGTGCCCAAACTTGCATGCAGACAGTACATTCATACACATACACAAATAAATAAAATTAATTAAAAAAAAATTTAAATGTCAGACTAACCAGCTATAAAATATGTTCTCTCCTCTTACCTAAATCATACTATATTAATAATAACAAAATTAAAATGTATGTTTAAACATGTTTTTATGTTACTGATATTTGACCAGACATAAGGCTCATTCAAATGTAGTTATTTATACATTTTTGTTAATGAACTAGGACTATTTGCATGAATAATGAGAAAGTGTATAACTTATAAATACAATTGCAAATTGATTTTCACCATAAATTTGTTCTTATTTCACTTATTATGTTGTTGCAATTAAGATTTTCAGTGGGCGTGGTGGCTCATGCCTGACCCCAGCACTTGGAGGTTCATACAATAGGATAGCTGTGAACTTGAGGCTAGCCTCAGCTACAGAGGAGTTGGATGGTGGCTATAAAGTGAGACCCTGTGTCAGGCCAGGTGTGGCACACACCTTTAATCCCAGCACTCAGGAGGCAGAGGCAAGTGGATCTCTGTGAGTTCGAAGCCAGCCTGGTCTACTTGGTGAGCTCCTGGCCAGCTGGGACTAATGGGAGACCCTGTCTCAAAAAGACCCCCCCCCCAAAAAAGTGAGACCCTGTGTCAAGAAATCAAGAATAAACACAAAGGATTGTCATATAATTTGTGACTATTAATATTTTTTCAGTAAAATTAAATGTTTTAAATATGATTTAATTTACTATTGTTTAAATTATTATTTTTTTTGAGACAGGGTCTCTATTTAGTCCCAGCTGGCCTGGAGCTCGCTATGTAGATCAGGCTAGCCTTGAACTCACAGAGATCCACCTGCCTCTGCCTCCCGAGTGCTGGGATTAAAGGTGTGTGCCACCACGCCTGGCCCAAGAAGGTTCTTAGCTGCCATGTAGGTGCTGGGAATCGAACCCGGATCCTCTGCAAGAGCAGTCAGAGCTCTTAACCTCTGAACCATCTCTCCAGCTCCTGTTTAAATTATCTTACACATTTTCCAAAACATAATTTTTCTTTAAAATAAAAAAATCACACTCAAATTAATGCACATGAAAACTGTAATCAAAATCACCTAGAGTTAAACTTTTAAAACCTTTTTAGGGATGGAGAGATGGCCTAGCAGTTAAGAGCACTGACAGCTCTTGCAGAGGACCGGGGTTCGATTCCCAGCACCCACATGGTGGCTGAGAACCATCTTTGACTCCAGTTCCAGGGGAATCCAACGCCCTCTCCTGACCTCCACGGCATTGCGCAACACGGGTGCACAGACCTGCATGCAGACAGTACATTCATACACACTGGCAGAGGCAGGCAGATCTTTGTGAGTTCAAGGCCAGCCTGGTCTACAGAGTGAGTTCCAGGACAGCTGGGGCTACAAGGAGACCCTGTCTCAAGAAGACCAAAAAAAATTTTTAGTTGCTCAAAATGACAGCAATTTTACTATAAATTGTTCTATATTTTACTATAATTCACAATGGTCACAGGAATTCAGAGAGGGCTCAGCCAGATGACTGTCCTGGTGTATGGAGCATTACTGTCCTGCTGTATGGAGCATTACTCAGNGATTGGTTTTGCACGAATGATGCTTGTTACTCATGGATTATCACTTATAGGCTAAAAAATGAAAAAAAAAAAAAAAAACCTGAAATGCATGGGACAGTTATTGGCAGAAGTACATGATCTGGGATGGGGTGGGTGGGGTAGGGGAAGGGAAAGGAAATATGCCTGATCTGAATTGGAAAATGATGTACGAAATGGCACAAAACATCAATAAAAATTAAATTAAAAAAAAAAAGTGTGCGCCACCACGCCCGGTGGCAGATGTTCTTTTGAAGAACATCACTTCTGCCTACTCCACCCTTTGACCCAGTTTCTGCCAAAGGCTGGCACCACAGGAATCTCATTGCACAGATTTTAGAAGCTTTGCACTTGTTTGGAATCTGCCTCAGCAACCTTCAGTCTATTGAATTCACCCTGGAAAGTGCAGGAGTGTGAAACACATTTGCAAGGACTTTGTGTGCCGGGGTGGGGGGGGTGCTCTCTTCTCCACTTACTTCCTAGATTCATCCCTTTCCACCCAAGCAATGGAGTAAAATATCTTGATGGGACAGGCTAGACACTCCCACAGACCTTGAGAGGACATGTGCATTACCTCTCAAGGATCCCCAGAAGCCGTGGGAGCTTCATGTATGATGATGTTCCATGAAGGAGATTTGCCTTAACTGAGAACTTTCTGGTAACTCGGTCTACTTTATGATCAGAAAAGATACACTGTTTTATTTTTTTTCAACATTTGTGAGGTCTAGGGCAAGAGTATAAATAGAATCCTACGTTACCATTTCTTTTTTTTTTTTTTTTTTTTTTATTTATTTCCGTATGTGTATGAATGTACTGTCTGCATGCAAGTTTGCACGGCCGTCGTGCGGCATGCCGCGGAGGTCAGAAGAGGGTGTCGGATTCCCCTGGAACTGGAGTTCTCCTGGAATTTGGAGTTTTCAGACGGTTCTCGGCCGCCATTGTGGGTGCTGGGGATCGAACCCGGGTCCTCTGTAAGAGCGGTCAGCGCTCTTAACCGCTAGGCCTCTCTCCAGCCCACCATTTTGCTTTAATATTTAAATGTGCGGGCTGGAGAGATGGCCTAGCGGTTAAGAGCGCCGACCGCTCTTACAGAGGACCCGGGTTCGATCCCCAGCACCCACATGGCGGCCGAGAACCGTCTAAACTCCAATTCCAGGAGAACTCCAGTTCCAGGGGAATCCGACACCCTCTTCTGACCTCCGCTGCCATTGCACGACACGGGTGCCCAAACTTCATGCAGACAGTACATTACACTACACATACACAAATAAATAAAATTAATTAAAAAAAAATTTAAATGTCAGACTAACCAGCTATAAAATATGTTCTCTCCTCTTACCTAAATCATACTTATATTAATAATAACAAAAATTAAATGTATGTTTAAACATTTTTTTATACTGATATTTGACCAGACATAAGGCTCATTCAAATGTAGTTATTTATACATTTTTGTTAATGAACTAGGACTATTTGCATGAATAATGAGAAAGGTATAACTTATAAATACAATTGCAAAAATTTTGAAATTTTTTCCACAAATTTTTTTATTTCACTTTTATTATGTTGTTGCAATTAAGATTTTCAGTGGGCGTGGTGGCTCATGCTGACCCCAGCCTTGGAGGTCATACAATAGGATAGCTGTTGAACTTGAGGCTAGCTCAAGCTACAGAGGAGTTGGATGGTGGCTATAAAGTGAGACCCTGTTGCAGGCAGGGTGTGGCACACACCTTTAATCCCAGCACTCAGGAGGCAGAGGCAAGTGGGATCTCTGTGAGTTCGAAGCCAGCCTGGTCTACTTGGTGAGCTCCTGGCCAGCTGGGACTAATGGGAGACCCTGTCTCAAAAAAGACCCCCCCCCAAAAAAGTGAGACCCTGTGTCAAGAAACAAAATAAACACAAAGGATTGTCATATAATTTGTGGACTATTAATATTTTTTCAGTAAAATTAAATGTTTTAAATATGATTTAATTTACTATTGTTTAAATTATTATTTTTTTTGAGGACGAGGGTCTCTATTTAGTCCCAGCTGGCCTGGAGCTCGCTATGTAGATCAGGCTAGCCTTGAACTCACAGAGATCCACCTGCCTCTGCCTCCCGAGTGCTGGATTAAAGGTGTGTGCCACCCCGCCTGGCCCAAGAAGGTTCTTTAGCTGCCATGTAGGTGCTGGGGATCTGAACCCGGATCCTCTGCAGAGAGCTCAGAGCAACCCTTGAACCATCTCTCCAGCTCCTGTTTAAATTATCTTACACATTTTCCAAAACATAATTTTTCTTTAATAAAAAAATCACAACTCAAATTAATGCACATGAAAACTGTAATCAAAATCACCTAGAGTTAAACTTTTAAAACCTTTTTAGGCGATGGAGAGATGCCTAGCAGTTAAGAGCACTGACAGCTCTTGCAGAGGACCGGGGTTCGATTCCCAGCACCCACATGGTGGCTGAGAAACCATCTTTGACTCCAGTTCCAGGGGAATCCAACGCCCTCTCCTGACCTCCACGGCATTGCGCAACACGGGTGCACAGACCTGCATGCAGGACAGTACATTCATACACACTGGCACACTGCAGAGGCAGGCAGATCTTTGTGAGTTCAAGGCCAGCCTGGTCTACAGAGTTGAGTTCCAGGACGCTGGTGCTACAAGAGACCCTGTCTCAAGAAGACCAAAAAAAAAAAAAAAAAAAAAGTATAAAAAAAAATAATAAAAACCCTTTTTAATATCATATGTATGAGCATTTAAAAGTTCAGCTTACTTTTCAAATATCTAATCTTTGAGTATTTTCATAACAATTATAGTACCTAATATTCAATATCAATCTCTCTCTCTGTCGCACACACTATTGGCAATCTCTCTCTCTCTCTCTTTTTCACACACACACATACACACACTGTTGGCAATGCTGGGAATTGAATCCAGAACCTTGCTAGGCAAATGCATTACCACTGAATTACATCCTCACTGCCTATAAATATATTTTATATGTTTACATCAACGTTTTCTAATAAAGTATAGTACAAACTCTATACCGAATTCTTCATTTTTATGTTAAAAGTTTACCCATATTTCAAAAATTAAAATGCAAACAATTTAGAAGTTGTTAAACTTTCAGGCCGGGCATAGCGGCGCATGCCTTTAATCCTAGCACTTGGGAGGCAGAGGCAGGTGGATCTTTGTGAGTTCAAAGCCAGCCTGGTCTACAATAGTGAGTTCCAGGACAGCCGGAACTACAGGGAGACCCTGCTTTCCCAAAAAACCAAAAAAAAAAAAAAAAAAAAAAAAAAAAAAAGAAGTTGTTAAACTTTCAATGTATTTTATTTATTCTTGTATGCTTAAGTTATTTCAACATGTGCTCAATATAAAGCAATAAAGCCTTTTATATTCTTTTTTTATTAATTTTATTTTATGTGTATGAGTGTACTATGTGTGTCAGTGTACCCATGTCATGCAGTGCATGTGGAAGCCAGAAGAGAGCATTTGATCCTCAGAACTAGAATTATGAACTGTTTTTAGCTCCTGTGAGGGTGCTGGGAATCAAACCCAGCTTCTCTGCAAGAGCAGCCAGTGCTCTTAACTGCTGAGCCAACTCTCCAGCTCCCGCTTTTATATTGTTTTTCAAGTTCTCTTCAAATTAAAAAAAAACAAAACTTTTTTTGTAAAATGCACAAATGTGCATTTTTTGTAAAATGTGCATTTTTGTAAAGCATGCATCTTTCTAACATGCACAAAAGTGCAGTTTACATGTAGAGCACCTCTCAGCTGGACTAGTCACATTTCAGTTGTCCAATTGCTACAGTTCTTTAGCATGGCAAGTATCCTTGGTTGCTAGGTGGAGCCATTGGAAACACTGTGTTAACTGTTGAGATTTTCAGAACCATGAATTGATACACAAAAAGAAGCAAGAAAACAGATGCTTCACATGACTGGGGGTGACCGTGAGGGAAACTTGACATATATACTTTTATGTACGTTGCTTCTTCTCTTATAAGTCCTTTCATCTCTCTAGTCCTAGGAGGATATCTGGTGTCAGTACTGACAGTGGAGCAATACATAGGCCTTCATGGATGGCTTTAGGAAAATCATAGGACAAGAAATTTGAAAAAAATATTTCCTGGGGCTTGAATGGGCTTAGCCATGAAACTTTATATTTGGGTAGTTCAGGCCACACTGTATGACCAAGCACCAGTGGTAGAGATCATTGTGCATGTTAACTTATTTATTGTTGTGTTTGTGTAAGGCAGGGCTGAGGGAAAGGGCTCCAAGTATGAGAGAGAATCCTGTTCAGGGCATTCCCAAGACTAGCCAGATTTTCTAGGAGTGCATCAGAGATGAGTTGGCCCTCCCAGGACTGGGGCAGATGGGATGGATTTGAATCCTCAGTGGTAAGAATAGCATTCCAAGAATGAAATAAATGTCAGGGGAGGTGGAAGGGCCTGCTCACAGAGGCCTGGCTGGCAAGCTGGTGATTTGGAATGTGCATCCTCCATTAACTGTCATTAACCTTCTAGTTTTTCCACTATAGTCAAATATCTAAATACACAAATGATTCCAGTGGCCATTATAAGTCTATAAAATCTATCATGCCGTCTTCCTCCTCCATCAGTCTGCTAATTTAGTCAACATCTGTCATCTGTATTGAACATTTTCTCGTCAGATGGTTCTTAGGATCACAGTGGAAAGATGAACAGGATGCCATTATTGCACTTCAAGAATTCTTGTCATTGTGCAGGAGCCAACCCTCAAAGGTCTTCTTTCTTTTTTTCCTAGTAATTTCCTCTGAAATGTGAACACCTGGCTGTGTTGTCCTCATCATCGCTGGTGCAGAACAAGGGGGTATATCTTCCAGGTCAGTGTTTTTTTTTTTTCTTTTTGAGACTGAAAGCATTTGGGAGCCTCTCCTTTTATGATCACTGCTTGGAGGAATTAATGTCTGAGTAGAAAACATGACATAGAAAGAAGAGAGCTTTGCTGTCAGGTAATTCTGAAGGAAAGTTATAGTCTTCTTTTCTAGTACATCTTCATTTTAGGTACTGAGAAGAGAGAGAGAGAGAGAGAGAGAGAGAGAGAGAGAGAGAGAGAGAGAGAGAATATGTTGCTCCCACAGCCAATCAGAGAGAGAGTATATCTTTTTTTTTTTTTTTTTTTTTAGTCTTTTCGAGACAAGGTCTCCCTGTAGCCCCAGCTGTCCTGGAATTCGCTCTGTAGACCAGGCTGGGCTTGAACTCATAAAGATCTGCCTGCCTCTGCCTCCCAAGTGCTAGGATTAAAGGCATGCGCCACCACACCTGGCTTTTAGAGAGTATATCTTGTATGAAGTTATCTAAATCACATTTGTGGGGGTCAAATCTGCACAATCATTTTATTTTTAAAATATTTTATTTATTAGTTTTCTTTTATGTGTATGAAGGTATTGCTTGCATGTAGGTAAGTGCATCTGGGTTGTGCAATGCCTGTGGAGGTCAAAAGAGGGTGTCTGATCCCCAGGACTGGAGTTACAGAGGTTTGTTAGCCACCAAATGGGTGCTGGGAATTGAACCCAGGTCCTCTGCAAGAGCAGACAATGCTCTCAACCCTTGACTCATGAATCATCTCCAGCCCCTGCACAATCATTTTATATTACTTTGGCTTTGGTGGGGAGTTTTTTCCACATAAGAATGTGCTGTGAAATACCTAAATGACGGGCTGAAGAGATGGCCTAACGGTTAAGAGCACCAACTGCTCTTGCAGAGGACCCGGGTTCGATCCCCAGCACCCACATGGTGGCTGAGAACCGTCTGTAACTCCAATTCCAGGAGAACTCCAGTTGTAACTCAAATTCCAGGAGAACTCCAGTTCCAGGGGAATCCGAGACCCTCTTCTGACCTCCACGGCATTGCACGACACGGGTGCACAAACCTACATGCAGACAGTACACTCATACACATACAAAAAAATAAATAAAATTAAAAAAAATATTTTCTGGAGAAATACCTAAATGACTAAAACTTTTCCCCAAGGATAGAAATTGTTACCTGTGGTTATTTTATTTTCGTACGTTTGAGGTAAAATTTAGAGCATTATATATGGTTATTTAATTCAATTATTTATGAAGAGAGGATAGTATTTTAAAATATTTTTCATTTCCACTGGAGAACTCATTTTTTTTCAAGTAAATTTATGGCAGTGAATTATTTCAACAGTAAAAATGACATGCTTTAAATATATTTAAATATTTATCATTTAATGTAGCCCACACAGCTATATAAAGTAGACAAGGACACAATTATCTTCACTTATCAGATAAAGACTGACACTAATCACTTGCCCATGCCCACACATATGAGGGCCAGAGATAAACATAGAACTGAGGTCTCTTCTTATCCCTGGTGCAGCGTGCTTTCCATCATAACACTGAACCTTCCAAGCTGCTCTTCATAAAACTCATGATCTTTACAGATTGAATGATAGAAGAAAATGTTATGAGTAAAACCACCTGAGTAGCTGGGATCTATCAAAGTATGCTCAAAATTCCTTGTTTCCTATTATTTATTCTAAGTAAAGAAGGAAGAAGTAAATACATACCATCAGAGATTTGCTAAGGGACCAATTATGACACATGTTTGTGGTCCAACATTTAATTCACATGTCATTTCTTATTGGGAAACCATTTTAATTATTTGACACCAAAATATTACTAATAATATGAAGAATATGGTCAAATCTACCTTGTTTTAGCAATACAATTGTGAGTTAAGTTAGCACTGCCAGAAAGATCTGACTGCTTAGAGACTTGCTTTAGCTTCTGAATAAAATGATCATCTCAATGCATGAAGAAATATTTCAATATTTCTTCCACTTTCTTCTTTGGTTTTTTTTTTTTTTTTTTTTTTTTTTTTTTATTATTTTTTTTTTTTTTTTTTTTTTTTTTTTTTTTTGTTTTTTTGTGACAGGGTTTCCCTGTAGCCCCAGCTGTCCTGGAACTTGCCAAACTTTCTGTATGTGTGCGAATGTAATTGTCTTACATGCAAGTCTGTGCACCGGTGTCGTGCAATTGCGCGGAGGTCAGAAGTGGGCGCAGGATTCCCACTTGGAGCTGGGTTCTCCTGGAGTTGGAGTTTCAGACGGTTCCTCAGCCGCCATGTGGGTGCTGGGGGATCGATACCCGGGTCCCTCTGCTAAGAGCGGTCGGGCTCTTAACCCTGGCCATCTCTCCAGCCCCTACCCTGTATTTTTGATAGTTTAAGCACTTGATGGCTCTGTCCACCTTCTGCCTTTGACAACTTCTTATATTGTTTCTTGGAAACCATGATATCAACAATTTCATATCTGAGAACCAGTAGATATTTCTTTTGGAAAGAAAAACAAAACCTCAATAAATTTTAAGGGGTTTTCTTTACTATACATTTAGAATTAAACTGCAGTGGTTTGACAGGGAAACACTATACAAATGACCACTGAATTTCTCTGATTATAAAACCAAAGAAGAGCCGGTCCCTGTATGGTGTGCGCCCACGCCTTTAATCCTAGACTTGGGAGGCGAGGGCAGGCAGATCTCTTCTTACTGGCAGCTTTTACAGGTCAAGACCTGGTCTACAGAGTGTGTTTCCAGGACAGCTGGGACTATAGGAGACCCTGTCTCTAAAAAGACACAAAAAAAACAAAAAAAAACCAAAAGAAGAAGTTGGAAGAAATATTGAAAATATTTCTTCATGCATTGAGATGATCATTTTATTCAGAAGCTAAAGCAAGTCCTCTAAAGTAGCAGTCAGATCTTTCTGGCAGTGCTAACTTAACTCACAATTGTATTGCTAAAACAAGGTAGATTTGACCATATTCTTCATATTATTAGTAATATTTTGGTGTCAAATAATTAAAATGGTTTCCCAATAAGAAATGACATGTGAATTAAATGTTGGACCACAAACATGTGTCATAATTGGTCCCTTAGCAAATCTCTGATGGTAGATTTACTTCTTCCTTCTTTACTTAGAATAAATAATAGGAAACAAGGAATTTTGAGCATACTTTGATAGATCCCAGCTACTCAGGTGGTTTTACTCATAACATTTTCTTCTATCATTCAATCTGTAAAGATCATGAGTTTTATGAAGAGCAGCTTGGAAGGTTCAGTGTTATGATGGAAAGCACGCTGCACCAGGGATAAGAAGAGACCTCAGTTCTATGTTTATCTCTGGCCCTCATATGTGTGGGCATGGGCAAGTGATTAGTGTCAGTCTTTATCTGATAAGTGAAGATAAGTTGTGTCCTTGTCTACTTTATATAGACTGTGTGTGGGCTACTATAAATGATTAAATTATTAAATATATTTAAAGCATGTCAGTGTTTTACTGTGTGAAATACATTACTGCCATAAAGTACCGAACAAAAAATGAGTTCTCCAGTGGTAAATGAAAAATTGTTAAAACTACTATCCTCTCTTCTCAATAATTGAATTAAATAACCATATTATAAGTGCTCTAAATTTTACCTCAAACGTCGAAAATAAATAACCACAGGTAATCAATTTCTATTCCTTGGCGGAAAAAGTTTTAAGTCTTTAGGATTTCTCCAAAGAAAAAAATATTTTTTTATTATTTGATTTATTTTTTTGTATGTTTATGAGGTTACTGTCTGAATGTAGGTTTGTGCACCCGTTACCATGCAATCGCCGTGGAGGTCAGAAGAGGGGTCTCGATTCCCCTGAACTGGAGTTTCTCTGGAATTTGAGTTACAAACTGGTTCTTCACTGGAATTGGAGTTACAGACGGTTCTCAGCCACCATTGTGGGTGCTGGGGATCGAACCCCGGTTCCTCTGCAAGAGGCAGTTGGTGCTCTTAAACCGTTAGGCCCTCTCTTCAGCCCGTCATTTAGGTATTTCCAGCATCATTCTTATGTGGAAAAAAAAAAAACTCCCCACCAAAGCCAAAGTAATATAAAATGATTTGCAGGTGCTGGAGATGATTCATGAGTCCAAGGGTTGAGGCATTGTCCTGCTCTTGGCAGAGGCCTGGGTTCAATTCCGCACCCATCTTGGTGGCTAACACACCTCTGTAACTCCAGTCCGGGGAATCCGAATCCCTCTTTGACCTCACAGCAGTTGCAACGACCCCCAGATGCACTTACTTACATTGCAAGCAATACCTTCATACACATAAAAGGAACAAGCTAATAAATAAAATATTTTAAAAAAAAAATGATTGTGCAGATTGACCCCCACAAAAATGTGATTTAGCTAACTTCATACAAGATTATTACTCTCTAAGCCAGGTTGTGGTGGCGCATGCCTTTATTCCTAGCACTTGGGAGGCAGAGGCAGGCGATCTTTATGAGTTCAGCCCAGCTAGCCGGTCTACAGAGCGAATTCCAGACAGATGCGGGCTACCGGGAGACCTTGTCTCGAAAAGACTAAAAAAAAAAAAAAAAAAAGCACATCCTNAAAAACAAACAAAAAAAAAAAAAAAAAAAAAAAAAAAAAAAAAAAAAAAAAAAAAAAAAAAAAAAAAGATTTAATTAAAAAAAAAAAAAAGAATAACAGGGTAGCACGAAATAAAGTGCTAACTGTTGAGGTAATTGTAACAAGTGGGAATTCCACACACCAATCTAAAAAGCCTTAAAGAATATGTATACTGAAGCATTAATAACAAAAAACATCATCACAGTTAGATCTCTGTAATAAATTATAAAAATACATTTTCTGGGACTGGAGAGATGGCTCAATGGTTAAGAGCTCTGACTGCTCTTTCAGAAGATGGGGGTTTGATTCCCAGCACCCACATGGCAGCTAAGAACAGTCTTAGGCTGGGCATGGTGGCTTACACCTTTAATTCCAGCACTCGGGAGGCAGAAGCAGGCAGATCTCTGTGAGTTCAAGGCCAGCCTGGTCTACACAGTGAGCTCCAGGCCAGCTGGGACTAAAGGGAGACAGTGTCTCGAAAAGACAAATATATATATATGTGTGTGTGTGTGTGTGTGTGTGTGTGTGTATACATATATTTTTTTCTTCCTTTCAGTTTCCATAGATTCAATAATGTAGTTGACAACCTATGCAAAACATACCAAAGCCAAAACATCTTGATGGAATTGTGTTTTCTAAGCTTTTATAATAAACTCAAGGTACCCTGGACACAATTACAGATTTCCATGATGCCTAAAATACACTGGGTGTTTTTTTTTAATTTTTTGTTTTTATAAGAAGCTAGTTAAGACAAGCTCTGAAACAATTAGGGAGGGTTGGTGTAACTCAGTGACAGAACAGCTTGCTTAGCAGGTGTGAAGTCCCAAGTTGGTTCTCTAGCACTGAAACAAACAGAAAAATGAAGCATATAGTCTTTTATTTCAAAATTAGGTTCATTTACTAACTATATAGTAGAAAAATGGGAAAAAATCCAGCCGGGTGTGGTGGCACATGCCTTTAATCTTAGCACTTGGGAGGCAGAAGCAGGTGGATCTTTGTGAGTTCAAGGCCAGCCTGGTCTACAGAGCAAATTCCAGGACAGCTGGGGCTACAGGGAGACCCTGTCTCAAAAAGACCAAAGAAGAAGAAGAAGAAGAAGAAGAAGAAGAAGAAGAAGAAGAAGAAGAAGAAGAAGAAGAAGAAGAGGAGGAGGAAGAGAAAAATGGAAAAAATCCAATAATATAGGAAGCCTAACAAAATTCAGCTCATCTAGTGCTCTTTTGTTATTTAGCCAAAACTTAATGAGTTGTCTTGTAAAAAAAAAATCATGAATTCATCCAGGTGTGGTGATGCATGCCTTTAATCCCAGCACTCTGGAGTCTGAGGCAGGCAGATCTCTGTGAGTTCAAGGTCAGCCTGTTCTACAAAGTGAGCTCCAGGCCAGTTGAGACTAAAGGGAGACCCTGTCTCAAAAGGCAAAAAAAAAAAAAATCAAGAATTCAGGATTGAAATATTACTACTCACAGAGAGTCAAAAAACAAATTAGTATTAAAATTGTATGTGAAAAGTAGTATGAACACACATATAGTATGATAGACTACCTGGATATGTCTGAGGAATTCTTATCTTTGCATGTTCTAAACTGAGCTGTCTCCTCATAGTTACACTTCTTCCATTTTCTGATTCAATTGGTCATATTTCTATCCACCCATCTTTCAAGTTAAAGCCCATAGGCATGAGCTATTCCCTCATTCTTTAAATGTTCGCAGAGTTCCAACAATGCTTTAGACCTTATTAAAGTTTCAAGAGACAAGTTACTTTCATTTCAATGTTCAGTGAAGAAAGATAATTTCAGCTAGGACTGTAGAAGAAATAAACTGAGTGGTGACAAAGATCACTCTAAGTAGATTTATCCAAAGAGACACATGAGTTAAGACATAAGAGCTTGGAGCAGAATATTCTAGGCAGACATAACAACAAATTTAAAGACTGGGAGGAAGGAAGGAAAAGCTTAGTATATGTGAGAAACTGACTCTGGGGGGGAGAGATGGTATAAACAGGTAAGAGCCAATGTGTGTACAGTACAGCTGGTAGTGGAAAGTGGCTTGCAGCATTTAGTACGAGATTGGTTTGATCTGATTAACAGAAAGAACAGACTCATCCTAGGTGTCCAAGCAGAGGATGGTGGGCTATCACAGAGTAGTGGAAGTTGCAGGTGCAGTGTGAGGGAGAGATGAGCAGGGGCCTGTTGGAGCAGCCTTGCAGTAGTAGCTAAAGCAAGCTGATGGGAGCATCTCCTTCCAACTGCGCATTCACTAATGAAATACCACTAGGTTTAGTTGCCGACAATATATTTACATTACAGATGAGGAAAAATGCAGCAAATAGGGCCACCACCTTCTTATTCCCTGGCCAATTAAATATCTGTCAGCACATCTATGGCAGGCAGAAAAGCAGTATGAATGGTCACATTTTGGACCCAGGTTGAGGTGCCTATGGAGTCCTCCTTCTGTGTCCTCACTTTTGTGAGTTCTTCAAATTCTACCCTGTTAATTCAAGTCTGTCTTCCTAAACATCTGCTGCTGCTATTGGCAGCATCATCTCTTGTTCATACAACTGCAAAAGCTTACTGATGTCTCTGTGAAGATCACTGACTCCTCACCTTCATCTTTGAAATAAAAATATTTTCTAAAATTTAAACTGCTTATCCTCATGTTTATAATTGTTTATACTGATTGTATAGAGAATCCCACATTCCTGCTCTTTAACATAATTTCCCAAGTTCTTCATCCACAATTCCACCATCTGGTATTCCCTGTTGATCTGAATATTTAATAACCTTTTTTTTAACATTTTTTTATTGATGCTTTGTGCATTTCATACATCATTTTCCAATTCAGTTCAGGAATATCTCCCCTTCCCTTCCCCCCCACCCCCACCCCAACCGAGATCATGCATTCTGCCATGACTGTCCTGCATATCTCTCTCAGTTTTTTTTTTCCATTTTTTAGCTATAAGTGATAATCCATGAGTACAAGCATCCTTCATGTAAAACCAATTTGCAGGCTGTTGTGCCCAAACACCCACAGCCCCACCTTCCAGCGGGGGGTGAGGGGTTGTATGTTCAATCAGGTTAATCAAATGAGGGTCCAGACTACATTGCTGTAGTTTCACCCTTCACCCCAATCGCAGCCCTTACATTCTACCA
>VZQC01010065.1:2131080-2282510 GCA_009823505.1 Rhizomys pruinosus
CCAAGTGCTGGAGAGGTTGTGGGGAAAGGGGAACACTCATCCATTGCTGGTGGGAATGTAAACTTGTACAGCCACTATGGAAAGCAGTGTGGAGAACCCTTAGAAGACTCAAAATGAGCCTTCCATTTGACCCAGTCATACCACTCCTGGGTATATACCCACAAGACACATCTTACTGCAAAGATACATGCACAGCTATGTTTATTGCAGCTCTGTTCACAATAGCAAAAAGCTGGAACCAGCCCAGGTGCCCCTCAACTGATGAGTGGATAGAGAAAATGTGGTACATGTATACAATGGAGTTCTATGCAGCGGTAAAGAGGGACAACATCATGAACTTTGCAGGTAAATGGATGGAGCTGGAAGACATTATCTTAATAACCTTTTTAAAAATTCTGTTTTGGGGCCTGGAACTCACTATGTAGACCTGGTTGGCTTTGAACTCACAGAGATCCACTGCCCTCTGCCTCCTGAGTGGTGGGATACAGGCGTGTGTCACCACACCCAGCACCTTTGATTACTTAATATTGTGTGTACAGAACATACTATTTCTCACCTCCAAGATGTGCTCTTTTAAAAGAATACCTTTTATTGCGGACTGGAGAGATGGCTTAATGATTAAAATCACTGGCTGCTCCCACAGAAGACTTGGGTTTGGTCCTAGCACCGATATGGTAGCTAATGACTGTCTGTAACTTCAGTTCCATGGAATGTGATGCTCTCTTCTGGCCTCTGTGATCATTGCTCAAATGGGTGCACTTACATACATGCAAGCAAATCACACATATATGGAAAATAAATAAGATTTTAGAAAATATCTTGTATTCATTCTCTAATAATTTATACATAGCATACAGTACACCTTGATCAGATCTACTCCTAACCTCCACCTCTCCAAGATTTGCTCTTAATGTCTCTGCATTGTCTGAAGTGATATTCCATACTGCAATGGTTGGTTAGTTTTCATTTTCTACTTGGCATGATGTAGACTAATCTGGGAAGGATAGTCTCAGTGAGGGACTATCTAGGTCAAATTGGCCTGTGAGCCTGTCTGGAGGGGATTTTCTTAATTCTATTAATTAATATGGTTAAGACCTAAGCTACTGTAGGTGGTACCATTCTCTGGGTTTGAGTCCTAGACTGTATAAGGGTAGAGAGGAGGCTGAGCACAGTAGACGTGCTTGCATTTACTCTAAGCTCTTGACTGTGGGTGCTTCAAACTCCTGCTGTGACTTCCTCTGCAGGGATTAATTGTAAGCTATTCAAATCCTTTTCTCCCTTAAAGTTGCTTTTGTCAGGGTATTTCATCGCAGCAACAGAAATGAAACTGGGATACGTAGCTAACTGATCACCTGGACACCCTTTTAGGAAGGATTCTATCAGTTCTCCTTTCCTACACTGGCTGGCTTGTGAGTTTTAAGGTTGGAGCTCTTCGCCATTCATTACACTTATTATGTTGAAATGTTCTGTCCTGGGATCTAGGAATCCTCAAAGACAGTCTGGCATGCACACCAAACTCAACAAATACATAAACTTAACGAATGTTGAAAGATCAAGTAGTTAATATTTATTCATGACATATATTTTAGTTATCTTTCCAGTAAACCAGGAATACCCGCAGTCAAAATTGAGAGATCTTTTAGTTTCGCTCCATCATTCCTGTAGCCTTGCCTTGTCAATAATTTTGTTGAGGCTAATATCATCAATACTATCATTATTGCTACCTTTATTCAATGTTTCAGGCTAGGTTAGCGAGCTTAACTCATGCTCCAGGGTCATGTAGTAAGTGAAGCACTACCGATCACCAGTTACTTGCCCTTTATTATAGTCACCTTTTGTTTATCTCTACAATGCTGTCAGTGGTTACACATAATAATAAAAAATGTCAGTAGCAACTAACAGTTATTGAGAATGCACACTGCCTTATATAGCTGGCCTTACAAAGTGTCATATTTGCTAATACTGTAGATAATATCATCAGAGTTACATTAAGATATATAGTAGTTATTTCTTCAGAATAAATTACTAGAATTGAACTTACTACAAAAGGCTCATATTTCTCTCCTTTTATTTATTATTTATTTAAAAATATTTATTTTTATAACAGTTTACAATTGAAATAGAATTTTCAAAGAGAGAAGAGTTGTCACTTAGCTTGTATTCAGTTTCCTTAGATTATCAACTTTGTAACAATTATTGAACAGATATGGAGGTTTTGCTGCATTCAGATTTACTTCCTTTGGCCTAGTCCTGAAACAGAAAGTCCATTTCTGTTTCAGGATCCCATCCCGGATGCCATATTGTTGTTGTTGTTGTTTTGAGACCTTCCCTGTACCCCTGGATGGTCTGAAACTCACTGTATAGACCAGGATGGCCTCACGTTCACTGAGATCCTTCTGCCTCTGGGACTAAATGTGTGTGCCATTACACTTGGTTAAGGATGCCACATTCTTTGAGTTTCACGCCCCTTACTTAGGCTTCTCTTGGTAATGATGGTTTCTCAGATTTTCCTTGTTTTGGTGGCTGCGACAGTGACAGTTTGTAGGAGTTGTACTAGTTCCATGTGGTTGCAGAATGTCCTGCAATCAGAACATGTCCGATATTTCTCATATGATTAGAATGTGGAGAAGGACCAAGAGCCAAGCTGGTCCGATAAACACCAGGGCAAAGGTTTGTGTTATCAACATTCTCATCACTCAATATTGATCTACCTGGTTGATGTAGGTTATTTATTGTAAAGTTACTTTCTTCCTGCCTCAATTCTGCACTTTTTTGGAAGAAGTCTCTATGTACAGAGCACACTACAAACTGTATGTCATTACTTGAAGGTAGACTACCTGCAAAAATTATCTAGAATTCTTCTGCAAAGGCAATTGTTTTCAATGTTAAGAATCAAACCCAGAAAAAAAAAAATCAAACCCAGGACATCATGCATAGTAAGCATGTGCTTCATCTCAGAAATGCATTCTCAGATCCACATATTTATAAATACACATATACATAATTGCTAATATTTACATTCATCCCCAAATGATTTCATACTATTGTGTCCAATTATTTTTATTTTATTTTTATTTTTTGGTCTTTTCGAGACAGGGTCTCCCTGTATCCCCAGCTGTCCTGGAACTCACTCTGTAGACAAGGCTGGCCTTGAACTCACAAAGATCCGCCTGCCTCTGCCTCCCACGTGCTAGGATTAAAGGCATGCGCCACCATGCCCAACTTAAAGACAGTTCTTAGCAGCCATGTGGGTGCTGGGAATCAAACCCGGGTCCTCTGCAAGAGCAGTCGGTGCTCTTAACCGCTGAGCCATGTCTCCAGCCCCTACACTTCCATTCTTATGTCTATATTAAAACAAAAACATCAGGGAACTTCCCAAATTGCTGTACGTGCACACAAATAAAGGGTCTACATTTTTGAAAGACCCTGACTTCATAATATCATTTGTATTGTGGTTTTGACACTCCATCCTCATTGTGTATATTTCTAGAGGATCATGGGAAAAATTACCCTAAAAGGATAATCCACCATGATTTTAGGGGGAGGGTTGCTGTACCCTAACAAATCTACCACACACTTCAGAAGCATTCATGAAGAATTCTGACAATTCTGCAATGCAGGTCCCAATGGGCTTGCAACCCACCTTTGAGGCTCGCTGTTCTGGTCTTCTCATGGGCTGTACTGCTCACTTTGCTTTGTTAAATACACTTCTGCTTAACATGTTTGTGTCTTTTGGTTGAATTCTTTCACTTGAGAAGATCTGAGGAGAAGCTTCACTTGACAGCTGTTCTAGGTATTTTGAAATATAATTGCATTCTTTTGTGGCAGTCAGTGCTTATCCATTTACCTATTAAGAGACATTTTGGCTGCTTTTAGCATGAAATGACTACGCTTTAATTTAGCCAACTTTCATTACCTTAAATCTTTGAGGGTACACTATCACACATTAATTGGTCTTAGCAGAAATGGTGCTGCATAATTTGGCAAATACACCACTAATTTCAGGGTTTCCAGTTACCTTTGATCAGATTGCTCTGGTTTTATGTGGTTTGCTGCCAGGAGTCACAATGCCATTTTCCCTTCTGGATACATAAGCATATCTCATGTAAAAGAAATTCAGGTTCATCTTGGGAACAAATTCATCAAATTAAATTTTAGGAGTTGTGTGGTCTCTTTGGTTTTGGAGAATTTACTTATAACTATCAAAAATAATGGTCTTGAGCCACAGTCTCCCAGACATAGGTGCTTTTTAGAAGTTCTAGTCCCTGCAGGCCTTCACAGGATCCAAGAAGCTGGAAAGTGATGTGGGTAGGTTTTGGTAAGGTCAGGAGTTTTAAGTCAGAAGAAAGTTTTTGGATATCATTTATCATACTTAATGGAAGGCAGTTAAAAGCATCTCCTTCTGTATTTTGCTTAGTAATTTCTTCTATCAGGTATCTTAGTTCCTCACTCATAAGTCTACCTTCCACACATTCCTTGGGCAGGGACACAATTTGGTCCATTTCATTGCCACCTTGTAAGAAGGATGGCCTTTGCTTCAGTTTCCAGCAATCTGTTCCTCATTTCCATGTGAGTTATCATCAGAATGGCCTATATTGCTCATGTCCCTACCTCCATTCTGCTGGTGAGCATGTAAGACATCCTTAGGAAGATTTGCTCTTTCTCCACAGTTTTCTCTTCTGAGCCTGCACCATACCTGCCTAAATGTTTGACTCTGGGAAATCTAGACTTTCCTATCCAACCCTTCAAACTATTCCAGCCTTGCCCATTATTAGCCTGTTCCTGTTCCAAAGCCACTTTTGCATTTCTAGGTAATCTGCAGTATCATCCGCCTCACTTTTCAATATTTTCCATCTTGGTCTGCTTTGTGCTGCTACTAATGCATACCAAAGACTGTGCCATTTATAGAAAACATTCATTTCTTATAGCTCCAAAGAACAGAAGTCTAGCATCAAAGTCTTGTACGATGCATCATTTCATGGTGGAAAGTAGCTGGGTAAGAAGAATGTACTTTGGTAGGCCAAACTCACCATTTAAAGTGCTTCGTAATTTACATTAATCCATTCACAAGAGTGGAGCCCTCATAACCTAAACAACTCCCTTTAGGCCTAACCTCTCAACTCTGTTGTGTTGGAAATTAAGCTTCCAACACAGGAACTTTGAGGAATATACTCAAACCACAAGAGCAGGCTTTGGTTCTGGGCTATGCCTGGTATTTGTAAACCACTTGTAGATTAAGTAATAATCGAGTATAATCTTCGTGTCAGGTAGTAGAGCTCCTGGGTGGATAAATTCTATGACTCTGTTTCTTCATATATGTTTGAGCAGCTCATAAATATAAAAATCACTATGCTCCCAAGTACAGCAGTCATGTCTGTTTTCTTATGTGACTGGCGCCCTCTAGTGAATAAGGAACTTAAATTGGCCTCCACCGCAGAGGATGAGCCCAATAAAAATAAAGCTGCTTGAACAATTTCACGTTGTATAAAATAAGCAAAGATGGTGAAGCTTTGTGCATGTGAATATCCGGGAGGATAGGAATCTAGTCTCTCTAAAAACATCTTGGATTCCACAGTATAGAAGTAGTAACTAATTTTATAAGCAAAATGCAAACCAATCTGCACTTAGGTTACCAAAAGAAACAAGTTGATTATTACCCATTCACTAAACGTCTCCAAGAGTTGACTGGAATTTTTTTTTTGTCTTTTCGAGACATGGTCTCCCTGTAGCCCCAGCTGTCCTGGAACTCACTCTGTAGACCAGGCTGGCCTTGAACTCACAAAGATCCGCCTGCCTCTGCCTCCCAAGTGTGGAATTTTGTTTTATAGTTACTAGAATCATAACTAGGAGTTGAGGTGAGAAATTACTTCAACTCAGGAAACTCTAGTCTGGCAACTAGATTCAACAAATTAATAAATTATATCTCATTTGGTTAATTTCAGAGTAAAGCATTTAACAAAGACTGTGACTGCTTGAGTTATACAATAACTCAGTTACTTTCAATTACTTTCTTTCCCTGAAGCTCTGTCTACTTAAACAACCCTTATTATGCTCTGAAAGTGATGTGAGTTATAATTTTGTCGCCATAAATATTTATTAGTTACTATTTATAGCATTGAATTAGGGCTCAGGTAGTACTAACATTAACAGTGTCAGACATTTGACTCTGTGGCCTTTAAAATAAGCATCCTAAATCATCAAGTGGAGGGGAAAAAACCAAAAACAAAAACAGGTGGCACATTTGAATAAATACCAGATAAAAGTGTTATTGGATTATTCACAAAGATCATGTTTTATGCCAGGAACTATCAAATTACGAATTGCATAGCGTGTATTTTGTCTGTTCTTCAAGGGGGTAAGCCTCTTCTACTATCTTCATCTTCTTATCTGAGCTATTTTTCAAAATGAAAACCCACTCCTCGGCTCTCCTCTCTCGAGTCGATTGCCCTTTGTCTACTAAGCATCAACCTTTCAGATTCACCCCAAAGTCTTCTCGTCCACGCAGACTTCTTCCACCTACTAAGTGCCTTCTCCCTCTTCTGCGAACAACCAACGGGCTAATTTGACACAATGGCTTGGTCATACATTCCACGTATGTCGAGACTACCGAACACACACAAGCCTTGAACAATGCTGTGTTTACGGTTTGACCACAGTCTAAGCTCCATTGCTGCTTATGAGGCAAAGGCATTCGCGTAGAAGGAAAGCTCCGGCACGTATTTCTCCGTCTGGGTGCCAAAGACGAAGGCAACAAGAATGTAGGTGAGTGACCAGCAAGGTCTGCAGTACCTCGCCTACTTCACCTCTGCTCACAAACCATCCCTTCCTTTCCGTCCTGATTCCAGGGCGCATCCTGCGGAGCAGAGGTCACCGTGGGAAGGCGATGGGCCAGGAAAGGAGGGGACAGGCGCAAGGAGTGGAGGACACAGCCAGAGCCAGGTGTCCCCCTCCGGCGCTGCGGAGCCGGGGAGCTGGCGTGGCCGGAGCAGTGCGCCTGCGCCGGCCGGACGCCACTCGCGACCGCAGCAGCATCCCCGCGCCCCGGGCGGGAGGAGGTGCCGCCCCGCCCCGCGCGGCCACGTGACGCCGGCGAGGAGATTGGAGCTGCGGTGGCGCGCGGCGGCAGAGAGGAGCAGCGCCGGGCGCTCGCGGCGGTCCCCTCCTCCTCCTCCTCCGCCCTGCAGCCTCGCGTGCTCCGCTGCTCCGAGCCGCCGCCGCCCGCATCTCTGAGCCTCGGGAGGAGGAGGATCCCGGCCGCCGAGCCGCCCGAGCCCGGTTCCCAACGCCTGCCCGCTGCCGTCGCGGTCCCCGGGGGCCGCTCCCGCCGCGGGGTCTCCGCGCGCTCCCTCCCTCCCGCCTCCACCGCCCGCGTCTCTCGGCAGCGCGATGGGGCTGCTGGACTCGCCGCCAGGCAGCGTCCTGAACGCGATGTCCACGGCGCTCAATGACACCGTGGAGTTCTACCGCTGGACCTGGTCCATCGCAGGTAAAGCCTCCGCATCCTCGCCGCGGCCTCGGGGCCGTGCACACGCCTGCCGCGGCCTCCCTGGGCGCGGGCCGGGCCCGCACCCTGCGGTTGTTGGGGCGTCCTCGCACAGGCTTGGGCTCGGGCGCCGAGGTTGTGCACTGGTTAATCCGATCCCAGCGTTAAGCTCCCCGCGCCCCCGGCCCCGCACGCTTCTCCTCCCGGCTCCCATCCTCTCTCCCATTTGATGCAGGAGCTGACATCAGATTCAGCGGATGCAGGCAGGAGCCCGTCGCCGGAGCCACCCCGCCCTGGGCGCCCGCATTTCCCCACAGCATCTCCTGGTTCTCTTATTCGCAGGACTGGCTTTAACATTTACTGATACTCCGTACAGAGAGAGGCCTCGAGATGGAGGAGGGCCCCAATGGTACCCAGGACTCTTTTCTTCAGCTTCCCGAAGGCTTTGAGAGAACCCTCTTCTTTTATGTGATTTATCGCACCATGTATAGTGTAATTTGGACTGAAGAGTAAAATAGTATTATTTGACCCCCTTCTGAAGAACATTAGTTTTTGCAGCTTCCCAGTAGCAAATCTGTTAAGAGACTGCCCATGGTGGCTTTGCGCAGTGCAGTGCAGTGCAGTGCAGCCAGAGGGGAGGGACAGGGAGTCTTGGGAAAAGGGTCTCCGCAGCAGCACCTAGAGGTTAGCCCTGAAGCCTGCAAATCCGCAGCTTTCTGAAGTCTGAACTTTTCCCTCAGTTGTTCAGGCAGGACTGTCTTTTGGGTGACTTCTGTGGCTTTCCCAGCTGAGGCACTTGGAAAGTAAATTTTCACGTTTACTATTTCTTCATTTGCTTCACCGTCCTTGGTGGTAAAACGTTGAAAAGTTTTCCAAATCATCAATGTTAAGATTAAACGGTTGTAGGAAGGATTTTATGGTTTAAATTTTCTAATACTTTGCATTGTGGTTCTGTGTCCCAGCAGAGGAGGAGATTAAGCCAGGCTATCATTGCTATCTTGCCTGCAAATGAAAATTGGCTTCTGTAGTTTTTGTTTATTGTCTGGTCAAATGAGACAGTGGTTACAGCACATATACAGTATGATATTTGAGGTGTATGTTGTAGATAGGATGCTTGCCAAAAATTTGTTTTTATTGTATTGAGAAAAATGACTTTTTAGACACAGATGCTTCCTTGACTTCTGTAGAAAAGGGTGATATTTTTCAGTAGATCACAATTTTGACACAGCAAACTAAGCAATTTCATAAGGCGTTGTAGCCTTATGAAATGGTTAAAAGGCAAGTGCAATGGACTGCCTCTTCTTTAAGTCCTTCCTTGAGGTGCTCTTGCACTCATAACCTGCACTAATTGGGGAGGAAGCTCCCTTTCCTTCATCCCTATGATACTGCTTTGAGAATTGCATCAGAGCTTCTTGCACAATTGTGCAGAGCTGAACAGCAGACAAGCTCTCTGGTAGGTGTAATTGCACTTTGCATTCTTTGGAGTTAGGCACTGTTGTGGTCCTCCAGTCACCTTGTAGCCAGAACCACACCTAGTTCTCAGTCCTGTCTCTCATTCCCTTCTCATCTTCTGAGACTCAGAAAAGTTGAGGGCACAGGTAGAACACACCTTCCTGTGGTGGTTCATTCCTTCGATGTAAAAGATTATGAATGGAATTAGAAGTTTTGTATGGCCACTCATGTGAAAGCTTTGCTTGTAGGCCTTGGGAGGGGGCATATAAAATAATATAATATCATGGGTCAAGCTTGAGAAGTAAAGAGTAGCTACAGGGACATTCAAGTGACCTCTTGCTAGCAGGTGAGCGGGAAGGTATTCATCCATGCTGTTAACTATCCATTTACGAAACCTGAGACTGCTTCTTAGCTTCTGTAACAAGCTACCTTGAGCAGGCTGAGGTGCTTCTAACCCCAGAGAGGCTCAGTGGTGATGGTCTGGTAGCCTTGCTGCAGCATATGGAGAACATTGTTAAGGTTGTAAAAGAACATACCATCTACTTCTGTAGTTTTTTTATTCCTTGAATAATGAAAATCTGGCTTAAAGGGGCTTCAAAGTAGAAATGGAGGCTTATGAGGTGGTGCTGAAGAAAAGTTGGTGACTCAGGTGTTTGGAAAGAGGGAAATAAAAATGGGCGGAGATGAAGATGCTCTTGAGAAATGGTGGTAAGTGTGATGAAAGGATGCAGATTATTCAGGAAGAGCAGGCTGAGCTTGGCCCCTCCCTGAGTGTCTCATTGCTTGCACTATAGGAGTGAGCTGCTTTCTCTCCCTTTTATTAGTTCCTTACATACCTCTCTCCTCAGAGTTCCTATGTAAGCACAATAAACTACCATTATGAACTGTTATAATAGGAAGGTTATAGATTTGTAGACTCTATTTGATGGCCTAAGACATATTTGCCCTAGGGCAAATCGCTTCTGGAAAAATGTAATTTTAACTTCTGATATCAAATGGTGCTGTTTAATAAACTACAGCCAAGGTGAAGTCTACTAACTGGGCTTTTCAAAAAGCATATATCTAGCAAATACAGAATGTAGTCCTCTGTGTGCTTTTATCATATTACCACACTATACACTGGAATTGAAATTTTAAAAGAGCTGTACTTTTTGAAAAACAGTAATAATTTTGACTTCTGTATATTAAACGTTTAGATACTCATGACAAATAAGTTGATCTTGGTTTATGTAGAAAAAAAACCCAGAGATGTGGGCCTTAATAAAACCAGTTGGTGATATTGGAATAGGTGGTCTGATGTCCTGGTATTTGTTGTTTTCCCTTTGAGTGTGTTAACATGATTAAGCTCAAAAAGATATAGCAAATTAAACTTGTGTATAAAAATTTTTAACATCTAAATATTCCCTACTCTGTATCACATTATCTACTTTATGCATTGCATTTATGTATTATTCTAATTAATATTTGTTCATGGTTTCTTGTTTCCCCAGCATTTAGCATAGAAATGCCTTAGAAAGTCAGTAGACTACCCATAGTGAAACCCTGCATCTCCTGAGCTGCCATCTTTCTTTTGACCAGGCGTCATGGAGCGTGGGTGCACGTTTGTGTTGATGAAAGGTGGTTGGCAGGCCTCCGCTGCTCTGAGGTAGAGTACTCTGCAGTTTTGTGACAATTTCTGTGTAGTAGAAGTTAGAGCATAAATACTCAGCTTAGATGGTTTCTTGAGTTCACTTTGAACAAGGTAGAAGGTAGGGGAGGGGTGAATGGCGTAGGAGGGAAGATTTCTTTAAGATGATGACAGGCTTGAGAAGACAGGATTATATGGTGTAAGTAACTGCACATAGTTCATATACAGTTCTGTATTCCAGGCACAGGTCTGGGTCCAAGAGAAGGCAGCCACTAGGTCACAGCTTACAAAGTCTTGGAGCCACTGTCATTCTTTCTCCTTGGAATCCTGGCTTGAAGGCTATGTGGTCTAGGAGGGAGGCCTCTCCTCAGAAGAGCTCTTCTCTAGGCCTCTGTATGGTTATCTCTGTGTTTCCAACTTCCTGGCCATCCTGAGTGGGGAAAGCAGCATTTTAGCAGGTTCCCCACAGGCTCCTCCCTCACCCAGCAGTGAGTGAGCTGATGGGCGTTGTAGGCCAGGGAAAGGAGACTAGAGCAAAGGTGCCAAAGGCAAGGGGAGCAAGAGCTGAACCTGGGAAACTGGGGCTGTGTAGAGCCCTCCCACCTGTGGGAGGGATACTTAACTCAGCTGTAATAAGCTGGAGTAAAAGCAAGTTGAGCCCAAAGCTTGCTGGGCCTCGGAGGAGCAGCAGGGGTTTGAAACATTGTGCAGTGTGCTGATGTTACTGTAATTTGACATAGTCAATGTGGAGTTTTTCATATGTGTTAATATCTAAAGTAGGTTTTATGTGTTTGGATTAGCCTAGCAACCCATTGACTCTGTGTGTGTTGTTGTTGTTGTTGTTGTTGTTTGAGAAAAGACATTCTAAATTCTGGCAGCTGACTTTTCTGTATCTTTTTGGTTAGGGGACAGGGTTTGAGATAGAATGGTTTTGGTATGTGACCCAGGCTAACTCCGAGCTCACTGTGTAGTCCAGGCTACCTTCAAGAGCTTCCTGTCTGGGCTGAAGAGATGGCCTAGCGGTTAAGAGCGCCGACCGCTCTTGTAGAGGACCCGGGTTCGATCCCCAGCACCCACATGGCGGCTGAGAACCATCTGAAACTCCAATTCCAGGAGAACTCCAGGTCCAGGGGTATCCGACACCCTCTTCTGACCTCCGCGACATTGCACAACACGGGTGCACACACTTGCATGCAGACAGTACATTCATACACATACAGAAATAAATAAATGCCGGGCGTGGTGGCGCACGCCTTTAATCCTAGCACTTGGGAGGCAGAGGCATGCAGATCTCTATGAGTTCGAGGCCAGCCTGGTCTACAGAGTGAGTTCCAGGACAGCCAGAGCTACAGGGAGACCCTGTCTCAAAAAGACCAAAAAAAAAAAAAGAGCTTCCTGTCTTTACCTCCAAAGGTAAGAGATTACATACTAATTTAAAACAAATGTGTGGTGCATGTCTTTAATCCCAGCACTCAGGAGACAGAGCCAGGTAGATCTCTGTGTATTTGAGGCTAACCTGGTCTACATAGCAGGGTCCATGCCAGACGGAGCCACACAGTGAGACCCTGTCTCAAACAAATACTCCACCCCGCAACATGCAAATATGTGGACTATTACCAGCTTCTAGAGAATCCCCTGGTCTGTTTATGGTGAGGTCTTGTCTGCAGCTTTCCTGAAGCCTCTGGGAGGCCCAGACAATTTTAGAGGTTTGGGTAGGTTTGGTACTTTTTCTTCACCACAGTGTGACTTGAGGCTGCACACTTCTGGACTTAAGTGCCTCATGCTCCCTTGTCCTCGCCAACATAGCACATAGCAAAACACACAGACAGGTAGATGCTAGGAAGGGAGAGAGCACAGCTCTGAGACTGGTGTCAGATTCTTCAGCTTAGAGAGACAGAGTTTTAAGAATGGAAATCTCAGACAATAGTTTCTGAATCTTCAGAAGTAAGTACTTGATCATCCTTTTTAAAATGTTGTGTTTTATTTTTTCTCAAGTCATACAGTAAAGTCACCTGCGAATGATTTAATGTATTATTTTGAGTTACATATATATTAGCATAAAAGAAGAGCTGTTTCACGGAGTGTCTTTTCTCATGGTAGATGCCTCCTCCTCATTGTTAAGACATTTTGTCTGTAAAAAAAAAGAAAATTGGGCTGGAGAGATGGCCTAGCGGTTAAGAGTGCCAACCGCTCTTACAGAGGACCCAGGTTCGATCCCCAGCACCCACATGGCGGCCGAGAACCATCTGAAACTCCAATTCCAGGAGAACTCCAGTTCCAGGGGAATCCGACACCCTCTTCTGACCTCCGCGGCATTGCACAACACGGGCGCACAAACTTGCATGCAGACAGTACATTCATACACATACAGAAATAAATAAAATTAAAAAAAAAAAGAAAATCAAAGTTTCATTTTCCTTAGGGTGAGAATGTGTGAGGGCATATCATTTTAAAAAATCATATGTGTTTTGGCATTTAGAAAAGAGAAGAAATGCATAGCTTTCAGAACCAGTTTCCAGCTCAGCATCCTAACTTGGCCATGGGCCTGCAGCTCTAGCCAGCTTGGGGTGACTCCTTGGTCCTTGTAAACTGTATGCCTGCCCAACTCTCTCCTTACAGCATTCCTTGCTCATCTTTCCCCTGTTCACTCTTAGCTCTGTTTGCCAAACCATTGTCAGAATGCAGCAACTGCTGCTGCCCTGACCTGAAACTACTGATAGTCTTTAGCGCTCATCAATTTCCTTGCTTGCACCTGTCTTTCTGTGACTCTGAACTATACAAACCATCATCATTTTATAGTTTTCTCCTCAGTACTAGGGAGACAGACAGACAGACATAGACACACACACACACACACACACACACACACACACACACACTGATTTGATATATATCAAGAGATAACCCCTTATACTAGCTTTTTTAAATTTTTAATTTTCGAAACAGAGTCTCACTATGGTAGGTGAGGCCTTGAACTTGCAATCCCTCTGCCTCAGCCTCCTGAGTCCTGGCATTATGGATAGGTACCACCATGCCTGGTATTAAACTGTGGAAAAGTTTTTTAGTGTATGTGTTTGTGGTGGTAGGATTGAACTCAAGACTTAACCACTAAGCTATATTCCCAGCTTTGTAGAAAGGTTTTTAAAATTACCTATGCCATAAATTAATCATAAATTCAGTTGCTGTTTACTGAATCTAATGAATAAACCAGTAAATCATTCAGTAGCACCACACAGAGATATGAGTCAGTTGCACATTCTCTCCTCTTCTTCCGGCCTGCGGAAGCACTGTGATGTAAATGAGGAGGCTGCAAGATGCAGGAACCCCAAGTGCTTTGGACTGGATTCTGGCCACCTGGCTTCAGTCTTGAGGCTAGCCACTTAGTGTGAGAGCTTGGAGAAGTCCTTTATCCCAAAACTCACTGTTTTTCATCTGTAAATGAAGAGGATTGAATTTGGTAACAACCTTTCAGGTCCTACCTGGCTCTATAGTTCTGGATATAGATACCACTTTCTTTTTTCTTTAACTAGAAAGAGCAGTTTCAAGTAAACATTCATTGACTATTAATTTGAAAATATCATTTACTAATTTATATAATTTCCAAAACCCTTATTAGGACTGCCCAAACAGTAAAAATAGTAGCTTTGTGCTTAGTCTTTTGTTTTGAGACAGGGTCTCACAATGTAGTTCTCACTGGCCTGGAACTATGTAGATAGGCTGGCCTCAAACTCACAAAGACCCACCTGCCTGTGGCTCCTGAGTGCTGGGCCTAAAGGCGTGTGCCACCACACCCGGCTATACTTAGTCATTTTAACTTTGTCTTGCCTGCTCTACAAGAACTGTGTTGAGGAGTAGAGAAACAAAGACTAAGGAAGCATAAGCCCTGGCCTGAACCAGCAGTGTGTGTGCTGCTGGATCACTGTTTAATTATCTCAGTATTCCATGGATAACCAAGAGTAAGCTGTTTTTCTTCTTCTTCTTCTTCTTCTTCTTCTTCTTCTTCTTCTTCTTCTTCTTCTTTTTTTCAAAAACAGGAGCAATAACAGAAAAATACAAAGTTATCTCAATTACATGCTAATTTTATTATGTGAAATGCAGCTTCCCAGAGTGGCTTGTTCTGTGGGCTTGGACAAATGATTAATGTGTTCTTTGGGCCTCATATTTCACCTGTACAATGAGAGAGTGCAACTCTCAAGTGCTTCTCATCTGCAGTCACTCTGTAATCTGCTTCTACCAAATTCTCATCTTTCCTAAAACAGCGACGTAAATATAATATAAACTCAGTATTTCTTGCTTAAGAGAATATTTTTTCTTTAGGAAAACTTCAGGTTTTCTATCTCATTTTCCAACTTTTCAATGACAGGTACTTTTTTGATCATTTCTAATTTAAGTTTGGAAGCATAGTTTAAATTTTTTTAATAAAACTGCTGAAAGTGTGTATGACTCACAGGAAGGGGAAAATAAATTAAATGGTTTTGATTTAAGTATATGTCTCAACTAATCAGTCTATTAATTAAAAAAAAAAAACTCTTGACATTTTTTTTTTTTTTTGGTCTTTTCAAGACAGGGTCTCCCTGTAGCCCAGCTATCCTGGAACTCACTCTATAGATAACCAGGCTGGCCTTGAACTCACAAAGATCCACCTGCCTCTGCCTTTGTTAGGATTAAAGACGTGCTCCACTACGCCCGGCTTTCTTGTCATTTTTTGTGGAATACTGTCATTATTAAATATCTTAGTATGGTGTTTTGTTTATGACTATATTTTAATTGTTTCTTGAGGTTTACAAGACAGGTGCATTAATCCACTGAGAGAATCTGTTCCTGGAATATGAAATCACATAAAATATTTTATGATTCGGAACTAGAGCATTTGAAGGAGCAAACATTTCTGTTCTCATTTTTATTTATTAAATGCAAACTTAGACACAAATCTGTATTATTAATCCATTTCACATCTTTTTTTGCATACTTTATGTATTTAGTTGCATTTTACCAGAGCCAAGAGGTAGAAGCAGTTGAGATATGAGCCAATAAACAAAATGTGGCACTTAGAAATAAAATCATGCCGGGTGTGGTGATGCACGCCTTTAATCCTAGCACTTGGGAGGCAGAGACAGACCGATCTTTGTGAGTTCAAGGCCAGCCTGGTCTACAGAGTGAATTCCAGGACAGCTGGGGCTACAGGGAGACCCTGTCTCGAAAAGACCAAAAACAAACAAACAAAAGAAATAAAATCATATGTTTTCCATTTAAAAAAGGAAAGAAATTCCTTTCTTTCATACAGTGCATAAGCCTTAAGGACATTAAACTCAGACACAAATAGACAAATCATGTGTCACTCTACTCACATGGCCTTGCTAAAGTAAATTAATAGACGCAGGATTTAGAACAGTGAGTGCCAAGGCCTGGACAGAGAGAACTATCTGGAGGAATTGCTGTTAATTCCTCCAGATAGGAGGATTTGCAAGGAATTTGCAAAATGAGGGCTCCATTTTGCAAAACAAAAGTAGTTGTGGAGATGGGTTGCACAATGAATAACACCAGAATACACGCTTACAGTGATTATGATGGGAAAATTCATGCTGTTCCTCACAATGAGAAAAACTCTTTGGGTCACACATACACACACTGGGGGACTAGTTGGGAAACTGTAAGGGGATCATTGGAAGGGAGAGGGGGCATCAGGGAGCATATGAAAATGTCATACCGGGGGCCTGGAGAGATGGCCTAGCGGTTAAGAGCGCCGACTGCTCTTGCAGAGGACCCAAATTTGATCCCCAGCACCCACATGGCAGCTGAGAACCATCTGCAACTCCAGTTCCAGGGGAATCTGACACCCTCTTCTGACCTCCACAGCATTGCAGGACACGGGTGCACAAACCTGCATGCAGACAGTACATTCATACACATACAAAAATAAAAAATTAAAAAATATATTTAAAAAAAAGAAAGAAAATGTCATAATGAAACCCACTATTACTATATTATAGTTATATTAGCATAAAATTAATATATGCTAATAAAAATATAGATAAGAATTTTGTATACTATAAAATAAATACAATGGCATCCCTAAACATGACCTTCCTTCATTGAATGCTGAAGCAATTCATTTTAAAAAGTTTTTAGCTTAAAGTAAAATGTCTTTATTTAGAGAATGAAAAGGCATCAACTGAAAAGTGCCCACTTGGTGCATGCACGTGGTATACCTATATACATGCAAGCAAAAACACTCACGCACATGAAAACAAAAATAAGTAAACCTTTTTAAAAAGTGCCCACTTGGCTAGAAAACAGCAAATAAGAAAGAAGACAATTTTGAATTTGTATTTTGCTTTACACTTTTGTAACAGCAATGGAAGATTGGCCTGAGACATTTTATTTTCATATGCTTAGGAGTCCCTCAGATTCATAGACAGCCAGTATGGTGGAAACGGGTATAAATGGGCTATTTTGTACATAGCCTGATGCTCTTGCCAAGCCTCTGACCTGTACGTCTTCCTTATTTTAATTTCTCTCATTTCTACCTTATTTATATCCTATTACTAAATTAATGTTCCTATAGAATACTAAACCTGACCAAAATCACAACTCTAACATGGACACAAAGAAAGGCATCTAAAATGCTTGAAGTTACCATTAGGGCAGGTGTATGAACTGAAACTAAAAAGTAATATTTCTTAGATAAATTTATATGCACATAAGTGAATGAATGTTTATCTAAGATACGACGTGACGTGATGTACCTGAGATGGAACTCTCTTCCATATGATGGAGTGGTATGGCTGCAGAAAGTGTATTCAAAGTCACCTCTGAAGTTCTTTACCAAATTTCAGGATAATAAATTAATGAAAGGATAATAAATTCAAGGCAGACAGTATTTTATCTAGATCTAGTGAATATTTAGTTTATAGAACTGTTGAAGCCAAGGTCCCCCCCACACACTTTACACACACACATATACACACGCACACCTGCAAATGGTATTTAAAATCTTTTTTTTTTATTTTATTTTATTTATTTTCTATGTGTATGAATGTACTGTCTGCATGTAGGTTTGTGCACCCGTGTCGTGCAATGCCGCGGAGGTCAGAAGAGGGTGTTGGATTCCCCTGGAACTGGAGTTCTCCTGGAATTGGAGTTTCAGACCGTTCTCAGCCGCCATGTGGGTGCTGGGGATCAAACCCAGGTCCTCTGCAAGAGCATTCAGCGCTCTTAACTGCTAGGCTATCTCTCCAGCCCTAAAATCTTTTTAGTTAGCAGGAAGCAAGCATCATTCTGACTGTCCTAACGCTCTGAGATTATTGGCAGCGCTGAGTGGTTGTTTGAACTTGGAAGTCCTGGGTTAATATGAGGTTTTATGAAGTAGGGAAAGGATGGAGCTGCTTGCCGATGTTCTCTGATCTTGACTTCTAGGATTCGTGACCTCATCGGCCTTTTAAAATCTCTCTGTAGATATTTTCCCCTTTCCCATACAAACTGGCTTTAATAGATATGCTACTTTTTTTTAATTTTATTTATTTCTGTATGTGTGAATGTACTGTCTGCATGCAAGTTTGTGCACCCGTGTCGTGCAATGCCACGGAGGTCAGAAGAGGGTGTCGGACTCCCCTGGAACTGGAATTCTCCTGGAATTGGAGTTTCAGATGGTTCTCGGCCGCCATGTGGGTGCTGGGGATCGAACCCGGGTCCTCTGTAAGAGCGGTCGGCGCTCTTAACCACTAGGCCATCTCTCCAGCTACTTTTAAGCTACAAATTAGATATCACTCACACATGGTAGGATACTGTGCCATAGGTAGCGCTTGTACTGTGGGCTGTTAGAGATTGTCTGAGGTTGCAGTAGGACATCTTAAACACTCTGTATTTGATCTTAATAGCACCTCTTTAAATTAGGTATTTATATATCATCTGTAGGTGAAGAAAGACTCTTAAAACTACACAAACAGAAAGTCCCAGAGCTGGGATAGAATGAAGGTCTCTCTGAGAAGGTTTCTTTTTCTGTGACACAGCATAGCCTGCCCACTCATTCATCGGTACGTATTGGCTGCTCACTGAGTGCTGGGCACTGTAGTTAGGGCTTTGTGCTCACCACATTTAGTCCTTGTTCTCTTCAGGTTGGGTGGCATTGTTATCCTCATCTTCCCAGAGAGTAGACATGCATTTCCTTTTCCTGGATTTATACACGTAATTCTTTTTTTTTTTTTTTTTTGTCTTTTTGAGACAGGGTCTTCCTGTAGCTCTGGCTGTCCTGGAACTCACTCTGTAGACCAGGCTGGCCTTCAACTCACAGAGATCTGCCTGCCTCTGCCTCCCAAATGCTAGGATTAAAGGCCTGCATCACCACGCCCAGTTTATACAGGTAATGCTTACGTAATTCTTAACCCTCCCCAGTTAAAGTGACTTCCAGCTGGTGCTGCCTGTGGATTCACTCTTCCTATGTTCAGTCTTTCCCCCTTGTACCTTCCAAATCCATCCTTGTTTTTCTGCTTTCTGCAGCAAATTTTATGGGTTTTTTTTTTCTCCCTTTTAACTTTTATTATGATGGCGGTTCAGACTTGAAAGCAGTATGCGTCTCCCTTTGTTTAGTTCCCCTCTTCATTCTTTTCTCTGAGGCGACTGCTACATAACTGAGGCAGGAGAGCGTCCTTGGCCTCTTGTTCTAGGCTGTACTGAACTGTGAGGCCACCTACTCTCCCTGCCTGCCCATCATCTCGACCTCCATTTTCCCGTGGCCCAACCTCTGCCTGTGTCCACCACTGTGCTCTGTTGAAAGCCGCCTTTTCCTTACTGTGCATCCCTTGCTCTTCTGTCCCCATTCCTGACCGAATGGGAGTTAAAGCAGAAAATTCTCTGAAAGAGGAAGAGGATCCGAGTGCCAGCTGTCCTTGACCTCCTTCCGCCATGCAGAATCTGGGCTTGACTTCCAAGTGTCGGTCAGGCCAGTACCTGTCCCATTCTTCTGCAGTCTCCAACTGTTTACTATGGTGGAAAAAGTAGGAGTGTTAAATGAACTCAACTTATTAATTTGAAAAGCAGGGGCTGGCAGAATTGACCAGAGTCCAAGTCAACAGCTCCAGAGAGAGTGGACTGTTTTACCTCTCATCCACCTGTGCCCCTTTTCTAAGCCTAGGGAACAACCTGCGGAAGAGGGGGCGTGGTAGAATGTAAGGGCTGCGATTGGGGTGAATGGTGAAACTACAGCAATGTAGTCTGGACACTCATTTGATCAACTTGATTGAACAAACAACCTGTCACCCCCCACTGGATGGTGGGGCTGTAGGTGTTTGGGCACAACAGCCTGCAGATAGGTTTTGCATGAAGGATGCTTGTACTCATGGATTATCACTTATAGCTAAAAATGAAAAAAAAAAAAGAGAGAAAGATGCAGGACAGTTATGGCAGAATGCATGATCTGGGATGGGGTGGGGGGGAAAGGGAAATATAAGGGCCTGAAACTAATTGGAAAAAATGTATGAAATAAAAAAAAAAAAAAAAAAAAAAAAAAAAAAAAAAAGAAAAGCAGGGGCTGGAGAGATGGCCTAGCGGTTACGAGCACCGACGCTCTTGCAGAGGACCGGGGTTCGATCCCCAGCACCCACATGGCGGCTAAGAACCGTCTGAAACTCCAATTCCAGGAGTTCTCCAGTTCCAGGGGAATCTGACACCCTCTTCTGACCTCCACGGCATTGCACGACACGGGTGCACAAACCTGCATGCAGACAGTGCATTCATACACATACAGAAATAAATAAAATTAATAAAAAAATTTTTTTAAAAAAAGAAAAGCAAAGCCTGGGCCAGCCATGGAGGCACAAGCCTATGATCCCAGCCCTCAGGAGGCTGAGGTTGGAGTATTCCAAGTTTTAGGATAGACTAAGCTACCTAAGAAGACAGCAAAACAAAACAAACAAAATCCAAATAATAGGACTATTTTAAGGCATATTTGATTGCATTTTACCCTAATTGGCTCTTTGTCTATTTTCTAGAACCATATAATATTACTCATTCTGACAAAGAAAAAGGGCAGTGATTTGAATATTCATATTATCTACCATAGCTAATATTGGATGAAGTGGTGGCGCACAATCATAGGGCAGAAGATGACACTGGATGTGGAAGTCAGCTCTTCATTTCTTTCCCTTCTCTTTGTCCCTCCTTTCTCTTCCTCCCTTCCCCTTTTCTCCTTTCCCCTCTCTCCCCCCAACCCACAACTCTCTCTGCTGCTTATCTTATCCAAGCTGGCAGAGAACACGTAGCCTTCTTGGCCCAGCCTCTTGATCAGCCGGGACTTTAGGAGCGCCTCCACTCCCTGGAATCATGTTATTCTTGCAGTCTTATCTTTTTTGCCTGTACCACCTTGCCTCTGCTCTGGGAACTGTTCCAAGGCATCATCTAAGATGATCTCCTCCTGGGCTGGAGGGATAGCACAGCCCTTAAAGGCTGAGGCTGAGAACCACAAAAAAGATGATCTCCTCCTGTATCCTTGCTTCTTTCTAGTCTAGGAATCTGGATATTCTTTAAAAAAAAAAGAATATGAGTAATATTTTCTTCTAGGACATAACAGAATTTTACTAGATTAGACTACTTCAGAAAGAAAATTCATTTGACTAGTGGAAATTCTGAGCTGCACAAAAGTTTAAATCAGGCTTTCAAAGAAAAAAAAATAGACCTATTAGAGGTTTTTGGTTTTTTCGTGGTTATTGTTTTTTTTGTTGTTGTTTTTTTGTTTTTTTGTTTTTTTTTTTTGTCTTTTCGAGACAGGGTCTCCGTGTAGCCCCAGCTGTCTTGGAACTCACTCTGTAGACGAGGCTGGCCTTGAACTCACAGAGATCCGCCTGCCTCTGCCTCCCAAGTGCTAGGATTAAAGGTGTGCGCTACCACGACCAGCTCCTATTCGAGGTTTTTAAGGATGTTATAGTAATTCTGGTTGTTTATAAGCAGAGGCTACTTGTGTTATTTAAAAATTATTGGATTACCAGTATTTTATTGCTTACTAAAATATTTTATATTTTCTAAAAATATTGTATTGAATTGAATTGTATTGTATTTGTCTTTTTGATACAGGGTCTCCCTGTAGCCCCAGCTGGCCTAGAACTCCCTATGTAGACTGGGCTGGTCTTGAACTCACAGAGATCCACCTGCCTCCTAAGTGCTGGGATTAAAGGTGTGTGGCACCATACCCCGCCTAAAAAGATTTTTAAAATAGCCTTACGACATAATTTAAAAATTAAATTAGCGAGGGCTGATGAAATGGTTCATCAGGTAAAAGTGAAAGTGCTTGCCATACAACCTGATGACCAGAGTTTAATACCCAGCATCCTCTGACCTACACAACATGCCATGGCATGTACGCACATGCAAACACAACCCTATCTATGCACAGAGCAAATAAGTAAAATTTAAAAATTAAGTTAGTGAGAATAAGTAGAGTGAACCATCAAATATTTTGTCTTTTCAGCATGTGGGTGATAAAGCATCCTTGCCTTCTCAGAGGACAACCTTCATGATTTAGTCATCAGTGCTCATTTTTCTTTAAGTCTTCTGTTGGAAGAGACAATTTAGTGATTATTGTCAATAATAATGACCCTTCACTCTGTCAGACATGATCCACATATTATCTAACTCTTCATAGTGCTGCAGTCACCCGTGAAGCCAGGGCGACTCCCTGCTGGCTGGCAAGTGAGGATTTCCAGTGTTGGGGGTCTGGTTTGTGCCACCATATTTAGAGCTAGAGAACTCAGAAGGGCAGGAAAAAAGTTTAGAAGACACCAAAGACTTGTGCAGGGAGAGGGGCACACTGATTGTGACTTCAGACACTTCTATGAAGATTACCTCATTGAATCTTCTGATATCACTCTGTGAGGTAATGATTACCTAAGGGAGGGAGGGAAGAAAGGAGAGAAAGAGGGAGGGAAGAAGGGAGGAAGGAAAGAGAAGGGGAGGGAGGGAGGGAGAGACGGAGGGAAGGAGGGAGGGAGGGATGGAGGGAAGGAGGGAGGACGGAGGAATGAGGGAGAGGAGGGAGTGGAAGAGGGAGGGAGGGAGGGAGGAGGGAGGAGGGAGGGAGGGAGGGAGGGAGGACCGGCCTGAGGGCCAGCACACTTGATTCCCAGTGCCTGGCTATTTTTTCCACCCACCTTCCTGGCTGTGTGGCCTAGGCGCAGACTTTTCTCATTTCAGGCTCTGTGCTTTCACTTGTGACCTCGAGCTCTGATAAGATTTTAATGGTCCTCCACCTGTCTGCCGCTCTGGCGGTTCCTCTGTAACTCCAGAGTCTCCGGACAGTCCCACCTAGGATCCCACAAGTACCTACACACGTTATTGACTTCCGCCCTCTTTCTCCTAGACCCGATCTGTTTCCTGCTGTACTCCATACAGGATCTAGACCTTCCCACTGCCAGTCAGGTCATAATTGGGGGGGGGGGGGGGATCGAGTTTGTCTCTTTCTTTAACCTCTTCCAAAATCTGTAGATTTTGCCCTTGCAAACTTCCTGTTGTCTTCCCTGTCCATCCATTTCCAGAGCAGCCCCAAGAGCTTGGGATTCCATCACCTCATCATTGTAAAGGAGCAGGCTAGCTACCTGTCAGAATCTCCACGGTGGCATCACGGTCATGGTGTTGGGCCTTACCTTCAGGGGTTGATCTGGGGGTAGACCTGGGAGTTAATACTTTAAATAGCACATTCTTCTTACGTGTTGTGTCCAGCAGACAGAGTCTTGGCTGGTTTCCACGCCACTGTCACCAGGGTCCTTTGAAAGCCCAAGCCATCCCAGAATCTCTCCAGCATCTCCCTGGTGAACTCCAGTGCCTCGTCGGTTGGAAGACCCCCTGGAGAGTCTCCACGGGTTCTCTGCCCCCTTCTCTTGGATATATCCTCTACTTTGGGTCTGCTTAGTTTTCAGAATAAATATTTTACTTGTTTATATATTCGATTTCAGAATAAGTATTTACTTGTTTATATATTTGATTCAGAGTGTTTAGATGTCTCATTTGCATATCTCCTGTGAGGCTCCTAAGGGTACTTTGGACAGTTTCTCTAATTTTTCTTTTCTGAATTAAGACCTTTCTGCCTACCTGGCTGCTTGGCATGTTTTGTTTTCCAAGTAGTTCAAATGTCTGCTATTTAAAAAAAACGTGTATGAATGTATTGCCTGCATGTATGCAAGTGCACCTATGCCACACAATGCCCACAGAGGTTGAAAGAGGGCATTAGATTCCCTGGAGATACAGATGGTTGTTAGCTGCCATGTGGGTGCTGGGAACTGAGCCTGGGGCTTTTGAGAGAGCAGCCAGTGCTCTTAAATACTGACCCATCTCTCCAGCCCCCACGTCTGCAGTTGAGTAGTGTCTTGTCCCCTTCCTGTCCCCTAGTACTGCCCCTGCATACCTTGCACTCATGTTGCTGTGGAGTTGTTGGTTTCTCGTATATCCCTAATTGTTCATGATCAGGATATTGACAGAATTCTGGAAATCCATCTTCTGTCCCCCCCAGCATGTGTGGTCTCTACTTGGACTCAGTATAACTTAAATGAGTGGAGATTCAACCTAACTTGAAAAATGCTTTCTTCAAAATTTGAGTTGATGATACGGAAAATTTATTAATAATTTGAAGGTTATATAAAATACATAAAGATTCAGCACTTGTGATATTCCTTTACCATTTTAGCCCTCTAACATGTTTTAGGTTCAAGCCATGAGAGGAGGTCTGTTACTAATGGTGCGCATTCAGGGCGCTGCTGGGCTATCCTCAGACCTTCTCAGTAAAAGGACACATACCAGCTATATAGGATATTTGAGTCTTATTGGAAGCACTAAGGGAGATACTGCACTTAAGTGCAGGAAACACATCCATGTACTAGGGATACGGAGAATCCAAGCAGTAGGTTGAGCTTACCAGGAAACACATCCATGTAGAGATACGGAGAATCTGAGCCTCAGGTTGAGCTTCCCAGGAAACTCATCCATGTAGAGATACAGAGAATCTGAGCCTCAGGTTGAGCTTCCCAGGAAACACATCCATGTAGAGATATGGAGAATCTGAGCATCAGGTTGAGCTCCCCAGGAAAACACATCTATGTAGAGATGAGGCGAATCTGAGCCTCATGTTGAGCTTCCCAGGAAACACATCCATGTAGAGATGAGGAGAATCTGAGCATCAGGTTGAGCTTCCCAGGAAACACATCTATGTAGAGATATGGAGAATCTGAGCATTAGGTTGAGCTTCCCAGGAAACACATCCATGTAGAGATATGGAGAATCTGAGCATCAGGTTGAGCTTCCCAGGAAACACATCCATGTAGAGATGAGGAGAGTTCCAAGCATCAGGTTGAGCTTCCCAGGAAATGTGCAGTCTTTCTAGAAAGGGGCCACATCCCATACTAACTGTATCAATCAGTCTGCATGTTACTCCATGTGGGTTTGTTGCTGTTTCATTAAAGCTGGAAAATCACTAATGTAGTTTGTTCTTTCCCCTTCAGTGTTCATAGATGAAGGAAATGGAGGGAGAATGTGCCCCAGATTCCTAGGCACCACAGAAGGCCCGTGCTAGCATGTAGCTGGGTGTTGCTGGCTGTGTCCTGTGTGCATTCTGTTGTTCCCGATGGTCCTCCACCATCTTTTCTGTTGGCTTCCCTTAGTGGGTGACATGGTGGAGTCTTCAGCTTCCCACTCTTGTTCTCTCTCTCTCTCTCTCTCTCTCTCTCTCTCTCTCTCTCTCCTAATAGTCCCCTCTAAATGGCTCCATTGAATGAGAGAGTGAGATGGCATACGAGTGCACCGTACAACAGGAGGGAGCAAAGTAGACACATTGGGACATCTATAGTCCTAGCGACTTTGGGAGGCTGAGGCAGGAGGGTCACTAGAGCTCACCTGTTTAAGCGCAGCCTGGAAACAGTGAGACCTCTCCCTCCACTTCAGATAATTAAAGGAGCACTTTATCTGCTCTTGAACCTGTTTCTACTTTGTTTTTGTGTATAAGTGTGTGTGTGTGTGTGTGTGTGTGTGTGTGTGTACACACTTGTGTGCATATGGAGGCCAGAAATTGACACTAGATGTTCCCTCAATTTTTTTCCACCTCATACTTTGAGACAGGATCTCTGATTAAACCTGGAGCTCACTGACTCAGCCAGAGCCTCCTGACTCTGCTTCTCTAGCCATGTGTTCTGGGGATCAGATCAGCTCCCCAGGTTTGCACAGCAAGCATTTACTGACTGAGCTTTCTTTCCAGCCTCTGAGACTGTTCTTCTAATTTTTTTCTACTCTTTGCTCAGAACATTCTTTTTTTTAATTAATTTTATTCTTTTTTTTTTTTTTTTTTTTTTGTCTTTTTGAGACAGGGTCTCCCTGTAGCCCCAGCTGTCCTGGAACTCACTCTGTAGACCAGGCTGGACTTGAACTCACAAAGATCCACCTGCCTCTGCCTCCCAATTTATTCATTATTTTTTATGTGTATGAATGTACTGTCTGCATGTAGGTTTGTGCACCCATGTCATGCAATGCTGCAGAGGTCAGAAGAGGGCGTCGGATTCCCCTGGAACTGGAGTTAAAGACGGATTTCCATGTGGGTGCTGGGGATCGAACCCGGGTCCTCTGCAAGAGCAGTCAGTGCTCTTAACCGCTAGGCCATCTCTCCAGCCCAGAACTTTCTTTGAAGTCACTAGGAATCCTGTGTGGGAAGATAAGGGTTGAGAAGTAATCCATGACATTGGATTTTCAGACCTCTCTACAGATGAATTTATTATTTTTTTTTATTATTTGCCATTTAGCTTATGCCTTTAACAATACTTTGGCTCTTTGCCACAATCTAATGGGTCAGTGTTCACCCTAGGCTCTGTGGAGTAGACACCTACAGCAAGTCCACTGTGACCTGGAAGAAGGCTTGAGGCTTCAGAAGTTTCTGTCAACAAAGAACTAAGTAGAAAAGCATCCTGTATTTTACATGGGGGCACATTTGGCACACGAGGATAATTATGACAGATAACATGTCTTCTAAAGCATGGATAGCCACTGATGGCAGCCACTGTGGCCTCTGACAAAACAGCAAAACTCAGCATCCTTTAAGTCTTCTTTGGAGGGGTTTACTATCTCTTTTGTTTTTCAGGTATTTTAGTTTAAGTCTGGAATCTTTTTGATTTGAGCAATATGACCATAGCTACCATGAACAGTAGATCTCCTTTGTAAACTGAGAATTAAAATGAGTCTTTGTTTTCCTTGTATATTTTTCTTAATTATATCCCTACCCTATTTGTTTGGAGACAAGGTGTCTCTTATAGTTTAGTAGACTGGCCTCAAACTCAAAGTCCTTCTGTCTTGAGCCTCCCAAAAGCCAGACACTTTCACCTTCCTCTCCCAACCTTTTAACAACTGTGATTTCATGAAACCGTAGCAGTTATGGTACTTCTTGACTTGGAAGATTATTTCATGAAACCTTATCTTTTATGTCTTGTATCTTATTTTCCATTGACAGTATATAAAAATAGTATGTTTTGGGGCATGTACAGATGTGTGTGAATATCTATGCATGTATATACTTATATAGAGAAAGGTAACTTCTCTACCACTGAGCTACACCCCTGCCCTGATTAGTATCTTTTTAAAACACATATTTTAGAATCTACTGAATCTATCCCAGAACCATTTTGCATATATACTTTTAGTAAACAACTCAGTCTAATAGGGTTTATGGTAATCAGCAATATGTTAAATTCATACAGGATTCTAGGAATCAGCTAAATGACTATTTTTCTTTATTTTTAGTTTTAGAAATATATTATTTTCCTGAAAATAGAATGTAAAACATACATTTGCATTGCCAAAATAGGCATTTGATTAAAAAATGGAATGCTGTTTAACTCTAGAAATATAAAAATTAATCTTAATAATTTTATGTGTAAAAAGGAATTTTTCGTAATCCCTTATTTAATTTTTTTGGTTGCCTTAGAAATGCTCCACTTTTGGAAATATTGCATTACAAAATTGACGGATGGCTGCGCATTTGAATATTGTAGACAATTTGTTGTTGCATTATGTATATTTACACATACGTAAATTAAGTGTAGTTAAGCATATAGATTGGTTACTCAGAGATGGTAAAACTGATGTATGCTATCTGTGGAAAAGTAAAAAATAGTCTTTCAGTTCAATTATTGTGCTTGATAAAGTATAGAATTGTAGCAAGCACCAGCTTAATTCCTCACGTATAACTCAGGCTAACACTGTTTCTAGAGATCCTCCAGCCTCTGCGTGCCATGCTGCGCTTCCTCAGTCTAAGTTTTGCTCACTTTAGGGGTGGGTATAGAGAATAGTTAAGTACTGCCTGACAGATGTCAGATGCTTAATACAGAGGCCACACTATTATTTTTAAAACAACATTAAATATTGCTAAAATATTATTTTAGTCTTCAAAGTCTTTCAATTTTCATCTCAGGCATACCTCCTATATTTTTAGTTTATTTCTTCTCTTTGTTTGTTAGGTTCTCTATAAAACATAGCATGTAGCCGGGCATGGTAGTGCACTCCTTTAATCTAGGCACTCAGGAGGCAGAGGCAAGCGGATCTCTGTGAGTTCAAGGCCAGCCCGGTCTACACAGCGAGCTCCAGGCCAGCTGGGACTAAAGGGAAACCCTGTCTCAAAAAGACCAAAAAAAAAAAAAACTCATGTAGTTCAAAATGATCATTTCTTCTTCTTCACTATAATTGACTGTTAATTTTTCTTTTCTTTAAAAAAAATTATATATAATATATATATATGATATAATTATATATATATATATGATTATGATGTTGTTTTTGTATTTTCTCTTTTTTTTTTGTTTTTTTTTTTTTGCCTTTTCGAGACAGCGTCTCCCTGTAGTCCCAGCTGTCCTGGAACTCACTCTGTAGACCAGGCTGGCCTCAAACTCACAAAGATCCTCCTGCCTCTGCCTCCCAAGTGCTAGGATTAAAGGCGTGCGACACCACGCCCGAGATATGATGTATTTTCAATTGAGATGATAGCTAACCTGTCTGACTTACCAGATTTGAACATTTTAATTCCTAAAAAAAGAGTTTGTTCTCTAAAATATATGTTGCCTTGTGACTTTCATGTTGTTTCATTTTCTCTGTAGATAAGCGTGTGGAAGACTGGCCGTTGATGCAGTCTCCATGGCCAACGCTGAGCATAAGCACTCTTTATCTCCTGTTTGTGTGGCTGGGCCCAAAGTGGATGAAGGACCGAGAACCGTTTCAGATGCGCTTAGTGCTCATTATCTATAATTTTGGGATGGTTCTACTTAATCTTTTCATCTTCAGGGAGGTAGGTTTATTAAGGTTACTCTATAGTAATTCCCCAGGATTGTTGGGAATTAAAATTTGAGACCAAAAAAAAATTGAGACCATGTGAAGCTTTCATTACAGTCTTAAATACCAAGATGGCTGTTAGCTACTCTAGGGGTAAATTTTTAGCATTTAAAATTTGTAGTTATAAAAAGTAGGATATGAAGTAGAGGATGGCTGTTTAAGATGGAACTTAGGGGCAGAGACTGGGTTCTCAGGTTACACTCAGTAACTGTTTTGACATTGGAAGCTATTTAGCTTTTTAAGGTTCATTTTCCCCATCTCTCAAATGAGGAAAATACCTGACAAGTAGGGCTGTTATTAGAGGTAACTGAGATGTTATTTTCAGGGTGTTTGGCACATATTAAGCACTTAGTGAATAGTATTATTTAAAATCCTTATTCATCAGTTTCAGACTTGGCACCCAATCAAAATAGATATAAATACCAATTTCAAGTTAAATTTTCCTATGCAATTTTATTGTATTTCATGTTGGAAATGAAATGAGTTAACTGTCCTGCAGCCATGACAAATAACCATCACACATTCTTTTTTATTTATATTTTTGATTCATTATTTTTATTTTATATGCATGAGTGTTTTGAGTGCATGTAAGTGTACCATGCATGCAGTGCCTGTGGATTCCAGAAGAGGGCATTGTATCCCCTGTAACTGGCGTTAGTGACAGTTGTTAGCCACCATGTAGGTGCTGGGAACCCAACCTGGGTCCTCTGCCAGAGCAGCCAGTGCTCTTAACTGCTTACCCATCTCTATAACCCCTGTCATACACCCTTATCAGGAAAATTTGAAAGAAAATCCTGAACACTAGATTGACAAACCTAAGGTATTGGCTCCCAATCAAACTTCTGTATGAACCAACTGCTGATGCTAGGAAAATTAACGTAACTTTTTTTTTTTTAACTAACAACTTAGCTCATATAATCCCAACTCTACAAAAACTTTAATTTGCTTTCTTTGGATCCATTTACTTAATTTTCTAGGCACAGACTACTCTGGATCAAGAATATACACCAATTAAGGCAGGATAGATCTTGGTTTAAAATCATAGCTATAGAAATTTTTCTTTTATTGGGTTGGTATTGTATAGAATCAAGACATTTGGTCTAGAAATACTCAACATAATTTTTTTCCCATTTGTACAGGGGTAACACACTGTATTTATTTATTTCATTTTTAATCATGTGTATATCTGTGTAAGGGTATGTGTACATGAGTGCTGGCCCCTGTGGAGGCCAGAAGTGTTGGATGCCCCTGGAGCTGGAATTACAGGCAGTTGTGAGCTGTCTATCATGGGGCTGGAAACCAAACTTGGGTCCTCTGCAAGAGCTCTTAACCACAAAGCCATCTCTGCAGTCTCCAAAACACACCGTACTTAAGATGTAAGGTCTTATATGCTTGAGTTTGATTGCAGAAACTAATAAAATAGTCTCTGAATAATGAATTTTTTTCTTTTAACTTTTTTCTTGAGATTTTTCTAGCTAACAAAGTCTTGATCTAAAGATTATGCTGGTTTTTAATTTGGTCTTTATTAAAGCTAAAGAAAAACTGACACAATGGCATTTAGAATTTCTAACATATTACATGTCACTTCAGGGTTGAGGTTATAGCTTAGTGGCAGAGCACTTGTGTAGTATTTGTGAGGTCCTGGGTTTGATCCCTAACACCATAAAAGACAAAGAAAATAACTTAAAATAATGTTTAATGCATTTGAAATGTTTTTAAAGAAAATACTGTTTTAAAAATAATTTGAAAGATTGCATATCAAATTTAGCATGTTCAGTGCTGTATCTACTAAAACTTTATTCTCTAAATGTCATTCTTTCTGTCCCCAGCTGTTCATGGGATCATATAATGCAGGCTATAGCTATATTTGCCAGACAGTGGATTACTCTAATAACGTTAATGAAGTCAGGGTAAGTATGCTAATGAATACTGTTGACTAGCTTTACAGCCCTCAGTCTATTAAAATCTGTATCTTAGTATGGTAGTAAAGTGGAATGTTTGAAACCAATAAAGCTCTCTTTTCTTTAGAAGTACATAGTTAAAAATCTGTTTTCACCAGGCCTGGTGGCACACGCCTTTAATCCTAGCACTTGGGAGGCAGAGGCAGGCGGATCTTTGTGAGTTCAAGGCCAGCCTGGTCTCCAGAGTGAGTTCCAGGACAGCTGGAGCTACAGGGAAACCCTGACTTAAAAAGACAAAAAAAAAAAATCTCTTTTCATTCCTCCAATATGCTCTTTAATTGGTGTTGTGAGGGTGACTATCCATTGGGTTGCTAATATATAGTGTTTTAAAAATAGTTCCATATTTGATATAAAAATATTTTTGTCATATTTATCAAGTATGGTGGCATATCTCTGTAATCCCAACAGAGTCTCTTGAGTTCAAGGCTAGCCTGTTCTACATAAGGTTACCTAGTGAGACTGCCTCAAAAAATTCATTTTTATGTCAAGAATAAAAGGTCACAGAGGGCAAATTTATTTGAGGAAAACATTTCATGAATTATACACTATTGAGGAAAATAGACACATAATTTGCATAGGTATGAATTTGGTCTTTATTAAATTTGTAAAAAAATCACTAATATATATATATGTAATACAAATTGGAGAGAATAACAACAAAAGAACTGGCAAAAACCGACTGAAGGAGTGAAGTTCTCCCAAAACCAATAAGCCTCTGTTTTGAAAAACAAAATTCTGGAAAGACTCAGAAAAAGATGCAAAACATGTATGGCAGACTGCATGAACACAGGTGGGGGGGCATGGAAAGGGAAATTGGATTGAGAAATGATGTATGATGTATGAAAAAGTTTTATAATAGTAAAATATATTAAACCTAAAATATATTTAAAAAGAAAAATCACTAATAATATAATCTTGTATTTTATTTTCCAGTCACCTAGATTAGTAAAATTAACATTTAACTTAAGTTGAAGAAGCACCAAATCATGCATTTAGTGAGCTCTTACTGTGGTTTATATTAATAATTACATAATAGTGCTGGGCTTGATGGCACATGCCTTTAATCCCAGCACTTGGGAGGCAGAGACAGGCAGATCTCTGTGAGTTCAAGGCCAGCCTGGTCTACATAGCGAGTTCCAGGACAGCTAAGGCTACAGGGAGACCCTGTCTCAAACAAAACAAAACAAAACAACAAAAAAAGAATTACATATAACAAACAGTTTTATGTGCATGTTTTGCACAATCCACGTTTGTCACATATATGTATTAATAACTATAATATGTAATAGCTTCCATTAAAAACAACAGCTTTCTGGCACAGAGTATAGGGAAGACAGAATATTCATCTCGAGCCATAACTGAACTGCTTTAATGTACTTTCCTCTTTATGCCCATGTCGTTTCCATACTAAAAGGCTTGTAGGCTAATGAAAAGTCCACCCCTTTGGGGGCCACATTGGTTTCATTCACTCAGTAAGTTTGTGCTGAGCCTGTGTCTTATGCAGGTGATAGTGGGAGGCCCTGGGCTGCAGAGGTGAGGATAGGTGAGTTCTTTGTGTGGCCTGCACATTCTGGTGAGAGCTAGGAGACAGGTAGGTAGTCAGCATGTCAGCAAACAGTTAAGAAAACAAACCCAGGGTGTGGCCGAGAGAGCAAGACTGCTTCATTTGGATTCACAGGGTACAAGGAAAAAGATTTTCTGCTGATAATCATATTGCCAAATAATCTCCTTGGCAGAGAGCTGGCTTCTTGTTAAAGGAGGGAAAGGAGAAACGTCTGACTTTCCTTCTCCCAGGAATTCCCTTCTCCTTGGTTAAGCTAGTAGATCAGTATTATTAGATAAAGCTCAAAATGACTACCCTGTGGATTGTGAACTCACTCCACTGACACACAGACTTTCAGTAACCAATGAGCTATCATGAAAACCAACCCAGGAGGAAAATCCCTGAGAACTGAACAGATCAAAGTTGGGGTCTTCCTTCTGTTCCTCTCTGCTGTCCAAGGGTGGGATGAAAAATTTAGTCAGAGACTAAGTCCCTGTTCATTGCATATAGCCTTGAAGCATTGCTTCTCATCTCGTCATAGCCATTCTAAGACAGCCAGTGCAGCCACAAACCAAAAATGATTGCTGTATGTGCGCTGGGCCCACACGGACCTCCTAAAGTTCACTTTGCTAAAATGGACAGTACTTTATTTTCAAGTAGTATCATAGTCATGTATATTAGGGTGTTGCTGTGGGCAAACTATTTCATTTTGTCACATATATGTATTAATAACTATAATATATAATAGCTTCCATTAAAAACAACAGCTTTCTGGCACAGAGTATAGGGAAGACAGAATATTCATCTCGAGCCATAACTGAACTGCTTTAATGTACTTTCCTCTTTATGCCCATGTCGTTTCCATACTAAAAGGCTTGTAGGCTAATGAAAAGTCCACCCCTTTGGGGGCCACATTGGTTTCATTCACTCAGTAAGTTTGTGCTGAGCCTGTGTCCTATGCAGATGATAGTGGGAGGCCTTTTTGACCTTGATAATAGTGCTGAAATTGAATCAATGATAGCTGATAAACACAAGCCTTTATATTTTATCTTGCCTTTAATGGTTTAAATTGTAATTTTAGGGAATGCTTATTCTAAGCGATATCTGATTCTAGAATTGAAAATATCCAATTAAGATCTTTACATTGCCATTAAACCCTGACTATGACTCCCAACACTAAAATTTAAAAATAAAATTATAATTTTGTTTTTCAAGGGCAAAAAAACCCCAACACACAAACAAAAGCTCACTCCACTACATGCATATAAAATGAGGAAGGATCCATCATTTAAAATACCTGTCTATCAAGCTTCTATCACAGAAAGATTTATAAATACATTTTAGTTATATGCTGACTTATTTGTTAGTTTTACATATAATTGTAGAAAATACTTGATATACAAAAGTTAAGTGTTGGTTGCTGTTATAATAACATCCTTGTAGAATGCTTTAAAACAGGCAGAGGTCACCTCTTGCTGAATCCTTAATCCCAGCATGCCACATAATCTTTCTGTACCATCTGGTGTCTTAATTAGAGCCTAAGCGAAGACTTAATCAAGTAAACAGGATTATATTTATGACCTAGGAAGTGTTGCTATTTTGTTTTTGGAATTGATCATGTTAATGATTTTGCTAAAACAAACTGCGCTAATTGGACACCTTGCTGAACAGTTAAAGTGTGTGTGTGTGAGAGAGAGATACTGAAAGTAGTTTCTCCATAAACTCAGGGTGGGTAGGAACATCTGAAATAGCTTTACGCAGTCAACATGTTGGTTTCTCTACCAAACTGAAAATCATAGCAGGGTGGCTGTGCTTGCAGCTCCGTGTTCAGCAGTTGGACGCTGTGCAGCTCTCAGGGAAAGCTTTGGGTTTGTTTTTCTCTCTCCTACTCTACTCCCAGGGAAACTTACTTAGCTAGAGAATGATAGGCCTTGTACATTTTGTGCACTGTATTTCGTATTTGTTACACTGAGAAGAAGTCCATATAATCATGTAACTTGGGTTTTTTTGACATCCTTTCCTTCCCTTTTATAGATAGCGGCTGCTTTGTGGTGGTATTTTGTATCAAAAGGAGTTGAGTATTTGGACACAGTGTTTTTCATCCTAAGGAAGAAAAACAACCAGGTCTCTTTCCTTCACGTGTACCATCACTGTACCATGTTCACGCTGTGGTGGATTGGAATCAAGTGGGTGGCAGGAGGCCAAGGTGAGCATTCCGTCAGCCTGTCTGAAATTCCCCAAGCACATTGGTGGAAAGTAGCTTACCTGGTGTGTCACGTTGCTTGTTTTCATGGTTAGTCATCTCTATTTGGGCTCATCTCACTTTTTAAAAACTTTGGCTTTTTATCTATGAGGAATTGGACACCTAAAGATTTGCCTCCCAAATGAGCTTAAACCAAGCTTAAATCCTGGAAAATGATACTTGGTGGAGAACAGTATTGACTGGCAGTTTTGATCTGAAAGAAACTGAGACACTGACTTACCTTCAGTTCAGGCCCAGAGCTAACTCCTGCTCTTGCACAGACTTTATATGACCTTGTTGGTTCTTAATGAAATGAACCTTTACGTAGCCTCATTAGTGCTAAAGGGGATCAGAATTCACAGGTGGGCAGAGGCCCGGGGAAATGTCATGTAGCAGTGACAAACTAGGCCTTATAAATTACTGTCATTTCACTTTATAAATTACGATTAATGTTAACCTCGAGTTTAAAAGAAAATAAATAAATCTAAACTGACTTAACTTACTTTGTGATAAAATTCATTATTATATCCATACTTTGATTTAATTAATATTCTAAAGAGCGTGTTATTGATACTGAGTGGGATATCACTAAATTTATATAAACTAAATGGATTGATTACTTAAGCATATCTAATGCTATCATATTTAAAATTATGTGGAAACCTGAAAGTATTGCCTCCAAAAGGCATATTCACACATCTAGAGAAAAGAACGGGGCAAGTCTAGGTGAGTGCTGAAATGTACCATAGCCTCTTTTCTCAAGGAATGGTAGAGTTAAAAGGAGAAGGAGGGGCACTACTTTTATATTAATTAACCTAAGCACACTGGAGTACCCCATCTTAGAATTTACCAATTCAAAAATCCTTTGCATTTGAACCACACACATTTTTATTTATAAAAGTTAAAAAAAGACTCAATTAAAATTGAACACATATCTAATGTAAATGGGGAGAGGCTATTTCCTTAGTATTACTTTGTTTTCTAGTCCTTATCTGTATTTGAGTGGAAAATAGAAAATAAGATGGATTCTTTCACCTCTCAGCCTCCATGTTACATTGCCTGATAGCCCTTTTCTGAATCTCTCGATTGCTTGTGTGTCTTCAGCGTTCTTCGGTGCACAGATGAACTCCTTCATCCATGTGATTATGTACTCCTACTACGGGCTCACTGCGTTCGGCCCCTGGATTCAGAAGTACCTGTGGTGGAAACGATACCTGACCATGTTGCAGCTGGTGAGTTCAAATACACGTTTCCTACGTTCCTTCTGTGAGTGCTGCCCAAATTACATACTTAGAATATTTGAATTTTATTCTTTGAAGATTGCTAAGTCATCTTAGATTGATTTCCATCATGAAATTGACTTGGTTCTACCCACTTCATGTGAGTGTACCAGCCATAGCCACTTGTTTCACTATGTTTCTCTCAGAGGCACAGGTGCTGGATCTGATCTTTAGAGGTATATCTGAAAAACTACCTGTGGGATGGGTGGTTAAAATGTAAACATGCCACGAAACACATATATTCACATATGACAAAAAAAATAAGAATTATTTTCCCTGAGTGATTTTGATGGGCAGGGGAAATGTCTTTTTGAGACAGTAGCCCCAGCTGGCCTGGAACTCACTATGTAGATCAAGCTGGCCACAGAGATGTGCCTGTCTCTGCCTCCCAAGTGCTGGCATTAAAGGCATGCACCACCATGCCTGGCTTTGATTTTTTTGACTCTACTTTATTCTCTCTCATCTTCTTGTCCTTGATTAAATTTCTATCCCCCCTTTTTAAGCATTTATTAGCAGACTTCATACATGTAGAAAAGAAAACACAGAGCCAAGGAAGGGTAGGGAGAAGGAAGGGAGCAGTCTGGCTAGAGAACTCCTGGTTCTGCACACTCCTTCTTGAGGACAGAGCCAGGTTTTGACCTGAGTGTTCAGGGATGCCATCTCCATAGCTCCTCTTGGTAGGACTTGTCTTAGCCCCTGAATGCATACATCAGGGATCCATTCTGAGCCCTGACTGTCCTATAATCAAACTGAAAATGCAAATCAAGCTGGTAGTTAATCTCCAGGCTTTGGAGTGTATTCTAATATGCCTTAATCATAGTGTATGCACAGTTTTATCAAAAGGATCACATTTGGAAATATCCATCTCTGAGTTGCTAAATAGCTGCCTAACCAAACAGGAACCACAACGTTGTGGGAACGCTGGGTGTGAAGGATTCATCAGTAAAGAGATGCTACGAGAAACTTAGCTTTGGTATAAGCGGTTTCTATAGTGTGTAGAATTCACCTCTCAGTAAGAGTTAAGTGGCTCAAGAAAATAAAAGGGCAACCAAAATCATCTAAAGTGCTTTAGCTGTTTTGTTGGGGTCTACCCTGAGCTAGCCCTGAATGACAGCATACTCAATCTCATCCTGTACACACCCTTTTCAGTGCTGCAGGTTGTAAGAACCACTGTGAAATCAAAAAGTCCTGAAAATTTGGATTTTTGCCATGGGAATTGTAAAATTTAATATCAACTTCTGACTTGCATGGAGTAAATTATTTTAATATTTAATATAATAAATATATTGATGATACTGCTTCTAACAAGAAACTATATTTTCCTATTACAAATAGGATGATGAACTTGTATTTCTGAGCCAGAAGTTTTCCTAACAGTTAATCATATAAGAATCTTTTGCTAATACCATGGTATTTGTAATTCCTTTTATCTCAAACCAGTGGCTGATTAGTATGTCAGAATTTAAGTTTCTTAGGGCTGAAGAGATGGCTCAGCGGTTAAGAGCACCGACTGCTCTTGCAGTGGACCCGGGTTTGATTCCCAGCACCCACATGTTGGCTAAGAACTGTCTTTAAGCCAGGCGTGGTGGCACAAGCATTTAATCCTAGCACTTGGGAGGCAGAAGCAGGTGGATCTCTGTGAGTTCAAGGCCAGTCTGGTCTACAGAGTGAGTTCCAGGCCAGCTGGGGCTATAGATAGACCCTGTATCAAAAAGAAAAAAGAATTTAAGTTTCTTATTTTGACCATTCCTATGTTTTGGATGTTCTTAAGAAATTTTAAATTTCAATAATTCCTTGTTCATTTACTGATTTTAATTGGAATATTAATTTTTAAAGAATAGTGTTCACTTGGATGCAGAGTTACCTGTCTCAGTTCATTTCTCAGGTGTATGTACCTTCCATAATTGGAGAACAGGAGGAAGACTCTGTGGGTGGAGGAAGGAGAACAGTGGGCGGGGGAGAAGGAGGCTGAGCAAAATACAGTGATGTGCATGCGTGAAAATGTCAAAGAACTTATTATTTTGTATGCCTGTTTAAATTTTCAATTAAAAAATAATGCCACAGCCTGGCATGGTGGTCTATGCCTTTAATCTCAGCACTCGAGAGGGAGGCAGAGGCAGGTGGATCTCTGTGATTTCAAGGCCAGCCTGGTCTGCCTAGTGAGTTCCAGGTCAGCTGGGGCTACAGGGAGACTCTGTCTCAAAAAAGACTAATTAATTAATTTAATTAATTAAATAATTAATTAAGCCATAAACATATCTCCTGACAGTTTAGTAGAAAAAAGTCAGTCTACACCATAGGAAGAAAAAACAATTAAATGAAGGCCATGTGTTATCTATTCTCTAGGCCAGTGTAACCTTCTTCAAGTATTCACAGAGACAAAAAGCTGTGTCAGGGACTTGGGGTTGATCAGTGAGCAGGTTGAGCCTGGCATCAGGAGAGACAGTCTAATGAAAAGATAGACAGTAGAGAGGCAAGCACACACAGGACGCAGTTTCAGATGGTTATCTCTCATCTTTACAAACAAAACTCAGAGGTCTTGTGCCAAGGTGAGGGGCCCACGGAGGTCCCTAGAAAGCTCTCGCCAAGCAGGTGGCATTTAAACTGTGATCTCAAGCAAGAGATAAGCAGAGACATGGCACTTTTTCAAACAATGTGACAGTCCTGATATTGGCCCTAGAAGCTGTTGACTGTTCTGATGAGATGTGCCATGGGCTGCTGTTTTTGTCTTTCAGGTTCAGTTCCATGTGACCATTGGGCACACAGCACTCTCTCTCTACACCGACTGCCCCTTCCCCAAATGGATGCACTGGGCTCTGATAGCCTACGCCATCAGCTTCATATTTTTGTTTCTCAACTTCTACACTCGGACATACAATGAGCCCACGAAATCAAAAACTGGAAAGACAGCCATGAATGGTATTTCAGCAAACGGTGTGAGCAAGTCAGAAAAGCAGCTAGTGTTAGAAAACGGGAAACCCCAGAAAAACGGAAAGGCAAAAGGAGAGTAACGTGAACCGGGCCTTAACTGGCTGGCAGTAAGGAAACTCCTGTGTCATAGAAAATTTCAGGGACAACAGAAGCAGAGGGTCTGGGGTGGGGAGAAGGGCAGGTGTGCCCTGTTTGCCTTTAGACTGAGTCAAGCATTCCATATGGTACCCAGATGTTTTATTTATGAAGTTTTTAAACATTTTTTTTTTTTTGTATTAGCCTTATTGTCCAGACCAAAGCAATCTCATTGTGACCTTGGAGTCTCCTCCCATTCACACCCGCTTGTCCAATGGGTGAAGTTTTCATCAACTTTATATTCACTCATTCTTCAGTCTGAATTTTAGATGATCATAGAAACCCAGTTTTTATGAACAGTTTTGGCTAAATTTCCAATGACCTACTGGTTGCAATCAATCCCCTGACCTTTCGTTGTCCAGTGATGGAAATGTGGATCTATTTGATGTTGCACATTTGAATTCATTTATTGACCATTGTGGTCCAATCTCTCCACCTCTAGTCAGAATATACCCTTTTGGTTGTAATTAAATTAAAAAAAAAAAAACTCTGCTAATCTCTGTAGAATCTTAGATGCTTGATGATGATGGTGTTGGTGAAAATAAGAAAGAATAACAGAAAAATCCTGTTTAGTGACCCAAAGGCCACCATGTGGCACAAATCACTGGGGAAAACAATTTTTGTGATGAAAAGGTAGTCCTCGAATACTCCTGTTATTAGAAGAAATGTATTATGAAAATCAAGATTATCGTCTGATTGAAACATGAAACAACTCATGTCTTTCTAAGTAACATCTAAGGTAGTAACATTTATGTGCAGGTATAGATTTTATTAGGCTTTCCTTTTTTTTTTTTTTTTGATTTGTGGCTGTTCCTGATTTTTCATATGTGGAAATATACCTACCTCTTCTGTTGGAAAGAACATTTAAAGTGAAATAAATTTTAATTAAAAAATCAAGGAGTCCTCTAATGTAAATTTTAATTTTAACTTTCAAATTCACTAGCTTTTTGGGTTTGTTTTTTTGTTATTTTATTTTGACCAATAGCATACACCAAAAATTTCTGTGATACCATCCAGATCTTTCAATGTGTTTAATTTTGACATGATGTCTCCCTTGTGACTAAGTTGCAGAATCTTCTTTATTAACTCAATATGAAGTGTAAACCCATTTTGGTGCAATAATCTTGACTCCTTGGTGCTAAAGATTGCTCCATTCAGTGCTTGATGCTGCAATGTGTTACTTGTTAATTCAGGATGGAGAAATGTAAGAGCAAGTTAGAGCTATCAAGTTAAGCTTGCTACTTACAGAAGATGTGTTACATGTAATAGAAATGAACTGGAAAAGCGCAGAAGAGAACCTGTTCCACATGTTTTACATGATTTCATTCATTATGGTATGTCACACAGGGATCATAGGCAAGAGAAAATGTGACCAAAACAGCATGGATATTTCTAAAATTTTCAACATGTCAAAACTGCATGTGTGGGGTGTGTGCCGTTTGTACAGACTTTCAGATTATTTTGTAAACTATAAAATATTTATTGTGCATTAAAACTACATTTCCCCCAAAGGCATGCAGTCATGAGCATCACAGAAAATTCGCAGCACATAAAGTAGTGTTGTCTAAGAGGATTCAACACTTTTGTTTTTGCTCCAGTGTGTAATGACTAGAGATGTGTAAATCTTCGTGAAAGTTCTGTACTGGATTTCCAGAGCAATTCATTCCCCCGCTACCTGATTTCAGCACAATAAATATACTACTGCTGTGGGAAAAATGAGTTTCTTGGCTAATGAGTTTATTTGTTGATGTTCTCATTTATTTACTACTTCCAATTTCTTACATAGAGATGAAACTAGATTTTAGGTCTCAAGATTTTCTGTCTTGGGGCTGGAGAGACGGCTCAGTGGTTAAGAGCACTGGCTGCCCTTGCAGAGGTACTGGATTCGATTCCCAGCACCCACACAGTAGCTAAAAAACAACCACCTGTAACTCCAGACCAGGGAATTGGATGCCCTCTTCTGACCTCTGTGAGCATTACACAATAGGGGTGCATTTACATATATGAAGGCAATACTCTCATATACATAAAATAAAAACAATAAAAAATATTTTAAGAGTTTCTGGATGAAAGCATATTTTTTGTGGTTATTCATTTATTTTTGAGACAGAGTCTTGCTGTGTACTCCATTCTGGCCTTGAACTCATCCTCTGGCCCCTCCTCCAAAGTTCTGGCATTGTTAAGAGCATGATGCTGTGAAAAGCTTGTTTTTATTTTATGGTAGCATATTTTTATTAAAATTAACTGATTAGCTTTCAGATGATAAACATATTGTTCTAAATTATTCTCCCATAAATGAAGGGCTCTTGTATTCTCATATTTATATTCTATTTCTTATTTTTATTTTATGTGTATTAGTGTTTTGCCTGCATGTGTAAGTGCACCACGTTGGTGCAGTTCCCTCAGAGGTCATAAGGAGGTGTCAGATCCCTTGGAACGGGAGTTATGGATGATTGTTAGCTGCCATGTGGGTGTTGGGAATAGAACCTGGGTCCTTTTGGAAGAACAAATGCTCTTAACCACTGAGCCATCTGTCCAGCTCCATATTCTCATATTTAAATCGCTCAATCCTTGTCAGTTTATGGAAGGGGACTGTAAGCCTAGCCTTACTGGAAGTCATAGCCCTTATCATTTCTATCACCACAGGGTAGTCACACACATACCTTGCACCTGACACCCAGTGAACAAGGATTCTGTCTCCTTTGTGCTAAAACCTTTTCACTAAAAGAGTAATTTCCCAAGTAGAAGACAGAAAATTTATTAAGTATTTGACTAGAAACGCCCGAACCCTGGAACCCTGAGCTTTCCAGGGTGGTAAATTACTGTATCTTTTTTCACTGCTTTGTTCTCTGTGTTGAGAGACACTGACTGGTGACTCCTTTCAGCTTCAGCATTACTAATTCTTTCTTTAATTCCATGAGCCAGGCATCCAGAACCATTTTGGTACACATCACATTTTGAAACGTGGAATCTCGGTGTTTTCTCGGGGTAGGTTCTGTTTTGTGCGGTCTAGAGCAGTTGAAGCGAGTTTCAGGAGGATAGTCATGAAAAACTCAAGAGCTTTCAGTGATTTTCAAGTTCTAGCTCCTGAAGAGTGGGAAGAAAGGAAACCTCCATGATAACCAAGTCCTGTGGCTGTCCCTTTGCTTAAGAGCTTGTTCCCCTGGATCGCCAGCTTGAGGAAAGCAAACAAAGGAACAACAAACAAACAAACAAACAGATAAAGAGCCATTGGCTGGATCCAGTGGCTTCCACAGGCTACAGGTTGCTTTAACTGTCTGCTTTGCGTTATTCCATTTCTGAGGTGATTGTGTTAATGAGTCCTAGACAGGGTGGACAATGCAAACGTTCACAGATAGAGATCATCTGTCACTTGTGAGGTTTTATGTCTGTCTGACAATATAAAGGACTTTTCCTAATGTACCAGGGTTTAATGTTCTAGGGCTGGTCACTGTTGTTATTTCTGTGGGTTTTAAAATTTTCATTAGGGGTATCTTTTTATTTTATTTTATTTTATTTTATTTTATTTATTTATGTGTATGAATGTACTGTTTGCGTGTAGGTCTGTGCACCTGTGTCGTGCAATGCCGCGGAGGTCAGAAGAGGGTCTCGGATTCCCCTGGAACTGGAGTTCTCCTGGAATTGGAGGTACAGACGGTTCTCAGCCGCCATGTGGGTGCTGGGGATCGAACCCAGGTCCTCTGCAAGAGCGGTCGGCGCTCTTAACTACTAGGCCATCTCTCCAGCCCCCATTAGGGGTATCCTAATTATAACTTTGTTCCATATGTGCACCTCCATTACCCTGTATATGAGAAAAACCCTGGAGGTGGAAGTAGTTTTTGTTGTGTTAACTAATTGACAAGATGCCAGTGCATGCATTATATATCAACTACTGGGGTACGACGTCTGAATCACCTTCCCTAGGATGTGTGAACATCCCTCACACTGAACTGTTCACATTCTCCACTCTTTCCTGGTCTTAGCCACCTGTATTCCTGCCCTCCCACACTGCCTTCCTCCCTTTCTCTCTTTTTATTTTTAGAGAAGACAGTTTGTTGCTCCTTTTAGTTTAAGATTCTTTTCTCTGTTTTCTACCATGGGGAAAAGGAACATGTCAGTCAAAATTCTTTTGTCACCTGTGATGCATTCTGTTTAAGCTGAGTTTCTCCACCCTGTGAAGAAAGGATCCTAAGAACCAGTCTTTCAAGAATAATGATTACCTAGCTCTTTGGAAATGAGGGAGTGGGTAGATGATGAGTCTTGCATGATATGGAAGCATTAAGCTAGCAAATCTTGCTCCACTTCTGCAACTTGTGTTATAATGTCCTTAATGTGGGGATCCTAGACAACATTTCACAGGCATATTACAGAGTTCACATCCAGTTGAATTTCAAGTGTATATCATTTTCTAGTGCTGTGTATCAACTAGGCCTCATGCACACCAAGCAAGAGTTCTACCACTGAGCTACACCCCTGGATGTCAAATATGTTCCGTTTTTAGCTCTAATTGAGAAAAAAAACTTATAGATATTATGGGATCCCAAAAGAAAACTAGCCTTTCTCCAAATTTATACTTAATAGAAAAATAAGCGTTTTAAGTTTTGCTTGAAGAATCTTGGTCAATCATTATAAAAATGCAAGTGAATATTTTTTACAGAAAGAAACTATCCTTAGAATTTGAGGCAAGAGAACTGTCTGAGACTCCAATTCCAGGAGAACTCCAGTTCCAGGGGAATCCGACACCCTCTTCTGACCTCCGCGGCATTTCACGACACGGGTGCACAGACTTGCATGCAGACAGTACATTCATACACATACAAAAATAAATAAATTTAAAAAAAAAGAATTTCAGGCAAAAAGAAAGCCAGATGAATTTGAGGAACAGATTTCTAGTGCATAATTACAGATGAGATTTGAAGTTTACTGGATCCAGCACCATCTTTTTTAAAAATATTATTTTTATTTAATGTGTTATGAGTGTATTGCCTGGATGTGTTCAAGTGCACCTGTGTTCTGCAATGCCTGAGAAAGAAGAGAGCGTGAGATTCCGCTGGAACCAGAGTTAGGATGATTGTCAGTCTCCATGTGGGTGCTGGGAACTAAACCCAGGTCTTCTTCCAGAGCTGCCAGTGACCTTAACCACTGAGCCATCTCTCCAGCCCCCGTAGCACCAACTTGAAGTGTGCTAGAAGCCGATTGCCCAGTAAATCCATTCATGTTCATGTGCTCTCTTGTCCGGTATTGCAGAGACTGGGAAACTGAAAACATTTCTCAGATTCCCTTGTGAGCTTGTGATTCTTTGACAAATATAGCTTTTGTCAAGACGAGGCAATCCATTAAAACAGAGGACATGGATGCATCTTATAGTAGTACAATTAGAGAAACAGGCTTTTCCAGATAAAATGTTGGCAACAGCTGGCCTACATGTTCCACTGTCTTTCCATCAGTCTTGTGCCTGCAGACAGTTGTCATGGTAACAGCAATTATGGCAAATTGTGGTCACACACATTTGAAGGCAAAGCTAAAGGTAGTTTTCTACCCTTTACGATTCCAAGTTACTAATAACTTTAAGAGCATTTAATCCTTTGAACTATGTGTTCTGTATTTTTTTCCCCCACTGTTTAATATACCCGGAATGGTTTCAGTTTCATACATTGCACTTAATCTAACTCAGCATATAGTACTAAATATGACCAAGAAGTGGTTATACAGATTATATGGAATTAGCTGCCTGACCTAGTTGGGTTTATAGGGTGTAATAACTTCATGTTCAGTGCGAAATGACATACTGCTTTTTCGTGAGGCAAATAGCTAAATGACCCATACAATGGAATGGCCATTAAAGGCAAGACTTGGCAGAGGAAGTTCCTGCTGAATTGCACTATTATAATGCAAATGAGGAATGGAAAGGTGAGTGGCAGGGATGCCATTGCAGGGCAGACCACATGGAAAGACAACTAGCTCACATTTTAAATTCTTGATTCAGGGTAAGACAAAGGAACTGGACACCTTGCTAGGCCTTCCCGGAGAGGAAGCCTCCTTAACTGTTCTATACTAGGACTTGGAGACCTGAAATCCCTCCAAAACAGGATCTAAAGTTTATTCCTGGGGGTTGCAGAGTTAAAACTCAAGTCCACAACCTCAGTAGTTTTCTAAGTTGTGGCATTGATTGTGAAAGAGCAGAGATCCCAGGAACTGGGGTATTTGAGGAGATTTGGAAGCATTTGAGAACTTGAGTTTCTCAAGCCCTGTGACCATCCCTTGTCCAAGAAAAGCAGTCCCTCTACCCTTATCAGGCAACATTAGTCCTTTGTTGCATAAAATTCCGCAATGAGCTAAACCAAGGTTTAGCAGCCCTCCAGAGGGAGGCAGATCCTACCCACATTTTTCCATTCTTGTCAGTGCCATTGTGTCTATGAGGAGAATTATGTCACAGCATGCTGGGGGTGGGGGTGGGGTCGGAGTGGGTGGGATGAACCCAAATCTATCCTGACAGAAGATAGTGCGCAGTGATAGGATTTGGCTAATTTTCATCTGCATCAATAACGTGAGAATAAATGCCCAAGGTGCTAATGAAAGCAAGGTGAAACATCTATCGAAAGAACCAAATTTACTGATAGACATAGACTTACCAGAAATTCTCAAGTCAAGACCAGAGCTCAGCAGGGAGGAGTGCTTTATGGTTTGCCAGTTAACTGACACCTAAACTCAGTAGCCAGTAAGATGAGATGCAGGTTAGAACTACATTGGAAGTGCACGAGGGTAAGAATGGAAAGGCTTATGGAGTTAGTAAGGTTGGAGATTGATCACCTATGACCCATTTGACCATTCCCTCACTGATCTGTTGATAAGGACCACCAACAGCCTTAAAAACTGTTCAGTGGTTACTTCCTGTATGCTAGGGATAATAAGGGGGAGAGAGCTATCTCTAAAGTGGCCTCTTGACTTCAGCAGGAATGATTTTGTCTCCACAGGCTGGAGAAGCCAAGTGGAAATGATGTCCTGAGCATGGACTTAAAGTCCAAAAGGAGTTCAGGACACAAGTATTATAAAAACAACCTAATTTATTCTTTCCCATCCAGGTCAGCCAACACGCTTATTAATCTGTCCTGTTTCTAGCCTAAACTCCCCAAGGCTGCTCACTTACAAGATGTTTTCGTAGTCCCCCAGAAGCTGTGGATTGTGTCCAAGCTGGGGAGTTCTGGGGGGCCGCTGGCAGCTGGCAGTTTCCAGCTGGCTTGTGAGCAGTGGCTGTGGCTTGCGCCTCACGCAGCTGGAGTCCCCTGAAGACAGTGTGAAGTGGCATCTCACATGCAGGTTCCCCTCTGCCCCCCAGGGGGAGCGAGAGTGAGGTGTTTGGGCATCTTACATGGAGGGGATCCCCCAGGGGAGTGAGAGAGAGAGAGCAGTGGATAGGTGTTGGCTATCTGAGGTTCATGCCCAGATTCTCATCCGTGGGCAGATGGGGTCCCAGCCTATTATCAAGTTTGGCTTCCAGTGCTCAGGCTTTTCTTGCTGGATTTGGGGCCCCTGCTGGTCCTCAGGCTCCTGCCAGAACTTTTTCCTGGCATCTGATTATCTGGAGGCCGTGGGTGCAAAGCTAAATTCACACACATCCTCTACAGCTAATATCACTTCAAATCCACACATCTTAATTATGCTCCTAACAAATACATAAATGCCAGTGGCAGTGTGGCGGTGACTGCAGTCACCGCAGCAGAACCACAATGGCTGTTGGACTACCTTAGCTTATGGCCACCTGTGGTGGTGATCATTTAGTGCCCAGGACTGAAATAGACAACTAACTAGGGTCCTATTGATGAGGATAACTGGCTAAATCTACTAAACAAAAAGGAAAGGACAGTCCTCACCAGTTCCCATATGGGATTTTGTATGCAGACTCAGCTCCTTCATTCATTCATAAGCTCATTCAGTTCATTCATTCATTCATTTGAGACAAGGTCTCACAATGTTACCTAGGCTGGTCTTGAATTTCTAGACTCAAGCTCTTCTCCCAGTTCAGCCTCCAGAGTGCTGAGACTGCAGGCATGTACCACCATGGCTGCCTCCAGGTTACTAGAACAGACAGCTGATGTTGATGGCTGAGCACCCAAGTTACTGCTGTGGTCACCAGCCAAAAAGACGGCTTAGTGATACATGCAGTTCTGGCCCGAGTCATCCTTCCAGGGGTTCATTGGTTCTCCGGACACAGGTTCCCCAGCTCCTGCATGTGCAGTTTGAATTTAACACACTCTTTTGCTGAGACCCTATGCTGCTTTCCTAACTTATGGAATGAGGCCTGGAATCCTGTGCAAGTCCAAGTCAGAGCTCCTAAAATAATCCCCAGTTGAATCAGTAAACCCAAAGTAATGCCATCTTCTCAGGGAAATGCCGCACATTCCTGTTGCCACCAAGGTCTGAAGGTTCAGGGATGAGAGTTTTTGTCACTCTCCCATTTAACTCTCCTTCCTGTTTGACCTGAACAGACATTTAGTTTTGGAGAGTAACACCTCATTTGTCACGAACCACCTAACCCCCAAGCTCAACAGCTGTTGTAGATGTCGTCAAGCAGATCAGCATTTCTACAGTAGAGAGGTGTCGTTTCCTTCCTTTTCAATAGACATAATGCCATTTTCACCCAAGCCTCACCTCCTAGCAACGTCAGTTATCCCTTCTCTTGTCCCTTCTCTTGTCTCATAACGCAAGCTGTCACTATGGTCCACTTTGTGGACAGCTTCATGGTGTGTTGAGGAGGAGGCACCAAGTACCATAGCTTCCTTGTCAAAGGAAAAACCTATGCACAAGTGCGAGGAAAATGGCAGCAGTGAAATCTATGACAGTTCGCTGCCTGATGGCAGGCTGAGATACGCCTCCTGAGTGAGAAAATTGCTACCATTGGTCACTCTCCACGATGGCTATTATCTTGTTGGCTATTGTAACAACATGCACATTTGAATATGTTGCTTTCACTCATTTACAGGTGACCCATGAAAATACCAGTTCTGATGGGGTCTGAGGTGAGAGAAGGGTTTGTGACTATCAAACTGTAGTGCAAGTAGAAAAGCCAACAGATTAAATGGTGCTCGAAGTACTTGGCAGAAAGCAGTTTTGGAGGTGGCATCTGAAAGCCCTTGATTTAGAATTACAGTGCAATCCTCTAGAGTTTTAGGGAAAAGCCATGACCTATTCCCCAAATAACTATTAAGAAACAGATCCAAGATTCTGTCTGAGCTTTGCTACACATTTGTGTATCTGACCACAGAACATGAAATGACTCTGTAAACTAAGTCTATCCTAGGTGTTATCTGACCAACCAACCATCTCATAGGTAGGGCGAGCACAGCAGTGCTCCCTCATCAAGTGGGAGGTTGTGAAGGTGTGGGTATGTGGCCCGAGCTGCCCTCAAATTACCACTGCACCTGCCCTCTCTGCATGCCAGGTTTCCCTCAACTCACACATTCCACCTCATGACGGTTCTGAAGAAATGCTGGCTGACTGGTTGTAACCTCCGATACATGCTCAGAACTGCTGAAACATGAACTATGTTATCTTGGCTCCAGTGGCTTTAATGGGTCCCTCAATTCATGTGTAGTTGAAACTCAAGCTCCAAAGTCATATGTTAATGGTATTTGGAGGTGAGACCTTTGGAAGATGATTGAGTCAGAGGGGCTTGCCCCTCATGAAGAAATGAATTTATTCATGTCAGATGGGCTGTCTCAAGAGTGGCTTTGTTATACAAATGAACTCTGGCTGGATAGCTTACTTTGTCTTAGCATGGGAAGGCCTACATCAAGTCTTGACCCAATGGGATGGACCTCACTGTATGCCAACCACTCTTCCAGGACTATAAGCTAAATTTACTTTTAAAAAATCTATATAGAATATCTACTGCGTAAAATTTAATTATAGCAACAGAAAACGGACTAAGCTAGCTTCCCTGGCCAACTGGTCTCTGTTGGTTTCAATCAGCAGGTCACGAGTAGCTGAGACAAAGGCTCTTTCCACCCCCTCCCCATACTTTTGCCTCTCCAGCCCCAACTCCTTTCCCCACAAGCACAGCCTCTGCTGGGAAAGCCTCTTCGTGGTGTAATTCTCAGAGCACTCCAGGAAGAGCTTCCTGTGCCTTCCATAGGCGACAGTAGGACCACACTCCTGCACCTCGCTGTTCCTTCACCCCTGTCTGCCTTACTACATGCCATCCTCTCATTTAAGCCATCTGGAGCATATCCTGATTTAGGTTGGGCTCCTTACTGAGAAACTGAAATAACTGAACCTGGCCAATGAGTGATTCGGCATAATATGCAGACACCTGTTGGAAATGGGTGGTAACTGCACTTAAAAGTGGACCCCAAAGAGATGGCTCAGTGGGTCAGAGTGTATTCTCTGCAAGCAAGAGGACCTGGATTTAAATCCCTGGCTGTCCACAGGCATGGCTGCATGTACCAGTGACCCCAGCAGTCGGGTATAGAGACAGGTGATTGTGAAAGTTTGCGGGTGAGCTAGCCTACCTGAAATGGCTACTTGCCGGTCTCATGAGAGAACCAGTCTCAAGGCAATAAGGTGGGAAGTGACAGAGGAAGACACCAGGTGTCCTGCTCACAGATGTGAGTGCCTGCGTAGTCCTGTGTATGCAGAGTGTGTGACACACACACACAAAAGATGTATGGAAGGTCAATATTTCCTATGAAAGGAACTTAGAGATGTCACCCTACTTGAAAAAGTGATCCTGTAGATGTGATTAAGGAGCTTGAGATAAGGGATCACTCTGAATTATTGATCGGGCCTCTGAGTACTACTAGAAGCTTTTTTTTTTTTTTTTTTTGAGACAGGGTCTCCCTATAGTTTTGGCTGTCCTAAAACTCACTATGTAGACCAGGCCGGCCTTGAACTCACAGAGATCCACCTGCCTCTGCTCCTAAGTGCTAGGACTAAAGGCGTGCACCACCACACCCAGCTAGAAGCATTCTTAAAGGAGACAAATGCTAAACATGGAAGGAGGGGAAGGTGAAAAGGATGCAGCTCAGGAATGCTGGCCACCATCAGAAGCTAGAAGAGTCAAGGAGAGGACTCCACCCTACAGCCTCCAGGGCACTCACTGCCTGCCCACACCTTCACTACAAGCTTGGGGATTATTTGTCATAGTACCCACAGGAAAACAGGGAGCGCGAACAGGGCCTCAAACAATATGGACTCCTCAGCAAAACTGATCTAGATGGCACCTCTGCTGTGGCCAGGTACCCACAGCAAAGCCTGATGCTGGCCCTGCAGTGTGGGGCTGGACTTGGACGGATAGCCACTTGACACTGGCCCTGCAGTGTGGGGCTGGACTTGGACAGATAGCCACTTAATGCCCTGCAGTATGGGGCTGGACTTGGATGGATAGCCTCTTGATGCTGCCCTGCAGTATGGGGCTGGACTTGGACGGATAGCCACTTGACGCTGACCCTGCATTGTGGGGTTAGACTTGGATGGATAGCCACTTGACACTGGCCCTGCAGTGTGGGGCTGGACTTGGACGGATAGCCACTTGATGCTGCCCTGCAGTATGGGGTTGGACTTGGATAGATAGCCACTTGACGCTGGCCCTGCATTGTGGGGTTAGACTTGGATGGATAGCCACTTGACACTGGCCCTGCAGTGTGGGGCTGGACTTGGACGGATAGCCACTTGATGCTGCCCTGCAGTATGGGGCTGGACTTGGATGGAGAGCCACTTGACGCTGGCCCTGCAGTGTGGGGCTAGACTTGGACGGATAGCCACTTGACGCTGGCCCTACAATATGGGGCTGGACTTGGACGGATAGCCACTTGATGCTGCCCTGCAGTATGGGGTTGGACTTGGACAGATAGCCACTTGACGCTGGCCCTGCAGTGTGGGGCTGGACTTGGACGGATAGCCACTTGATGCTGGCCCTGCAGTGTGGGGCTGGACTTGGATGGATGGCCACTACTTGGATGGATGGCCACTTGACGCTGGCCCGGCAGTGTGGGGGTGGACTTGGACGGATAGCCACTTGATGGCTTCACTGCACAGAGCACAGCAGTGAATTCTTACTGCAATAACTCCCATTCTACACCCAGTGGTTGGCCAGCAATAGCATCTGTTTGTAAATTCACATAGCATTGCTTCATCCCCAGAAAACTATTTTATGATAAAGGAGATATTGGGTTCACACTTAAAAGTCTCCAGTTCTCATTCTATGGACTATGGTAGGGAACTTCCAAGACCTGACATAGATTTGTATATTTACTCTGATTTGTGTTTATGTTCATGAATACTCATCAAGGAAAAAGTGCCACCTCTCCTTTTGTTCTTTGTTTGATAGAAGGCATAGTAATGGTGGAAAAATTTTAAATGCAGTCTACCACTTATGCTAAAATGCATACACTCGGGTGGGGTGGGAGGCATGGAAAGGGGAAATAAGTCTAAGTTGGACTAAGAAATGTATGAGTTGCACAGAACATCAATAAAAATGTAAAAAATTATAAAAATAAAATGGAGTCTACAATCAGGCAACACTAAAGTGCAATGGGCAGTCTGACCAGCTGGATATAGAGAACAGATTTTGGACTTCTAAAATCCTTTGTAGGAGAGGTTCATCAGGCGTGTCTAAACTTAGGCTTCTTTGAAGGACCCTACTGGCCAAAGAATTGTCATGGGACACACATTAAATACACATGCACTAATATAAGCTGCTGAGAAAGAAAAGGGTCTTCATATAATTGTTGAGTATCCATCACCACAGACAAGTAGAAGCAACTCATGTAATCATGCTAATCACATGGTACCCTATTCAGAGCACCACTAAAATCATTACATGGCTGCCACATGGTTTCTCTTTTTTTTTTTTTTTTTTTGGTCTTTTTGAGATAGGGTCTGCCTGTCACTCTGGCTGGCCTGAACTCACTCTGTAGACCAGGGTGGCCTTGAACTCACAAAGATCCACCTGCTTCTGCCTCTGCCTCTGCCTCTGCCTCTGCCTCTGCCTCTGCCTCTGCCTCTGCCTCTGCCTCTGCCTCTGCCTCTGCCTCCTGAGTGCTAGGATTAAAGGTGTGCACCACCACGCCCTGCACCACATGGTTCTAATAAAGAAGATGAGCATAGCTAAGCTATAAAGTTTCATTGAGGGGCTGGAGAGATGGCCTAGCGGTTAAGAGCACCGACCGCTCTTACAGAGGACCCGGGTTCGATCCCCAACACCCACATGGCGGCTGAGAACCATCTGTAACTCCAATTCCAGGAGAACTCCAGGTCCAGGGGAATCTGAAACCCTCTTCTGGCCTCCGCGGTATTGCATGACACGGGTGCACAAACTTGCATGCAGACAGTACATTCATACACATACAGAAATAAAATAAAATTAAAAAAAATAAAGTTTCATTGAGTTTTTTTGATATTTTTATTGTAAAAGGACGACATAAAATTAGTGGGGGTATTTGACGGTGTACTTGAGAAACTAACCCATCAATATTTGGATTGATGGAAGCATGTGCAGTTCTCAGCACCTCCACAAGGTGCTCACTAGACATTTCATTTCTCAGTTGGCCACATTCTGGAAACAGCTGTTCTCAAGCTCCATTCAGTCACAACATGATGATGTAAATTAGGCATGATTGTGAGGTTTGGGGTGTTTGTCTCTGGACAGGACCTATAAAAGAAGAAGTCTAGTTAAGAGACATGATCAACTTTTCCTTTAAATTGAATGTCAGATTGTAGCTCTACGCATTCCATTTGAAAATTGTCAGGTAACGTATTTATGTCAGCTTAAAACACAACAAAATATTATTTCCCCAGAAATCTTAAAACTTGTTTTCTAATTCCTGTATTAAATTGAAAAGCACAATGACATTTTTTTTTTTTCACTGTTCACAATACTGTGTTTAGCCAACCTGTCAAAATGCTTAAAATGGTTTGTCGGTATCTCAACTTCCTTTGGAGCACTGGTGTATTTGTAACATTGTATTGATAACTTAGTTTTCACCTTGAAGACACAGGTTTAACTCACTGAAATGAGTGGCTAAATCCACTAAATGTGCCAAATCTGTACTTCACTTTTCATTGTCAATTTCTGACACCATAAAGGATTTGATAACAGGCTACAAATCCTAAGGTCTCTCCAACATTAGACTTCAATTCAGTTATCTCTCTTTTGAAGAGTAAGTGATTCTGGCATAGTCAGTGTCACATTTTAAGAAATTCCTGCAATTGGTGGACTGCTTTCTTGGCCCTTATGAAATCCACAGTCTTGATGAAAATTTTCATGGTTATCTGTTTTCTTGTACTTTTCCACACATCTTTTCTTTTCTTTTTTGTCTTTTTGAGTCAGGGTCTCCCTGTAGCTCCAGCTGTCCTGGAACTCACTATGAAGACCAGGCTGGCCTTGAACTCACAGAGATCTGCCTACCTCTGCCTCCCGAGTGCTGGGATTAAAGGCATGTGCCACCATGCCTGGCTCCACACATATTTACTTAATGTACTCTTCTAGGCAGCAATTGCATTGTCTTCTGTTAATTTTACAAGTTTTTCTCTGTTACCCACCACTGCTGGGGCACCATTAACAGATATATTGACAATAGAAAAAAAGGGCCGTTAACGAGTATACCTATTAGATATAATATGTATCTACACTATAGTATAGTAGTCAGTAATATAGTATATCCACGTGAATACTCTATGGTCTTTTTGACACAGGATTTCCCTCTAGCCTCAGCTGGCCTGGAACTCACTTATGTAGACCAGGTTGGCCTTGAACTCACAGAGAACAGAGATCCACCTCTCTCTGCCTCCTGAGAGCTGGGATTATAGGCATGTGCTACCATGAACTTTGAAATCAATGCTTCATATATAACTTTTTGTTGTGTCTTTTAATGATACTTAATAAGCCATTTATTCAGTGAGATTATATTCATCGTTAATGTCTCTCAAAAAATGTCAGATTGAAGAGCTGGGAGACTAGCACAGTTGGTAACATGCTTGCTATGCAAGCACAGAGACCCCAGCTTGACCCAGCACCCATGTCAAAATCTGGGCATGGATGGTAGCATGTGTCTGCAGCTCCAGCACTGGGGAAGTGGAGATGGGCGGAGTGTTGGAGCCTGCTGGCCGGCCCAGCTTAACTAGAGAGCCTCAGATCCAAGACAGAGAGCCTACCTTGAAAAACAAAGTAGGACAAATTTGAACCTGCAGAAGCACATGTGTCCACGGGCACCCCCTTACACACACACACACACACACACACACACACACACACACACTCATACACATGACCCCCACAAAGTGGTAAGTTGAGCTGTATTTGAGCCTCAGTGTTGTCACTTATCACTAAAGCAGAAAACTTAAATTGGTGTGTCTATTCTAAGCTTCTGATCCACGTTGTTATTCCTTTAGTTCCTCTGGTTAGTTGGTGAAACCAACTGAATTTCGAAACATCACCCCTTTTCGCAGGGCAAATTATATCTGCCATTCTCTCTATATGTTGCTTAATAAACTCACCAGCAGTAAATGGTTTTTATTTTTGCCATTAAATACAGTATGCAGGGGCTAGGGAGATGGCTCAGCACTTAAGAGCACTGGCTGTTCTTGCAGAGGACCTGGGTTTGGTTCCCAGCACCCACATGGCTGCTAACAACTGACTGTAACTCCAGTTCCAGGGGACCCTCTTCTGACCTCTGCAGGCATTGCACGATATGGGTGCATGTGTATATGGGTGCATGTGTATACACATGCACATACTTGTATATATGATCATACACCTAAAATAAAAATAAAATATTTTTAAAATTTTATAGCAAAAAAATCTCATGATATTTCAAATAAGCTTATGATTTTATGTTGGGCCACATTCCTAGATATTCTGCAGGCCATGGGCTGAGAGTTGGACAGTTCTGGTTTATATGAAAGCCAGTGGTACTGTGGAAATTTGGATGGGGTGTGTTGATCTTGCTCTGGTTTTGTTTGGAAGGTAAACACGGGTGGAAGGTTGTGGGTGGAATGTGTGCGATAGTGCTTATTGAACCTGGTATCCATTCCACTCTTTCCCTCTTCATCTATCACAAGGTTGCTGTTCCACAAACTCCATTCCCAGGCTTACTTGAGGCCGGCATCTAGCACTCCTCACCTTCTACTGGTCACACACACAGGAGGGAGCTTGTTGGAGGGAAAGGATCTCATGCCTTGTCTGTCAGGCACCGTGAGCGCCTTCACTGGGAAGCAGCAGTGACTGTCCTGGGGCAACAATGCCTGCAGCGATTTCCTGACCTTCCGCTCTAACCAAAACAGCACTGTGGAAAATAAACTAGAGCGTGGGTCATTGACTTCTGTTTCGCCCACCTAATCCATTATGTAAGCACATCATTTCCTCTGTTAAACACTTCTTTTGAAAACACTAGCTCCTGTTTCCTGTACTGAATGCTGAATATTATAGATGAATTTCAAAAAGCTTCATAAGCATTTAAATTGGGTGCAATATAATGTAAGTTATATCACCCTGAGTGCAGCAATGAAAGACTGAAGAGCTGTAGTATCCTAAAATAGGTGCTCTTATCTTTTGCCTTATGTAATATGTTAGCATATGCGTGTGCATGTGTGCATGCACATGTGTGTGGAGTCTAGAGGCTGATTTCTGATGACTTTCTCTCCTCCTTGATTATTTTTCTTTTTCTTTTTTATATGTATGCATGTTTACATATGTGTGGGCACAGGTGTATGTGCAAGTGCTCGCAGAGACCTGAGGTTGCTATCAGGAGTCTGTCTGTCTCTTTTCCACCTTATTCATTGAGGTAGGGTCTCTCAGTCACCCAGAACTTCACTACTATGGTTAGTCTCACTAGTCAGCTTGCTCCAGAGATCTCCTAACTCTCCTTACCAGACAGGCTTCCATACCCACCTGGCATTTCCAGGAGTTCTGGGCCTCTGGTCCTTGTCCTTGCAAGATAAGCACTGTGACGATGGCATCTCCCCAGTCCCTCCCCACCGTATTAAGACATTATTTTTATTTTATGTGTATGAGTGTATTTGCCTGCATGTCAGTAGGTGCACCCATGTTGTGCAATGCCCACAGAGGTCAGAAGAGGGCATTGGATTCCCTGGAACTGGAGTTTCAGATGGTTGTTAGCTGTCATGTGGGAGCTGGGTATAAAAACCGCATCCTTTGCAAGAGCAGCCCTTGTCCTTACCCTCTGAGCCATCTCTCCAGGCCTGTCACTTTATTTATTTATTTATTTATTTATTTATTTATTTATTTATTTATTTATTTATTTATTCAGATACAGCATCTTTCACTGAATCTAGAGCGCTCTGATTTGGCTGGGCTGCCTGGCAGCCAGCTCCGGGAATCCTTGCTTCTCAAGGATCCAAACTCAGGTACACATGTTTGCACAGAAAGCACTTTACTGACTAAGCTTTCTGCCCAGCTTCACAGACACTCTTTTATTCAAAAGCTTTTTACACTTTTCTGTTTATTTTGTGTGCCTGTGTGCTGCGGCACGTACCACACTACGTGAACAGAGGGCAGGGTTGGTGCCTGTCCTTCACAGGTGAGTCCCAGGGACTGAGCTCGGGTCCTCAGGCTCAGTAACAAGCCACCCTCACCCACCAGGCCATTTCACTGCCCTTCCACAGATATTGCCTTTATCATACCTTTTCTCTTGAGTGTGCCCTAGCCCTTTTTTAAACTGTTGAAGTTGTTCTCAAAATTCAGAGCAGTGACAAATAATTGGTCTCACTTGGGCACCCACCTGTCTTAGCATAGCCCTGATTCTAGACTTCATGTGTCTTTTCACAAATGTTTTGTTTGCTTGTTTGCAATAGGGTCTCACTCTTTGTGCCAGGTGGGCATGGTGTCACAAGCCTTTAATCCTAGGACTTAGGAGGCAGAGGCAGGCAGATCTTTGTGAGTTCAGGCCAGTTCAAGTCCAGCCTGGTCTACAGATTGAGCTCCAGGCCAGCTGGGACTAAAGGAGGACCCTGTCTCAAAAAGACAAAAAAAAAAAATCACTGGCAATAGGGTCTCACTCTGTAGCTCAGGTTAGCCTTATACTTGGGATTCTTCTACCTTAGCATCCCCAGTGCTGGGATTGCAAACACAGACCACCATGCATTATTTTATCTATCTATCTATCTATCTATCTATCTATCTATCTATCTATCTATCATCTATCTATCTATCATCCATCATCTATCTTCTATCTATGTATCAATCAATCATCTATCTATCTAATCTATCAATCATCTATCATCTATCTAATCTATCAATCATCTATCATCTATCTACCTATCTATCATTTCTCTCTCCTCTATCATTTATTTTTATGTGTGTTTTGCCTGCTTGTATGTAAATGCATCCCATGTATGCAATGCTTGTGGAGGCAGGAAGAGAGTGTTAGATCCCTTGGAACTGAAGTTACAGATGATTGTTAGCCACCATGTGGGTGCTGGAAACTGAACCTCGTTCTCTGTAAGAGCAGCAAGTGCTCTTAACTGCTGAGCCATCTCTCCAGCCCCTTATTTTTGATTCTTTGAGACAAGGTCTCACTCTGTAGCCCTAGATGGCCTGGAATTAGCTATGTAGACCAAGCTAGTCTCAAACGCACAAAGAACCATCTCTGCAGCCCCTCACCATAATTGTTTTAAAACAGAAATTTCCTTCCTTTTGTAAGAATATAACAAGTTTAATTGATAAAATGAATTTTGTGGCTGAGGATGGTAGAGGGGATGGATGATTTGGCTTCCTTCCTTCCTTCTCTTTTTTTTTTTTTTTTTTTTGAGACGGAGTCTCCCTGTAGCCCCAGCTGGCCTGGAACTCACTAGGTGGACCAGGGTGGCCTAAACTCAGAGAGATCCACCTGCCTCTGCCTCCCAAGTGTGCTAGTATTCCCGACTTGACCATCCCACTCTTTTTTTTGGGTTTTGTTTTGTTTTTTTGAGAGAGGGTCTCCCTTTAGTCCCAGTTGGCCTGGAGCTCGCTATGTAGACCAGGCTGGCCTTGAACTTACAGAGATCCACCTGCCTCTGCCTCCTGAATGCTGAAATTAAAGGAGTGTGCCACCACGCTGGCCCAAGGTGGTTCTTAGCCACCATGTGGGTGCTGGGAATCAAACCTGGGTCCTCTGCAAGAGCAGTCAGTGCTCTTAGCCACTGAGCCATCTCTCCAGCCCCTTGACTGTCTTTCTTAAGTCCATTTTTTGGTCCAACTCCTCCCCTCTGACAGCTCACCAATATTATATTTGGGGTTGAGGAAGGAAAGCTGACTACCTCTTTACAGCTCTCTCTTCACAATTTAGCACCTGCTGTTCATCTTAGGAAGAGTTATTGAAGTTTCTATTTCATTGTGATCTCTTTTTATTCTTCCTGTTGATGTGGATTTTGACATTTTGGCCATCTTTGTTACATATTTAATAGAGCTCAGAAGGCTGGAAAATAACTAGGTGAGCTTGCCTTGTTATATGAAATTTAAAAAACTCATTAATATATCTAAAAACAAACCAGGCATTTTTGAACCAAGAGAAATTCACATTTAAGCTTTGTTGCCTAGGAAGAAGTTACTGAATCTTTCCATATCTGTTTCCTTACATGTAATATGTAGATAATAACATCTAATTAAATAACATACATGTAAAGCATTTTGTACTGTGTCTCACTCACAGAGTTGTAAACAACATGAGAATTCTTGTATTTTTTTCAGTATTTTCTTAACAGTTCCATTCATCCTCCATTGTGAAAAATTATGTTGTTTTTATTTCTTAATTATTTTATTACAATACTGGAGAGGGTTAGGTAGTCTGCAAGGTTATTATTCTTTTTTAAATTTTTTTCGTATGTGTATGAATGTACTGTCTGCATGTAGGGCTGTGCACCCGTGTTGTGCAATGCTGCAGAGGTCAGAAGAGGGCGTCAGATTCCCCTGGAACTGGAGTTAAAGACAGGTTTCAGCTGCCATGCGGGTGCTGGGGATCAAATCTGGGTCCTCTGCAAGAGCAGTCGGTGCTCTTAACCACTAGGACATCTCTCCAGCCCCAAAGTTATTATTCTTTTCACAGCAAAATATTTTTATCATTTTTTTTGAGACAAGGTCTCCCTGTAGCCCCAGCTGTCCTGGAACTCATGATGTACATCAGGCTGGCCTTGATTTGCCAGTGATTTGCCTGCCTCTCCCTTCGTAGTGCTGAGATTATAGGCATGTGCCACCACACCCAGCTTTACAGGGTATTTTTTAGTTATAAATTACCCACAATTTGATTTCTATTCCAAAAAGGGGTATATTACCTTGTCCCAGCAGGAAGCTAATTGCTCATTGCATATTTAAGTTAATATTATGATTTTTTTTCTTGTTTTCTACTAACAACTTGTTTTCTTGTTTTCTATTAACAACTTAAGGCACACTTTTTTTGTGTGGTCTTTTTGAGTCAGGGTCTCCCTTTAGTCCCAGCTGGCCTGGAGCTCATTTTGTATACCAGGCTGGCTTTGAACTGTCAGAGATCTGCCTGCACCTGCCTCCTGAGTGCTGGGATTAAAGGTGTGCGCCACCACACCCGGCAAGGCACACTTCTAAAGTAGCTTTGTTATGTTGAGAAAATGATAGAACTTTTCTAGTGAATTGATTTTATCAATTGTTTTAAAGATGGCATAATGTATCATATATCTTAACCAGTCTATGGAGGATGCACTGCATTGTTGTTTATGTAACACAGCTAGCAAATTGTGACATCACCAAGTGGTATAGTGATGCTCTAAATTGGTGCCCCTTTGGAATACATACATATATACATATATATGCACCATATATACACACATATGTGTATATATACACAAATAATAAAATCTCATTTGCCATTCAGAAACAGTTGGGACAGTAATTATACCTCTGAGATTCTGATACTATTGATTGTGGATTGATTTGACTATCATTTGAATTTAAACAAAGAAAATCACTGTATGAGATTACATGGTTTATTAATCATCGCTGAAGCAGTTAGAAGTTTATTTCATAGCCAAACAAATTGAAAAAACTTTCTGTATTAGTTCTTCCTGCTTTATGGTAGGAATTAATTTGCACTTATGAGACAGTGGTAAAATAGTTCTGATTACAATAGCAGGAGAAATAATCAGATTAAGAGCTCATGGTCAGACACTGCAACAATAATAGAAACTAATGACTATAAATCCCAAGGGGCCTACCATAGATCCCTGGCTTAAAGAACATTGCTAATAGCATGCCCCTCACTGTATGCTTCTCCAAATCTTACAGCCTTCATGCAAGCACCTAAAAAACATTTACTATCTGGACACAGTGCTGTGTGTCTATAGTCCCAGCTTTTTGTGGCCTTAAGCCAGGAGGATCACTTGAGCCCAGGGCTTCAAGGCCAGCCTTGACAACATAATGAGTCCCTGTCTCAAAAAGTTATATTGATCCCCTAAGTAAAGTTAGAGTTCTTTTTTTTTTTAATTTTTTATTTATTTATTTTTGTATGTGTATAAATGTACTGTCTGCATGCAAGTTTGTGCACCCGTGTTGTGCAATGCCGCGGAGATCAGAAGAGGTTGTCGGATTCCCCTGGAACTGGAGTTCTCCTGGAATTGGAGTTTCAGACGATTCTTGGCCGCCATGTGGGTGCTGGGGATTGAACCCGGGTCCTCTGTAAGAGCGGTCGGCGCTCTTAACCGCTAGGCCATCTCTCCAGCCCCGATGTTATTGTTGATACTCTACATTTCCTTGAAGTGTCATTTATATTTTCATTATAAATATTCTTAAAAAACAGACTATTTTTTTTTAAATTAGTTTTTATTGATGCTTTGTGCATTTCATACATTTTTTCCAATTCAGTTCAGGCTTATTTCCCTTCCCCCCCCCACCCCCACCCCATCCCAGATCATGCATTCTGCCATAACTGTCCTGCATCTTTCTCTCAGTTTTTTTTTTTTTTCATTTTTAGCTATAAGTGATAATCCATGAGTACAAGCATCCTTCATGCAAAACCTATCTGCAGGCTGTTGTGCCCAAACACCTACAGCCCCACCATCCAGTGGGGGGTGACAGGTTGTTTGTTCAATCAAGTTGATCAAATGAGTGTCCAGACTACATTGCTGTAGTTTCACCATTCACCCCAATCGCAGCCCTTACATTCTACCACGCCCCCTCTTCCGCAGGTTGTTCCCTAGGCTTAGAAAAGGGGCACAGGTGGATGAGAGGTAAAACAGTCCACTCTCTCTGGAGCTGTTGACTTGGACTCTGGTCAATTCTGGCTGTTTCCTTTCATGGGCTGACAGTTTGTCCATGAATAACCTTTCGATCCTACTAATGAAGAACAAGCAATTAGATATATAGGTATTTAAGCAGCACTAATAGTTATGGTAGGTTACTTTAGCATAGACACATGTTTGGATATGTTAATCCATGAATTACAATTTTCCCCCCTGTTAAATATGACAGGGTCTTACTGTGGCTTATAACATCTCCTAACCTGTAGAGGATGTAAGCTTGTGGCATCATAGAACAATTTAGGTTCACAGTAAAAACCTAAGCAGAATAAGAGCTGGAGTGTTGGATGGTGGTTAGCCACCATGTGAGTGCTGGGAATCAAAACTGAGTCCTCCGAAGGAGCAGTTAGTGCTCTTAACTACTTTGCCATTTCTCCAGCCCCCACAATAATGTACTTTTTAAAAATTTTTATTTATTTATCTTCTATATGTATGAATGTACTGTCTGCATGTAGGTTTGTGCACCCGTGTCGTGCAATGCTGTGGAGGTCAGAAGAGGGTGTTGGACTCCCCTGGAACTGGACTTAAAGACGGTTTTCAGCCATCATTGGGTGCTGGGGATCGAACCCGGGTCCTCTGCAAGAGCAGTCGGCACTCTTAACCTTAGGCTATCTCTCCAGCCCCAATAATGTGCTTTTTATCAAAACAGTAGGACCTACTTCTTGGCATGATCAGACATTTGTAACTAACCATTGATCTTATGTTTTTCAGAATAATTGCTATTAGTGTCTTGTAGGCTGGGAAGGGGGAAGATAAGGAGGTATAATTTCTCAAGTGAGAAACTGAGGTAGCCTAGCTCCATGCCATATTCCATTTTTATATCTAAATCAATGTCAGATTTGCCCATTTGTCTATGATAATTGAATAGCTGGAGACAAGGTAACTGCTCCTTTATGAGTGTTCATCCAACTGGTTTTTACTAAAGATGAATGAGTTATAAATGTCAAACTATTTTAACCATCATCTTATTTAATTATTTCAATTGAATTCTTTAATTATTCAATGCCAGGACTCTGAAATCAAGAAAAGTCTTCATTTTTTTCAAGTGTGTGTAGCAAGTCTCGCAGGAGCTTAGCAGTGTCCACCATCCCTCATCTTTCTCACTGGAGCTTAGCAGTGTCCATCATCCCTCGTCTTTCTTGCTGGAGCTTAGCAGTGTCCACCATCCCTCATCTTTCTTGCTGGAGCTTAGCAGTGTCCACCATCCCTCATCTTTCTTGCTGGAGCTTAGCAGTGTCCGCCATCCCTCATCTTTCTCACTGGAGCTTAGCAGTGTCCACCATCCCTCATCTTTCTTACTGGAGCTTAGCAGTGTCCACTATCCTTCATCTTTCTTACTGGAGCTTAGCAGTGTCCACCATCCTTCATCTTTCTTACTGGAGCTTAGCAGTGTCCACCATCCTTCATCTTTCTTACTGGAGCTTAGCAGTGTCCACCATCCCTCATCTTTCTCACTGGAGCTTAGCAGTGTCCGCCATCCCTCATCTTTCTCACTGGAGCTTAGCAGTGTCCGCCATCCCTCATCTTTCTCACTGGAGCTTAGCAGTGTCCGCCATCCCTCATCTTTCTCACTGGAGCTTAGCAGTGTCCGCCATCCCTCATCTTTCTCGCTGGAGCTTAGCAGTGTCCACCATCCCTCATCTTTCTCGCTGGAGCTTAGCAGTGTCCGCCATCCCTCATCTTTCTCGCTGGAGCTTAGCAGTGTCCGCCATCCCTCATCTTTCTCGCTGGAGCTTAGCAGTGTCCACCACCCCTCATCTTTCTCGCTGGAGCTTAGCAGTGTCCGCCATCCCTCATCTTTCTTACTGGAGCTTAGCAGCGTCCGCCATCCCTCATCTTTCTTGCTGGAGCTTAGCAGTGTCCATCATCCCTCATCTTTCTCATTGGAGATTAGCAGTGTCCATCATCCCTCGTCTTTCTTACTGGAGCTTAGCAGTGTCCGCCATCCCTCATCTTTCTTACTGGAGCTTAGCAGTGTCCACCATCCCTCATCTTTCTCACTGGAGCTTAGCAGTGTCCACCATCCCTCACCTTTCTGACCATGTATTTCTTGTTATCCTCATACTGACTGAGGCTAATCTGGTAGTCTGCACGAAAGTGGCCCATGTTGGTTCTAGAACAATTCCTGAAAAACCTCCTTTATGGTAATCTCTATTCTCTTTTCCCTTCTGGAAGTCTGTGATTAACAATGTTAGCATTTTGCTAGGGTGGGTCCTGGTATTTGTGTCACTACCATCCTTTGGGACAAAGTTGCTTGCCTTCCTGAACTGAACTGTGATTAGACCATAACAGAGATTTTATTGTAATATTTGCTAAGAGTTGGGACTAGCTATTACAGCAGCTTGCTTACTCTGATGCAAGATACAAAAGGCAAGTTATACTGGAGCTACAGGAGGGCAGACACAGGGGTTAAACATGACAAACAGGTACAGCTAGATGACCAGTCATATAGTTGGCCATGTTGAGTGATAGGATGATATTTCAATGACTTGGGCAAAAACTAGGCTTTCTGTAGAAGATTCTAGTGTGAAGATTCACTTCAGCTATAAAACAAGGTTGTCACATTCTGAAGATCCCTTTTGGCAAAGGTGATTTAAGATATAGATTCAGCTGCGTGGTGGCACACGCCTTTAATCCTAGCACTTGGGAGGCAGAGGCAGGTGGATCTCTGTGAGTTCAAGGTCAGCCTGGTGTACATAGTGAGTTCCAGGCCAACTGGGGCTATAGGGAGACCCTGTCTCAAAAGGACAAAAGAAAAAAAAAAGATATAGATTCTTCTGAAGCAATTAAAGTATGCAAAGCAACTATGTTCAAACTCATAAAATGGTATTCCAAATTAGGCTGATTTCAAAAACACAGATTGAAAAGTGGATGGCCCCACACGTGGCTTTGTAATGCCTTGGTCCCCCTGTCCTAGCCAGGCACTTGGCTCTGTCATAGATCAAATGTGTGCTGTGATTTTTTGCACCTCTATGTGGCTATTGGTGGGAGGACTGATCATGTTCAGAGTTTTGTTTGTAAAGAAGAAAATGTTCCAACGTAGAATGTTCCCTGCTTGTGATGGTCAGATGGATCATGTCTACCTGCTTGGTTACACTACACGTTCTGTGACTGTTTTCACTCTGTGATTAGAAGAATCGATAGAAGACGCCAGTATAGAGAATCCTCTTCAACCTTCTTGGAGCTGGCTGCCCAGTTGTTAGCAGAGCAGTCACCAGATTCTCAGAGCATGCATCATTGTCAAATGAACATCTTGTTATCTGTGTCAAGTGGCTAAGAAGTGTGGGTGGTGGATTGAAGCGCATGAATCCTAGCTCTGATGCCTATGGGTTGTGCAAACTGTGCAAACTGGGTAGGGTCACTCACCTGTTCTTCAGTTTTAGATATGGTAAGGATTCAATGGGAAATTGCATGAAAAACAGTCAGATTAGGGTCTACCAAATATTAAATGTCTAATAAATACTAAATATTTGTGTGTGTATGCATGTGGGCATGCAGGCACACATGTGTATGTACATGTAGAGGCCAGAGGTCAATGCTGGGTGTTTTCTTCAATCCCACTCCAATGACAGTTTTGTTTTTCGAGACAGGGTCTCCCTGTAGCCCCAGCTGGCCTGGAGCTCACTCTGTAGACCAGGCTGGCCTTAAACTCACAGAGATCCACCTGCCTCTGCCTCCCAAGTGCTAGGGTTAAAGGTGTGCGCCACCATGCCCAGCTCCAATGTCAGTTTTTGAGAGGGGAGTTCTCACTGAATCTGGAACTCACCAATTCAGCTAGGCTGGCGAGCTGTGAGCTCCAGGGAATTTACCTGTTTCTACCTCCCACCAGTAGTGAAGGATTACTGATGAGTCCTGATGTGCCTGGCTTTTTACATTTATTTTGGGGATCCAAACTCAGGTCCTCATGTTTGTATGGCAAGCACTTCATCCATTAAGCCATCTTCCCAGCCTCTTAAATACTAAATATCACTTACCACAATTCAATATTGTCAAAATGAAAATAAATAGCATTGCTGTCACATAATTATAACTGCATTATTTATAAATGATCTCATTTTCATTTTTATAAATGTTAAAGCAGTAAGTACTGCTTCTGCCTGCTTTAACGTTCCCAGCACCACATGGCCAGTTCAGCTCAGGATAGGAATCACCTTCATTACACACTGAGCTGTGATTCTGTTTGAGGTAGTAACCTAGGGAGAATTAATAAGCATAATGTATGCAGCTAGAGTAAAGGTTTGATCTTCCTGTTCTTAGACTAATAGAAAGTGGGTCACCTTGGTCTAATGAGAGCTCCGGTCATTGTGGTTGTCAAAAGTTAATTATTTGATAGTATATGGAAAGACACAATAATAGCATGGGGATAAATGCAGATGTATATTATTTGATATTTTTCTCATAGATCTACTGGATATTTCGTATAATTTAATGCATTGCTTTAATCTTAGTCTAATATTTTTCTATTACGCATAATCTTGCTTCTTGAAATACTTAGACACGGCTGGCTATGGACTCATATTGCCCCTTGAAATTAACCATCTTTTACCAAGATTTGTTTTAAAATATTTTATTTTTATTTTATGTGTATTCATACTTTGCCTGCATGTATGTAAATGTACTATGTATGTAGTGCTCAGACATGCCAGAAGACTATGTCAGATCACCTGGACAGATGGTCACTCGTTGCCATATGGGTGCTGGGAACTGAACTGAGTCCTGCAAAAGAACAGCAAGTGCTCTTAACCACTGAACAATCTCTCCAGCCCCCTCAAAGATTTATTTTTGAATAGCTTTAGTGATGCTCTAAATGGCAACTTATGCAATATTTGTCATTTCACATGCAAATCTTAAGTCATAGCTTTTTTAATAGCTAAAATTTATATGTAGGGGCAGAAGGATAGTATTGGAATTAAGACAGTCTTTGTCAAGAAGTAGCATGCTTATGTCAGACCCTAGCTAACAAAAAGCCTTGCCTATCATTTTATGTTAAATATACTCTTAGATTGCTGTTGAACACATTTAGTCAACAAACATTTAATGAATTTCTTGTATGTACCAATTATTGTGCTAGCCTCCAGAAGACAATGACATACATCCCAAGCCTTTGAATAAGCCACTGAGGGTGGAGTAGGGCCAAGGCACTAATAATTATATTGCAAAAGGTCCTGTAACTGAGATCTAGACAAACATGGGAGTTAGAACCATTTATAAAACCTGTACTCATGTAAACAGCTTTTATGGGCTTATATGCATTCATAGTATATGATATATTAATTTACATTATGTTAATATTAACACATTTTATATTCATAGTATAGTCTTTTGTTAGAGAGTATAGATTTGTACACAATGCTCACATTAGCCAACACTGTCCTAAATGTGCCATGTATTGGAAACACTTCAAATAAAGTTAATGCAATGTGCTACTTTCCTATAAACAGATTAAAGAATTCATGGGCTGAAACAGGTGTTTTTTTGAAACGTTTAATTAAAAATCACCATAAAAAAACATCAGTCAAAAAGCCAGCACAAGCCTGAAAAAGATGCCACGCTTCCTCTCTATGTCTGTCCTGCATTTTTTTAAAGATTAGAAACCAATGGCTTATATCAGGGAAACAGACATAATAATGAGCTCAGAGAAGTATGTACTTTGTTAACTTGTTTCATAGCTCCTGGAAATGTTATAGTTTAATGCAAGGTATAATTTAAAAGAACATTTAGAATATGAACAGCAAATATTTATTATAAAATATTAACTATTAGTTATAAAGTTACAGTTAATATTAGTTTTAAAGTTTAAGGCTGGGGTAGAGAGATGGCTTTGTGGTTAAGAGCATGTACCTCTCTTCCAGAGAAACCAAGTCCAATTCCCAGCAGCTATGCTGGGCAGCTCATAACCACCTGTAATTCCAGCTCCTAGGGGATCCAATGCCTCTAGCTTCTGTGGGTATCCGCACTCAGACACGCACACACACACACACACACACACACACACACAAATAAAAAATAACTTTAAAAATTTTAAGTTCATAAAGTAATAAATATTTACTATTAGTTACATTTGATAGTATTTGATAGTAAATATTTGCATTAAGTTGTTTTTGATTATATACTTTTACTTTATATGTATGTTTTTCTTGCATATATGAAAATGCAACCCATGTCCTACAATGCTCGAAGAGGTTGTTAGCAGTTTTGTGCCCAGGTCCTCTAAAAGAGTTAAGTGCTCTTAACCATTGAACCATCTCTCCATCCCTAATATTTATATATTTAAGGCAATGGGTACGGCACTGGAGAGCATAGTAAAATTTAAAAAATATTTCCTTTTTAATTTATTTTGTGTATGAATATATTGTCTGCATGCATGTAAGTGCACCCATATCATGCAGTGTCCACAGAGGTCAGAAGAGGGGCATTGGGTCCCCTGGAACTAGAGTTACGGCCAGTTAGTTGTTAGCTGCCACGTGGGTGCTGGGACTCCAACTCAGGTCCTGTGCAAGGACAGCCAGTGCTCTTAACTGCTGAGCCACCTCTCCAGCCCCAGAGTATACTAAATTTTAATCCATCCTTTTACTGTACAGTTGTTGTGAAAATGTTCAAATGTCAAACAGATCACTAGAAAAGAGTTTGTGATGAATGACTATGAACATTAAGGACAATCTGATATATTAAACACAAGAGCTAATTGAGACCAAATAAAGCCAAGATATGTTGGCAATTATTAATTTGTGTAATAGTAACTAACCAGATGTTTACTATCCACAAAGAATGATGACAGAGTTGCCCTTGCTAAGCAAGTTTGGATTCAATACTCCTAGTTAAAATTTAGGCTATGGGAATGCTCCTTAGGCATATTGTGATATTACACAATTCATCTACACAAATAGTCTCCCAGCTATTGTTGAATTGTGTTCCAAAAATCTGTTTGTCTATTTCCAGTTGAAGTAACATCACACATGGGTGTTAAAACTCTGGTCTATCCACACCACCTGTTCACTTTAGGGTTCACCAGGAACATCAGATCAAAATTAAAAATTGTATTTCAGAGGCTGGAGAGATGGCTCAGTAGTTAACAGTGCTTTCTGCTTGTCCAGATGACTCAAGTTCAGTTCTCAGCACCCACATCAGGCAGCTCACAACCCCTCGTAATTTCAGCTACAGCAGAATCCAGTGCCTCTGGCCTTCATGGACACCTGTATACACATGCACATGCTCCCACACAGACACAGACACACACGAACACACAGACACAGAGACAAACACAGAAACACACACACAGACACACACACACAGACACAGACAAACACACACAGAGACAGACAGACACACAGACACACACAGACACAGACACACACAGACTAGACACAGTCAAACACACACACAGACACAGAGACAAACACAGTCACACAGACACACGCAGACACAGAGAAAGACTCAGACATAGACACACATACAAAGATACAGAGACACAGACACATACACAGAGACAGACACAGACACACAGAGACATAGACACACACAGACTAAACACAAACACACATACACACAGAGATAAACACAGACACACACACACAGACAAGACACAGACACACAGACACACACAGACAAGACACAGACACACGTAGACAGACACAAACAAATACACAGATACAGACACATACAGACACAGACACACACACAGACACACATAGAAACAGACACACAAGTACACACACTTAAAAATAGTAAAAACAGATCTTGGGACTGGAGAGATAGCCTAGCGGTTAAGAGCACCTACTGCTCTTGCAGAGGACCAGGGTTCGATCCCCAGCACCAAAACAATTGTACTTGAAACTTAACCATCAGACAGAATCCATGGTATTTTTTCAGCACAGGTTTTCAAGGTTCTTAACTGAAAAACTAAGGCCATAGCTGACACCCCATCGAAGTGGAAGCAGAAGCTGTCTCAGCTCCAAGCAATTACTGGTAACTCCAACAACATGGAGCAGGACCACCAGAAGTAAGGGTAGGGATGGGTGAGGCAAAGAGCAAACCTGCAAGGGAGAGAAAAATCTGCAACTCCCCGCTGAGTGGCTGGGCCACCAAGCCAGGCCCAAGACGGTTCTTAGCCAGCATGTAGGTGCTGGGACTTGAACCTGGGTCCTCTGCAAGAGCAGTCAGTGCTCTTAATTGCTGAGCCATCTCTCCAGCCCCCAAATTATTGATTCTGAAAGCAGTGTGTTTGGCTTCAAGTAACAGAAAACACAATTCATAGTAATTTATTTTAAAATTACTATTTTAGTTTTTTTCTTACATAATCAGAACTTGGGAAACAGAAAGTAGAGATTTGTTGGAGTATTCACTTTTAGCAGGTTGAAATTGTCATTCATGTAAATTTTCAAGTTATTTTCATCATTTACCCCCTATTATTCCCTTATGTTTGTTTAGTATGGAAGTTTTGCATAGGTTTTTAAAAAATTCTATCTATCTATCTATCTATCTATCTATCTATCTTTCCTTCTATCTTTCTATATATCTTTTTATCTATCATCTATCTATATTTTTATCTATCTATCTTTTAATCTATCTTTCTTTCTATCTATCTTTTTATCTATCTATCTTTCTATTTATCTTTCTTTCTATCTATCTATCTATCTATCTTTCTATCTATCATCTATCTATCTATCTTTATCTATCATCTATCTATCTTTCTATCTATCTATCATCTTTCTTTCTATCTATCTTTCTATCTTTCTATCTTTCTATCTATCATCTATCTATCTATCTATCTATCATCTATCTTTCTATCTATCTATTATCTTTTTTTCTATCTATCTTTCTTTCTATCTATCTATCTATCTATCTATCTATCTTGGTTGCTGGTTCTTATTTTTGGTGTTCCTTTAAATTTAAATGGCCTGAAGAACATCTGCCTATCCCTATCTTTGCCTTTTCAGATGATTGAAGCAGCCTTGTTAAACACATATATATGTATATTGATCATTTTCTTTTAAAAAGATTTTATTTATTATTTTTATTATTATTTTTTTTCTTCTGTTAAGTATGGCAGGGTCTTCGTGTGGTTTATAACATCTCCTAACCAATTAGAGGATGTAAGCTTGTGGCATCAGCCGTGGGTTATTCCTCCAAGGAGAGAGCTAATAGCCAATTAGATTTGGGATATACAGACATATGGCTGCCACTGCTGCTTTGGGTATCTCAAGAGCATCATACTTTAGTGACACAGTCAGTTAAAGGTCGGTGGCAATCCACATCTATGTGGTCCTTTGCCAGCCCAGGCCACTCCTGAGTCTGAGCTCCTGTGGGGCTGGTAGGCTCCCGATTCTAGCAGGGCTCACCTGGACTATGACCAGCATCTTATCTAATGGCTGCTCTTTCATTCTGACCCCATATGAACTTCTCAGTCAGGTTCCACAGTTTACAAAGCTCTTCGGAGTATGTCTCCTGTTTTATAAAGTCCTTTCTCCTTGTAGGACAGGTTATATTAACTTCACTTTAGAGGTGAAGAAGGCCAATAACATTCATAGACTCCAGTTTGAAGATTGAGCCATTTTTACTTTCTTTTCCAGAGGTTGAAAACACAAAACACCAATCTTCCTGGCTTTGATTTTCAGATACATCTTTCCTCATTGTGAAGTTTTAGACACTGAAAAGCAGTTCTAGGGATCGATTCAGAAAATGATCAATGGGGGCTTGAGAGATGGCTCAGCTGTAAGAGCACTAGTTTCTCTTCCTGATTTGATTCCCAGCATCCTCAGTGGCGGCTAAGAACCATCTGTAACTCTAGTTCCAGGAGATCTGACTTCCTGTCCTCTGTAGGCATTGCATGCATGTGCTGAACTTACATACATGCAGGCAAAATACTCAAGACACATAAAATGAAAATAATAAATAAGCTGGGCGTGGTGGCACATGCCTTTAATCCTAGCACTTGGGAGGCAGAGGCAGTGGATCTTTGTGAGTTCAAGGCCAGCCTGGTCTACAAAGCAAGTTCCAGGACAGCTGGAGCTACAGGGAGACCCTGACTCGAAAAGACCAAACAAACAAAAAAACAAACTAATAATTCTATGATGAGTCAGGCATAGTAATGGAAAATTGGGTGGAGCTTACTTAATGAAGCACCAGTTTCAAGAAAATGGAAAATTTAAATAAGGAATTTTAATTTTTAAAAGGAAAGGAGGATTTTGTTTCTACAACAAATGTTTTAATTTCTAAACTAAATTGCTTTCCATAACCTTAAGGTAAATAATCTTAATATTAATATTTTCTGAGATTATTTATTTGTAAACATTAGTGACTCATTCTTACATCATAGCTTTTGTCCCTGCCTCTTTATTAAGCTAGTCTCTATACCACAGACGAAACCAACTGGAGTTAGTAACTGCGGTTTCTCTGCCTGCATGTAGCCACGCCTACCCACTGCAGTCTGGAAACACCAGTATTGCTAGTCTCAGTACAAATTACCCACGTCTGGCACTCACAATCTGTATTTCCTCTCTCTTTCCTCACTCCCTGTGCACCTGTTAATTTTCTTCTCTCACAGAAGACTCAAGTTCTCTCCCTCCCTCTGCTCCCCACATCCTATACGCACCACTCTCTCTTTCAGGTCCTGATTACACCCCAACTGTGGGGTTCTGGAGATCCTAATTCCAAGTGACAATGGTTTGGGGAGAATCAAGTTCTCTGTATCTCTTCCAGAGATCTGAAAACCTTCTTGTTCCTTGGAGGTATTTATTACATTGTTGAAACTGCTGGTACTCTTTTGTAGCTGGTCTAAGCACCTAGCTTGTGTTTGTTGGAATTTTCCTAAAGATGAAGGCATTCAAGTGACTGGACTGAAATAACTATTCAGAGCCTCTAGTGAAATTATTATAGCACCTTAACACTTCCAAATTTCCTACACCCTAGCGACTCCCTGTGCAAACACCAGAAACCTTCCTTGAATTGTGTCACAGTGCCAGCCTCTTCTCCTCATTCCTGGGAAGGGAGAGTCTACGCATTTTCAGGGAAATGTGGTGCCCTGCTACCCAGGCTAAATGGTTTCTAGTTTCTCCAACATCCAAAAGAAGAGATGTGTGCATCATTTCAGTTATAATATGGGAATTTCAATAGGTGATATCATAAAAAGCACACACACACACACACACACACACACACGCACAGAGGAATTTCAGCAATAGAGTTGTCCTTCTGTACTGTAGAATCTGCATCTGAGAATTCAACTAAAGTGTAAACCAAAATATCATACTGAGGATGGATTTCTCAATATTCAATGTATATAGACTTTTTTCTTGTTATTATCTCCCAAATAATACACATAATAACTATTTATACAGGATGTAGATTGCATTAGATATATCTAGTAATCTAGAGATGAGTTAAATACACAAAAGGAAGTGTGTAGGCTGTATGTAAATATTATGCTATTTAATATAAGTACTTAAGCACTTGAAATTTTTGATATCACTGGTGGGGATGGGGGTGTCCAGAACCAGTTTACTCATAAACATTGATGCATGACATCATGTGCTTTTAAGAACATGGGTTTACATGGCCGCTATATAAAATGTGGATAAAGTGAAAGCAGAAGACTTTGAGGGGAGGAAGGACACTAACAGGTGGTGGGAGGAGGGACAAGGCCCAGAATGGGAGGATGTGGATATATGCAAAGCTCAATGAAACATATGTACAAACTTCATAATAAAACTAATTATTTTATGCACTAACTAAGAAATTACATTAAAAGAAACAGCATCACTAAAACTGGGATGGATAGATAGACAGAAAATATGGAAAAAAAGTGCCCAGCTTAATGAACAACTGTCCTCTTCTTCAATTTGTTGAAACCTAGAGTAAGGAATCTGTCACTCTGTGGGACAATTTAAGCCACAATTCTTACGGTGTAGTGGACAGTAGTCATTTGGGGGATTCCAGATGAGGAATAGAGGAGGAAAGCAAGACCAGACAGAGCGTAACTGGGAGATAGTCCTATGCCAGACTTAAATTTGTTTAAGGGAACTGCTCAGCTCCTCAGCTCATGGAGACAGAAAATCAATTACCCTTAGACGGATGCAGGCCTGTGACCTGCCTCTTTCCTTTCCTAGGTCTACTTTCCAATGCCCTGTGCCTGGTTTCTCAATTTCAAGGTCCCCACCCCTGTTGCTTATCTAAAGAAAACATCCAATGAAGGGAAAACAAGCCTGCCTCCATCTCATGAGAAGCTGAGCTGTAAAGGGGCAAAGAGATGAATGGTTCTCAAACTACAGCATGTTGCAGAACCACCAGGGAAAATGTTAACAGATGCTGGGCCCTCCCTGTGAGACAGGAGTCAGCTAGGCTGGGTTGGGCCTACTAATTGGCATTTTTGATAAGTATCCTGGTGATATGGGTGCTGCCAGTCTGCAAGAGACAGTAGGCAGGTGTGAGTTAGAGTCACCTGTGACCTAGGGACTGAGTGTTGTTTCTTTTGCCATCATCCCTAAAAGTCTTTCCAAGTCATCCACCAAGATCAGAATCCAGTGAGGAGTGTGGAATTGCCACAGAGGCTGTGAAGCCAAAAGAATAAGCAGTTGGTGGCCAGGCCCAGCCTTCACAGGTAGCTTGTGCAGCAGAAAGAATTGGGGCAATGGTGATTTAATTTTTATGGATTTATAATATTTAATGCCATTCAATGCAAGTTCCTCCTTACTCACTTAATTTTCTTTTTTGTGCATGTGTATGTGTGTATGTGTGGGCATTCATGTGTGTGTGGGGGGGGTACATGTGCATGTATGTGTGCTCATTCTTATTCAGGTCCAAGGTTGACATCAGAAGTCTTCCTTGATTGTTGTCTACCTTATTCATTGAGACAGGGTCTCTCAGTTGAACCCAGAGCTTACCATATGGACAGTCTAGCTAGACAACCTAGTCCAGGGATCTTGTCACTGTGCTGTTCAGTGGTAGAAATACAGGAGGGTCTGAACTCCTGTTCCCATACTTGCTGCTAAGGTGGCAAGCACCTTAACCACTGGGTCAGTTCCCCAGCCCCTTTCTTGTTAACTTCTTTTAAAAATATTTTTGCCTGGGGCTGGAGAGGTGGCTCAGCAGGTAAGAGCACCCACATGTGGCTAAACCAATGAAATTGTGTCTAGAGAAATAATTTCAATAACCAACGAAAGAAGGGTGTGCTATTTTATAAAAGATAAAGTCAAGCTCTTGAGCTATATTAAGAAAAAGAAAGAAGACACATATAAATATGTAAAGAAGACATGCTAATCCATGAATTACATTTTCTTCTGTTAAGTATGACAGGGTCTTCGTGTGGCTTATAATGTCTCCTAACCATTAGAGGATGTAAGCTTGTGGCATCAGCCGTGGGTTATTCCTCCAAGGAGAGAGCTAATAGCCAATTAGATTTGGGACATACAGACATATGGCTGCCACTGCTGCACAGCTTTTCCAGGCAGATGAGGTGTAGCTGGTGCTGATGGAGATTACAATCTATATCACAAACTATAAAGAATTATAGGGGACTCTTATGAACAACTATATGTCAACAAATGGAAAATTTAGAAATAATGAAAAAAAGGTCTGAACAGATATAACGTATCAAAATTGAACGTGAAGCCTGAATAGTATAATAATAAGATAGAATCAGTAACAACAACCAGAAACTACCCCCAATAAAAGCCCCAAATTGATGGCTTCACTAAAACATTTTCTAAAACATTTACTTTTAGCCCGGCATGGTGGCGCACGCCTTTAATCCTAGCACTTGGGAGACAGAGGCAGACAGATCTTTGTGAGTTCAAGGCCACCCTGGTCTACAGAGCAAGTTCCAGGACAGCCGGGGCTACCGGGAGACCCTGTCTCAAAAAGACCAAAATAAAATAAAAAAAATAAAATAAAATAAAACGTTTAATTTTATCAAACTTTTCCAACAACTTGAAAGACAAACAACTCTTCAAAACTCCTTCTACTGCGGAACAGGCAGTAGCGAGAACATTAACACACCCCTCAGCTCTCGCAGGGGCAGCTTCCTCCTGCATGAGAGGGTGATGAACATTGAGAAAGCCACCGCTGAATAAAATGAAGAGAATGCGGGAAACTCCTGCATTCAAGTTGGCCACCAGGGCCACCCAGGGCCCAGGGACCATTGGGAGGACGGAGCGGGAAGACCGTAACTTCCAGGGGTGGTGGATGACCACGAGGAAACGGGAGTTTCCAGATTTCTGGGAACTGGCTCATATGAACTCACAGCAGTGGTGACAGCATGCCCAAGGTTCATGCAAACTCAAACCAGACAAAAACCCAGCGTAGAACTGGAGAAATGGGCAAGAAGCCCCAGCCCGAGCTGAGGAACTATTGGCAACTGATCACTGCTGGGTGAGGGAGAGTTGGTCTTCCTTAAGGGAGTCACACTAGACAGACTGACCAGGCTCCACATCGAGGGTGTCTAGGGACACACACCTGACTCAAGAGGCCTTAACATATATGACAGAATGCATGAAATCTCATGAGGGGGCACATAGGGGAAGGAGTCTAAATATGATCAATATAAATGAAATGCCCCAAAATTCAATAAAAAAATATATTTGAAAAACTCATTTTATGAAATCAGCATTATTTTTATACTACGATCAGATAAAGTAAGAGAGAGAAAGAGAGAAGGGGAGAGAGGGGAGGAAAGGGGAAAGAGGAGAGGGGAAAAGAAAGGAAAGAGAGGGGAGAAGAGAGAGTACAGATCAATATCCATCATAGAGATAAATACAAAAAAATCCCTATAGAATACTAGAATACTTAACCCAAGAGGACATCGAAAAGATTGCATACCATAATCAAATGAAATTTATCCTAGGGATTCAAAGATGGCTCAACATATATAAATAGATAAGTAAAATTAATCATATCAACAGAAAGAGATAAGAAATGTGTGCTCATCTCAATAGATACAGGAAAGATATTTGATAAAATTCAACATCCTTTTATGATGAAATGCTGAACAAGTTAAGCACAGAGGGAATGTACTTCAACACAATGAAGGCTGTATGTGCCAAAACTTTATACTGAATTGTGAAAAGCTGAAATCATTTCCTCTAGATAAGGAAAAAGACAAAGATGTTTACATTTACCTACATTAATCTTATTCAACATAGTTAGAGCAATTATAGCTGAAAAGCAAGGCAAGAGAAGTGGAGAAAGCATGCAACTAGGAATGGGAGAAGTCAAATTATGTTTGCAGATGAAACAACTTTACAGAAAACCCTAAAAACCACTGCTGGGAGGAGTGTATGTTAGTCTAACCACTATGGAAATCAGTATGGAAGTTCCTCCAGAAACTACAAATTGAACTACTGTATGACCTAGCTGAGACAACCTGTGCATATTTGTGTAGTTGAAGGTCTCTAAGACAACACACCACAGAGATATTTACATATTCATGCTTATTGCAGCACTATTTATGATAACTGAGTTACAGAGTCAGACTAGGTGTCTGACAACCAATGAATGGATAAAGAAAATGTGGTACATAACACACAATGGAATTTTATTAAGCCACAGAGAAGAATTAAACTATATTGTTTGCTAGAAAATGGATGCACCAGTCTTCGTCTTCAGGGAGGTCTTGGAGACCCATTAATGGGACTTCAGTCAGTGTCTAATCTATAAAGACATAAGTCTGCTCATGCTTCAAAAAAGGAAGCCTGGTCTAGCAAGACCTGATTTTGTCCTCAAGTGGATGGAACTGGTAAATGAAAAGCTGAAAGGAGCCAGGGGCTCCCAACCCCCCCCCAAAAAAAAGAAGCTCAAGAGGCCCCTGAGGACCAGATCCTCAACTGACCTTAAGAAAACAAAAACTTTAGTTAATCTGGGCTAACTGTGTGACCTTAAGGATCCCAAAGGAAAGAAAACCAGAAATAATCAGTAAGGCCTGAGAAACTGTATTTCAGATATAAAACTTGAGATCTTAGTAAAAAGACAAAAAGAAAGAAGAGAGAGCACTGTTGTTTGGCCTGTCTTCAATTCTTTTTTTTTTTTTTAAAGGCGTGCGCCACCACGCCCGGCATTTATTTATTTCTGTATGTGTATCAATGTACTGTCTGCATGCAAGTTTGTGCACCCGTGACGTGCAATGCCGCGGAGATCAGAAGAGGGTGTCGGATTCCCCTGGAACTGGAGTTCTCCTGGAATTGGAGTTTCAGACGGTTCTCAGCCGCCATGTGGGTGCTGGGGATCGAACCCGGGTCCTCTGTAAGAGCGGTCAGCGCTCTTAACCGCTAGGCCATCTCTCCAGCCCTTGGCCTGTCTTCAATTCTTACTGGCAAGTGCATCTACTCTGTGGCTGCCACTGCTTTTGCCATTCTTCAAAGACACAAGACACAGCATTTTAATCCTCCAATATGGACTGAAGACTCATGTCTCTCCAAGAATCCTCCAAACTTTCAATGCCAGGTGGGGACTACTGAGATAACCAGCTTGTGGACTGAGCAGCTACGGGGATTTCAGCCTCCTCAGAGTATAGACTGCCATTGTCGGACTACCCAGGCTGCGTCATGGAGGCCAGTACAGGAAGATCAAGACAGGACGTGTGCTCACTGGACTTCATTTGGGGGACCATGGGAGGGAAAGACCCCAGTGTGGAGTACAAGGGCAAGATTGATAAGACTGATGGTTGTTTGGGCTTGCCAAGGAGGAACCTTAAACACCTCCTTAAGGAAAACATGACATCTTTTAGCAAAAAAAAAAAAAGAAAAAGAAAAAGAGAGAAAATCCTCCAATTCAGGTGATATGTGTATGTACGTATGTATGTATGTATATTTTTATGTATATATAACTATGTACATATGTATATATATTAAAACAATACAACTTAGAGAGAACAACCACAACAAAAGAACTAGAAAGAAAAAAACTCTGGAAAAACTCAGAAAAAGATGCAAGACATGTATGGCAGAGTGCAGGAACTCAGGTGGGTTGAGGGGCATGGAAGAGGAAGTGACTCTAAATTTGTTTGAGAAATGATGTATGATGTCTGGAAAAGTTTAATAACAATAAACAATAAAGAAAATGGATGGAATTAAGTTGAACAAGCCAGTCTCAGAAAGACAAATATGTTTTTTGTTATTTGTGAACCCTAGAATTTTGGATAGGTATATAAAACTATAAACACACATATAATACAAAAAGCAGAAGAGAGACTTTGAGAAGAAAAGAAATTAGTGGGAGGAGGAACAAAGGAAGGCATGGGGGAATTAATACGGTAAAAATTAATTATGTACTTTGCACAATGAACATATGCCAAAAATAGAAAAGAAGGCATTGAAACTGGATGTGCTATAATACAAGTAAGCAAGAACCTAAGATATGTAACCTCTGTGTTCTTCCTAAATCTCTAAGATAACGATATTAACCTAAGGCAGTTGCTGGGAGGAGTGAGTTAACTCAGGGACCGTGTCCATCGTGAGTGCTCATTTCTGGTTCGTACCTCCATCTGTTCTGTTCCTCTTCCTTCCTGAGCAGCATGTGTTAAAATTTTGTTTTGGATCTCTCTTTGTCCCGCTGTGAGTTTTTAAAGGCTTTGCTCTCTTCTGTTTTCTTCTCTTTTCTCTGTTATTTTTTTTCTTGACCTGACTGTAGATGGTGCTGGTTGTAAATGGAGTATTGTGCGTGCAGGAGGCTGTCCTCCTATCCTGTTTAAAAAGCTTCGCTTGTGTAATATAATAATGTTTTTATTGCTATAAGTCTTTTTTGAAACCATTAAAATGTCAATGAATCATTTACTTGTGTGACTATTATATACAGAAGTGTTTCTAGATAAAAGTCTAATTCACAGGGGATTGTTGTTATAACACTGATACTTTTACCAGGAAATGATATTTTAGCTTTTGATGATAATTGTTAAATTAAAAAGTGATAGTAGGTCTTTGAGGTTTTTGTTGGTTTTTTTTTTTTTTTGTCTTTTTGAAACAAGGTCTCCCTGTAGTCCCAGCTGTCCTGGAACTCACTTTGCAGACCAGGCTAGCCTTGAACTCACAGAGATCTGCCTGCCTCTGCCTCTGCCTCTGCCTCTGCCTCTGCCTCTGCCTCTGCCTCTGCCTCTGCCTCTGCCTCGGCCTCTGCCTCTGCCTCCCTTCTAGGATAATAGTGCCTGGGAATTAAAAGGCTAACAGTGTCCACCAGCACCCAGCTTATATTATCTGTCTTTGTCTCTATCTATCTATAATTTTGTTCATTCAGTTATTCTGCTCCGATTTGACAATTTTGAGTTGAAGTCTACTTCTATTTGTTAGATTTGCCAGCTACTAATTTGTTCATTTAAAAAATCAGAAATATGTAAAAAAAATACTGCCAGTTCATCCCAAAGAAAACTTCAACCATAGACTTTAACCACAGATTTCAACCATAGACATTGGAAATTACAGACTCAGGGGTCTATCTTGGAAACATGTCTTAAAGAACTGTATCTAAAGATAGATCAGCCAATTGCACTGTAGGGCTTTCTCAGATTCTTACCCATATATATGAGAAACGACAAAGAGAGCTCGGGTTGGACGGTGGAGAATATTTATATAGTGTTTATGATGTTAATAAGTCACCTTTGTTTCCATTTTGCAATAGTATTGTGCTTCAATTTTAGACAGATCCTTTATCTTTTAGAGAGACATACAGAGAACTTTCTAAGGGGTATGTAATGGTGTCTGGGTGGTTATGCTGTAATAATCCAGTGCATTTGGGAAGTGGGTAGAGGTATGGGCAGAAAAAGCCTGACTGTGAGTATCATGGTTCAGGCTTACGGCGCATGCGCATACATGAGGCTCATTGCTCTCTCAACTCTACCTACGTTTAAAATTTTTTTTTTTTTTTTTTTTTTTTTTTTTTTTTTGGTCTTTTCGAGACAGTGTATCCCTGTAGCTTCAGCTGTCCTGGAACTGGCTCTGTAGACCAGGCTGGCCTTGAACTCATAAAGATCCGCCTGCCTCTGCCTCCCAAGTGCTAGGATTAAAGGCATGCGCCAAATTTTTTATTACTAAAGGTTTAAAAAGAGCCAACCTATAGTGAAAACAAAAGAACCCAGTAAGGTCTGTTTCTCTCCTGTGGCTGAGCTTATTTTAAGTTCACGCTCTAGAAGTGTGTACAGGTCAGGGAGACTTCCGCTGTGCACAGGCTGCCCCACCCACATCCAGACATCAGAGTTCCGAAGACCGTCGGCCCCTCTTCCCAGCACATGCTTCGAGGATGATTTGGCAAGACCAGTTTTGTCCTTCTTGAGCCCTCAGAGTCATTTGATATCACTGACCACCGCTTCCTCTTTCCTTTCCTGCGTAATGGGAAAACATCTCTCCCTTATTCTCTCGACTGTTTTCTCCACCTTCTGCTCTTCGTTTTTGTCTTTGGTCCTTTCTTTTTCTCCACACATCTTTATCTTCTGATTTTTCCAGTTCCATGTTTTAAATTACAATTCCATTTATTCGGTTATTTCACCCTGCTTTGATTATATGAGTCGGAATTTACTTTGGCTTGTTTGGTTTGCAGGCTATTAATATGCTCATTCGTTAATCTTTTGAAGAACTGTAAGCTTTCCTAGGCTCCAGACAGTAGTTTGAACAGAGAAGATCTAGAAATGAATATGACATTGCTGTTTTTTCTCAAACATTCACAATAATGCACTAACATTCCCTCGGGTTAAGCTATGCCCTCTTTCCTAAAATTGAGAGAGACAAGGGTGCTAACTCGGTGGTTGTGCTCTTTTCAGACTAGCATGTCAAAAAAAGGCCTGGTCTTCTGCTACTTCTGCCCAGATTTTTATGACCTTTTCTGTTGGTAGGCTCAGTCCTTGAGCACTGAATTATCTTTCCTCATTTATTTGTCTTCCTGGCCTTAATTCTTGCTCCATCCCTTACACAGTTTTTTTTTTTTTTTTTTTTTTTGGCTTATCTTGAACAGGCTCAACCTCTTCAGACATCAGATATCAAAAAACTTGACTCTTAAGAACAACTTCCTTGATTTATGGGTTCAGATGCATCTGGCAGCAACATTAACTTTCATTGCCACTTTCTCTCACATTTTATGGCCAAGCTTTCTGTGTAGCTGTCTCTGGTGGCTGTCCTATGACTTTTTATATACATACAGGAATCATGGGACTTCCCAAGTGTGATTGTTAATTGCCATTGTCACCTGTGACATTACTGAAGCATCTTTGGGTGTGACTAGAAGGGCACTTCCAAAGAGGGTTAATTGAGGGAACACTAATAGTGAGTGCGTGCAGCTGTGAGTGTGCGTCCTATGTGCTGGGTTCCTTATCTAGCAGCCTTCCCTTCTACAGACTCGACCTGGTCCTTCCTTCCATGATAAACTTAACCATGAGCCAAATAAAGCCTTCTCTGAAGCTGCTTCTTGACAGATCACAACAACAAGAAAAGTAACTAATATATCCATGAGTATGCCACTGGGAAATTTGGTCAAGGTCAGAAAACTATGGACCATTTCATGGCTTGACAATTGTGAGAAAATTTCTTAGCTTCTCATAGTTTGACAACTGAAATGCCATCTGATAGTTTTTAAAAAGGATTCTATAGAGAAATTAATTTGTGAATGACAGAAAGAGAAAACTGGTTTCTTTTCTGTTGGTATTCTCTGACTTTAGCATGCTAATGTACACTGTGGGTTAGTAATGCAGAGTGTACCTTATTTAGTACCTTTTAATAGTATTTAACCATCATTTCATAGCTTTTCTCAGGACTTCCTTCATCCCAAATAAATGAAAGGAAATCTCATTCTAAAGATAGAGAAATTTAGTCATAGCCCCAACTTTTATTCCCTCTATCCCGTTTGCCAAGAAAACCCTTAACTTTGACTGACCACCCAACCAATAGCTTGAGGTAAGTCGAGCCACACATCATTTTCAACACTTCGCCAAAACTTTTCTTTAAAATTTTTTTTTATTTATTTTTTATGTGTATGAGTGTACTGTCTGCATGTAGGTTGGTGCACCTGTGTTGTGCAATGCAGTGGAGGTCAGAAGAGGGCATTGGATTCCCTTGGAACTGGAGTTAAAGACGGTTCTTAGCCACCATGTGGGTGCTGGGAATTGGATCCGGGTCCTCTGCAAGAGCAGTCTGTGCTCTTAACCACTGAGCCATCTCTCCAGCCCCCCAACTTTTCTTAAGCTCAGCCCGGCTCATGAACAAAGAAGGGCCATTACCTCCTGATGGAGAACCAGTTGAGCCTGTGTGCACGTCTGGGAAAATCATACTTTAATTAATAAGAACGTCTACTTCTCGACATCTTGCTAATTCAAGCTTCTGGGACAAGAACCTATATAGATTTCATTTCATTTAATCCTCAAAGCTACCCTGGAAAATAGGTAAGGGTATGAACTATGTTTTAGAAATACCAAAACAAAGTCTTGGTCGCACCTGCAAATTCATGGTCACAGAGGTAAGAGTGATAAGGTTAAAGCTCATTCCCAAACATGTCTGACAAGAGCCCACACTTTTGACATTTTACTCCTATATTTGGTTTTTATTTTTTTATTACATTTGTTTATGTGTGTGTTTGTGTGTGTGTGTGTGTGTGTGTGTGTGTGTGTATGCCATGGTGCATCTGTGAAAGTCAGAGAACAATTTACTATAAACACTGGTTCTCTCTTTCCATCTTTAGAGCCTTGGGGATTGAACTTGGATCCTTGGGCTTGGTGGCAAGCACCTTTACCTGCTCAGGCATCTCCCTGGCCTTTGTATATTTTGACTCATCGATATTTAAATATTTAAAAATATTTAAATCCAATTATATGCCAGAAGGCAGTCACGTCTGTATCTGTTGAGTCGTACAGCTACATTGCTGGCTCTTAGCACAGTGCCTCACATGTAGGAGATGCTCACAAAGTCTTTGTTGAACAGAAATTATAATATATATATATAACATATAATATATTAAACAATATATCTATACTTATAATGCAGATTCATGCAGAGTCTTTGGGGAAGAACAGGGGGAGCACAGTGTTAACAGAAGCATCAGTTACACAATGCTTTCGTCACCTTGGGCATGTGAAGCACAAGCATATGTCCCCTTGGAATGAGAGGAATGGTTGTGAGAGCTACTTGTTTAACCAGGGTCATAATTTCTTTGTCGGCGTGTGCGGGTAGAGAACCATTTGCTTCGTCTGGACTGTCATCATCTTCACTCTTTGTTCCTCTATTATTACACATTTCAATGCAGCAGGTATGACTCAGGCATGCTTACACAATGCTGACTTTTCTGTGATTCATATGTCAATTTCTGTGATTCATATGTCAATTTCTTGCCTGCCCAACCATTGAAGATTTAACCCCAGAAACTTGAGCAAGTAATACGTCAGCAATATAGATGGAGGATTTATAAGGAAAAGAGAAAGAACATGTAACATTTGGTAAATAATTTGTTCAATTATCAGAGAGACAAATCACAAATGATATGAAACCATCTTCAAAGGGAAGTACAGAGGTGGATTTGATGAGTTTCTCACATCAAGATAAGATAAAGACAATGTAATGTCTATGCCATGGGTGTGACTAAGGAAATAGTAATTATCTAAGGGAGAACGGATGGTGTACATAGCTAAGAAAAAGAAAGAATGAGGTGTCCCAGGAGTTAATAGGAAAAAGAAAACATGTTTCAGGGAAGGTGACATTACTCAAAGGACAATATTCTTTCTCTCATCCTGTTAGTAAGTCTATGCAGGTGATTATTTGACTAAAAAATATGGATTTAGACACTGCTTCAGGTTGAAGGTGTGATATGGCTTTTCTAGATCCTTTCAGAGCTTTGGACTTCTCCTGACTGGTGAGACTCAAAAAGTGAGGTTCCTGAGAACTTTCCCTCCCACAAGTCCATTAAGCAGTGGCTTTCACAGGGAGACTTTTCATGGTTGGAGCATCTGCATTCTGTTTTATTTCCACTTGCTGGTTTTAGTTTATCCTGATTCTTTTTAAACAAGGTTTGAAGAGGCAGAACACACATGAAGACTAAATGAAACACCAGGCAGTTCTTACGCATAGCTCCGAGTCTCATCAGAAGCCCTTAAAAAAAAAAATGTTTATCCAAAGAGCTAAAAGACTAGAGGAAAACCAAGCTTAGATAACTATTAATATATTTTCATTCCAAAATCGTAAGATTAACTGTGCTTTGGAAAGTCTTCAGGTTCTCACCCCACATAACCTTTTCATAGTCAAATATGAAGGGGGAATTGTTGGATTTCAGGAGTGTTCCTCTGGGCTGGGGGCTGCCTCGCAAGCTGCCAAATGCCAGTGAAACAGCAAGGAGCTATCACCAGAATTTTGATAATCAATATCAAATGTCGTTCATTCATGCTTTACCTTTTCCTTTCCGAACAGGACCATATGAAGTAATAATAACATACTTGCTACAAAATTTTTTTGATATTATAGCCTTTAATTTAGAGAATTTAAAACATTAGATACCACTGAGTCTTCTGAGTTTGAAATCTCATGCTCACTAAAGATGCAGCTGACAAGGTCCCTCCCCAAAGGATTATCACAGAGAACCCAGGTAGAGCCTGAGAAGATGCTTTTTGGGAGCTGAGAGAGAGTTTGGAGTGCCGGCCTTCTCCTTTGCTTTCTAAACCTGGTGTGGAGGAGTGAGCTACGAGACAGGCCGGGCACTCAGAGCTGGGGCAAAGGGAGGACAGAGCATATCTCCGCCTGGCCCCTCCACATTTTCCCTTGACACTTGCTCTTTTATTCTTAGCAGGCATTTCCTAACTATTTGATCCTTCATTGTAGTATACAAATGACATTCTCTGGTACCCAAGTGCTGTGTGCTGGAGAGAGATGAATAGAGCAGATATGAATTTGCATCTTGCTCTCTGTATGACCTTGACCATGTTACTTCACTTCTTTAACCTGCCATTTGACACATCTGTAAACATGTGGAGAGTAGGGATAACCTTTCATGAGATCCCAAGAGCTAGTGTATATCAGAGGATCAGTTATTACTAGCCTTCTTCATGACTTATTCTCAAGTGCATGAGTGTCCAATGCTTCAATTTCCTGTGCAGTCCTGCCACCCTATTGTATATATAGCTGACGGATGTATGGGGAAAGGCGGACGGTGTGTTTAAAAGGGGTAACATCCAGGGGACTTGAAATTCTAAAGTAAGATAATTGTTTTAAGTTAGATTTTTGTACTTTGAGGTGACCTGGAGGAGTCTGGTGGAGTCTAAATGTTACCCTTGCTCCCAGTTATCCTTGGTGGTAGGAGTCCCTTCACTGCAGTATTGCTTTGATCCTGCTAAAGCTAATGAGTGTGCTTCATAAACAACCCCTTTGATGTGGAGATGGTCATGACAGATACAGCCCCATCCATCCATCCATCCATCCATCCATTAAGCAATCATGGAACACTTAAATTATAGAAGCCCTTGCAAAGAACTCAGGGGTAATCTGAGAGTTACCTCTGGATTCTAAATCCCAAGTTCTGACTCATTCCACTCGCCTAGACAGTAGCCTTGAGGTAATGTAGTATAAAAGCCATCTCACTTTTATGATGCACAGTGATGGCCCTGGTACTTGTACCCCAGTAACCAACTGAGAGTGGCGGTGAAATTCCAAGGCCCAATTCCACATGGAAGCCTAAGACACACTCCTCATCCACCATCTCCTTCCCAGGCCAGGTGCTCCTTCTCTGTGAGTAGAAATGAGTTTCATCTTGATGATTTCCAAGCTACTAGTGTATTTCAGCGGCAACTCATTTCAACATTACTTACTATCAGGTGACAGTTAAGCGTCTTCGCCCTTCTGAAAACTGGTATTCTTCTCCCAGCATTGGGGATCAAACTCAGCACCTTGTGCATGCCAGCCCAGTGCTCTAGCACTGAGATACATCTCCTGCCCTCTTCCTACTGTTTTATTTTGAGACAGATTCTCAAAGCAGTTGAGCAGGCTGGCCTTCAACTTGGGCTCCCCCTACCTCAAGCCTGGCTTTGAATAAATTCTTCAAATCATTTGGAGTCAGCTGGGAGAAGGGCTCTTGTTTCTCTTCTTCATGAAATAACTCTCAGTTTCCACTGGTCAGAGGATTATTTTTATTTGTGCGTGTGTGCACTTTGTGTGTGTGTGTGTGTGTGTGTGTGTGTGCATGTGAGTGCAAGAAGCCACTGGATCCTCTGGAACTAGAGTTACAGGCAGCTGTGAGTCTCCTGAAGTGGCTGTTGGGACCACATTCAGGTCCTCTGCAGAGGAATCCGTGCTCATAACCACTGAGCCGTCTCTCCAGCCCTTATTCCCTGGCATTTTTTACCTGATAGAGTAGAAATTCCATTTCTGCCTTGTGAATAGCAGCACTTTCTTCTACAGAGAAGAAAGACAGGTTTGGGTAGCTTCGAATTCAACAGGTCCTATTCCCAGTATTTTCCTCAATCTTTGCCTGGAGAAACGCCCCAGAAGAGCAGTAAAATGCGGGTTCCAGAGTTTGCTGCTGGAGAGTGGGACTGCCTGATGCAATGTTCCCGCGGCCGCTAGAGGGCACCCCGCACCTGAGACAGCAACGCTGAAAGAGGACCTCATTGGCCTCCACTCCCTGCGGCCCACTGCAGCCCTGGCTGGGTAGTTACTGAGGGTGTATGTAGAATGCTCTAAATGTTCCGGAAAACAGCAAGAAAACACGGAACTTCCATTTAAATGTGAGTGTCGAATAAACAACAAAGATTATTATTTGCTGTTTTTCTGAAATTTATATTTAAATAAAATTCAAACTGGGAGTGCTCCACTTTTATTCACCAAACTGGCAATCCTGAACACACAGCAGTGGACCCCAGGAAGAATGAAAACCCTGTTAGAGCGCTAGAGGGGAAGGCAACCCTGATACCTACCTGTTCCCGGAAACGAGAACAAAATTTTGCATGCTGTATAGACCGCAGGATTCGGTTGTCTTCACAGTGTGTGTGTGTGTGTGTGTGTGTGTGTGTGTGTGTGTGTGTGTGTGTGTGTGTGTGCTGCTGGGCAGAGTGTGGCCTTGTGTGGAGGTCCAGAAGACCCTCCACCTTGAACCTATTCTTCCAAGGCCACAGACACCACTAAAGTCCTTTTTGTGCGCAGGGAAACCCCTCAGCATGCAAATATCAGAAGCAAGCGCAGTGCCAGGGTTGCACTTTTGTTCGGCAGCTCGGTGGCCATGTGTCCCAGACAGTAAAGTCACACCAAGACAGAAGCAGGGCCGTAAGGAAAAGCTGCGTGTTCCTACCTGCATCCTTCCTTTACTCCGGTTTTAAATTATGCAGGTTTCCAGTTGCTGGCACAGGCGGCCTTAATAAAGACGGAGGGCGCATTTCAGTAGTGACCTTGAGGACACAGCGTTCTCCTTCAGTTCTGGCTTCTTGATGACGTTAATATCAAATTAAATCAGCAGGGGGCACAATTTCTTCACAGTGTGCTCTGCCTGCTTTTGATTAGAAGGAAAAACACCTAAGCTGTTTCTTTGTGTTTTAAATCGCTGTTACTGGCACTCCAGATAGCAAACTACCATGCATGGATTGAATGTCCCCCAGAAATAGGTGACTTAAGCCTTCCTAAGGGGCTGGCACATTCCCGAGAGTGTCGGGTTAATTATATCATTCCCGCATCAATGATTTTTTTAAAGACAATAATAAGGTGGGTATATTCAGGACTGTAAATCAAAGCACAATGGTGGAGCATGCTGTCCCCCACTTATTTAGGATTTCTCCCTAGAACTCGAAGCCTGAAGATGACTCTCATTTTCTGGGCATCTAAAAATCTGGGGAAAGGATTTCTTCCCTTAATTCTGTCAACAACAGTGGAAGGTCTTCAGAGGTTGTGCTGCTCTGCAGCTGTAGTTATCTTTTGCCTCTGAGAAGAGTTTGTGCACTCACAGTTTATTATGGTCTTAAAATTTATTATTATTATTGTTGTTGTTATTACTATTATTATATTATTGCTATTATAGTTTGGATTTGGTTTTGTTGCTGCTGCTGCTGTTGCTGTTGTTGTTTGACAAAGGGTCTCCCTGGCCTGAACTCACTATGTAGACTATGCTAACCTCGATCTTAGAGTTCCACCAAACTCTGCCTCCCAAGTGCTGGGATTAAAGACATTTGCCACCATGCCCAGCCTATTTTTATTACTTATAATTTTTTAAATTTATTTTATGAGTATGAATATTTTATCTGTATGTATGTAAGTGCACCACATATATGCGATGCCCATGGGACTAGAGGAGGGCATTGAATCTGTTGGAACTAGAGTTACAAGCAGTTGTGAGCTGCCTAGTTTGGGTGCTAGAAACCAAACTGGGTCTTCCGCAAGAACAATATTTTGCTGTTAACCACTGAGCTATCTCTCCAGTCTATAATATTTTCTTTATGTTTTGCAGTAGAGGATGGGAACAATGACATTGTCTTTAGCGTTTAGTTTCTGTATGTGCCGGGAGGTGATAGGGCCAGGGACCAGCTCTTGCATGTGCGCTTTGACTGGCCATCTAGGGTTAATCCTTTCATTTCTCTTGGTATTTATTTTATCATCTTCAAAAACAAAACAATTTATGAATATCAAAAAAATCAGGAAATTTTATCACTAGAGTGTGATACAATATTGTTATTAAATATAGTTATTGTTATTAAATACAGACTGGGGTAATAGAATTTATTCTCTTTAAGCTGGCTTTCTTTATATGTATAAACTCACCAAATTCCTTGCATAAAGAGGTTAAGATGTTTGATTAAGACATGTATGCTAGCTCTGGCCTGTAATGGCAGTGCAGCACTACAGAGCTGATACAGGAGGATTTCCTATTAGAGCCCAGCCTGGGCTTTACCACAAGGCTGTCTCAAAATAAGTATAAAATTAATAAGAAAGAAATCTGCCTAAACTAATTGATGTAGTAAAAGTAGAAACTGAGATACCAAGCCATACACTCTGCCTCTAGAAGCTACATATACAATTTTTTTTCAATTTTTAAATTTAAATAACTCATGGGTTTTAATTTTAAAAAATATTTTATTTTTTACTTTATGTTTATGAGTGTATTGACTGCATATATATCAATGTATCCATGCTGTGCAATGCCTGTGGAGGCCAGAAGAGGGCATCAGATCCCCTGGAGCTGGAGTTACCGATGGTTGTTAGCTGCCACGTAGGTGCTGGGAACTGAATCCAGTTCTCTGCAAGAGCACCCACTGCTCTTAACCACTGAGTTATTTCTCCAGCCCTGGTTTTAATTCTTCTTAAACTGTGTTCTATTTTCTAATTTCATTGTCAGTTAACATATATAATTGCACATATTTGTGGGACACAACGCAATGTTTCTGTGAAGGATCAGTTACAGTCAATTGGCATATCGCTCTTCTCAAACATTTATCATTTCATTGTGTTGGGAACAACAAACATTTTAACTACTAGTTATGTTTAAAGTATACATTTAATGTTTGTCAACTAACAACTAATTTAATTTTTGTCACCCATAGTTTCATACAACTCTATAAAGTACTTACCCTGTCCAACTGCAACCTTATGCTTATCAACTATTCCCTCTCCACTGTTCCTTGCCTTTCCAAGCTCTGGTAGCCCACTCCCACCCCACCCCCATGCTACTTCCCACATGTAATGAGATCAATACTTTTTGCTTCCACATAAATCAAAACATTCAGTATTTGTCTTTCTGTGCTCAATTCATTTCTCTAGCACAGCATCCTCCAGGTTCATCCATAGAGCCACGAAAACAGGAGTTCATTTTTAGTGGCTGAATACTGTCTCATTGTCTATATACCCTACATTTCCTTTATCTAGTATCTGCAAGTCAGCCTTTCAGTTGATTCTGTGTCTTGGCTATTTCAAAGACTCATGGAGTATATGTATCTCTTGGACATATTGATTTCCTTTCCTTTGTAAATATACTCAGGAGTAGAATTGCTGGATTATATAGATGTTTTGCTTTTAGTTTTCTGAAAGTCATTCATATTTTTTTTGTAATGGCTATATTAATTTGTATTGCCATCGACATCGTGTGATAGTTTACCTTTGTTTACATCCTCAGCAGCATTTGCTTTGTCTTTTTTTTATCATAGCCATTCTAACTGGGATGAGATCATATCTCATTGTTTTTGATTTATTAGTTTCCTTATGATTTGTGATACTGAGAATTTATTCATATATTTGTTGGCCATTTATAATTCTTCCTTTGAGAAATATCTATTCAGATTATGTGCCTATTTTAATCCAATAATCTGGGTTTCCTTTTTCTGATGAGCTGCTATTTCTGTTGAGTTGCTTGTTTATTATGGACATTAACCTCTTAACATATGAATAATTTGCAAATATACTTTTCCAATCTGTACATTGTTTCTTAACTCTGTGTATGCCTTTATTTTACAAAAACTCTTGAAAGGTTTAATAAATTTTAGTTAATTAATTAATTAATTTTTCTGTTTATTGAAGAGATGATCCTTTCTCCATTACATATTCTTAATGCCTTTGTTGAAAACCAGTTGGCTATAAATAGGTGGATTTATTTTGGGATTCTCTATTCTGTTTTTTTTTTTTATGAAGTCTAAAGTTTTACTATATAGAAATGATCTCGTCATCTATAAACGGGTCTTTTGCTTCGCTCCTTTCCAATTTGGACACCCTTTGTGTCTTTATCTCACCAAATTTCTCTGGCTATGACTTCTAGTCCATTTTTTAAGGAAAACTGGTGTGGAATAAACCCACTCCACGCCTCTGTTCTTACACCTCCCTTGGTTCCAATGACGTGTGCTCCCCTGTCACCTCAGGCAGCTACGAACTTAAACAAGGGCATATTTGACCCTGCCCTTTATGATCCAATAAATAGAGCACTGTGTTGGATATTCTGAAGTTTTCTTTTCTGCACAACCATCTGCCCCAGATACCTTCCCAGAACACAGCACAGAAGCTGTCCTTCAGTTGCCTCAAACTCCGTTGGGAGGATGTACTGAAGTCTACTACCCTGTTCTCTGTTAGGGAAATGAGCTGTCTCTCCAGTCATGCTGTACCGTAGCACATCAACTGTGTGCCATCCTGTGAACATGTCTGTGGTTGTCTGACAAATGTCCCCAGTAGACTCAAATACTTGAACACTTGATTCCCAGTTAGGGGTGTTGTCCTTGGAAATTTAGGAGGTTTGCTCTTGTTGGAGAAAGCGAACCAGGGGTGGGCCTTTCCCCATTCCTCTCTCTCTCTCTCTCTCTCTCTCTCTCTCTCTCTCTCTCTCTCTCTCTTTCTCCTCATTTGCTATTAAAGATGTGAACCCTCAGCTTTGGCTTCTTGCCGCTATGCCTGCTGCTTGTTGCCACAAGGAGCTCCTATCCCTCTGGAACTGTAAACCAAAACAAAATTTTCCTTCCACAGTCGCCTTGCTCCTGGTGTTCTATTATATTACAGCAGCAGAAAAATAACCAAGAGGACGTGTGCAGGGCGAAGTCCCATTGCAGGCTGACTGCATTCAAGGGCGAGAGTGCTGTGATCTTGATCTTCAGGGCCACCTGATCCCCTCTAGGAATTGCACATTTTCATTCCCCTGGGAATGCCTGTTTCCTAGTCATTGTGGTGTTTGCCTGTTTCCTAGTCATTGGGATGTTTGCCTGTTTCCTAGTCATTGGGATGTTTGCCTGTTTCCTGGTCATTGGGATGTTTGCCTGTTTCCTAGTCATTGTGATGTTTGCCTGTTTCCTGGTCATTGTGATGTTTGCCTGTTTCCTAGTCATTGTGATGTTTGCCTGTTTCCTGGTCATTGTGATGTTTGCCTGTTTCCTGGTCATTGTGATGTTTGCCTGTTTCCTGATCATTGGGATGTTTGCCTGTTTCCTGGTAATTGGGATGTTTGCCTGTTTCCTAGTCATTGGGATGTTTGCCTGTTTCCTGGTCATTGGGATGTTTGCCTGTTTCCTAGTCATTGGGATGTTTGCCTGTTTCCTAGTCATTGGGATGTTTGCCTGTTTCCTAGTCATTGGGATGTTTGCCTGTTTCCTAGTCATTGTGATGTTTGCCTGTTTCCTAGTCATTGTGATGTTTGCCTGTTTCCTAGTCATTGTGATGTTTGCCTGTTTCCTGGTCATTGTGATGTTTGCCTGTTTCCTAGTCATTGTGATGTTTGCCTGTTTCCTGGTCATTGTGATGTTTGCCTGTTTCCTGGTCATTGTGATGTTTGCCTGTTTCCTGATCATTGGGATGTTTGCCTGTTTCCTGGTAATTGGGATGTTTGCCTGTTTCCTAGTCATTGGGATGTTTGCCTGTTTCCTGGTCATTGGGATGTTTGCCTGTTTCCTAGTCATTGGGATGTTTGCCTGTTTCCTGGTCATTGGGATGTTTGCCTGTTTCCTAGTCATTGGGATGTTTGCCTGTTTCCTGGTCATTGGGATGTTTGCCTGTTTCCTAGTCATTGTGATGTTTGCCTGTTTCCTAGTCATTGTGATATTTGTCTGTTTCCTAGTCATTGTGATGTTTGCCTGTTTCCTAGTCATTGGGATGTTTGCCTGTTTCCTAGTCATTGGGATGTTTGCCTGTTTCCTAGTCATTGTGAGTTTGCCTGTTTCCTAGTCATTGTGATGTTTTCCTGTTTCCTAGTCATTGGAATGTTTGCCTGTTTCCTGGTCATTGGGATGTTTGCCTGTTTCCTAGTCATTGGGATGTTTGCCAATAGGAAAAGTGACAGTGACATCTCAGCTTATTTTTAATTTGCATTTAAGAAATCTTGGGCAAAATCCAGTGTTTTTTCACTGGCTTAAGGGATATTTGTGTGTGTGTGTGTGTGTGTGTGTGTGTGTGCATGTGTGTTTTGCTGAGGATCAAGTTTAGGTCAATGCAAGTGCTAAGCAAGCACTCTACCCTGAGCTATATTTTTTCCTTATTTAAATATTTTTTATGTGAACTATTTGTTCATGTCTTTGCTCATTTATCTTTGTTGGTCTTTTTCATCTCACTTCCTTGTAGTTTACATGTTGAGACAATAAACCATAGTAATATGGTAGAAAAGGCAGTATTTTTTTTAGTATGGATTTGGTTCTTAATTTGTTTTTTAATTTTTGAAAATTTCATACATGTATACTATATTTGCATAATTTCCACCCCTCCCCACCCCTCTGATGAGCCCCATTCCTCGTCTTTGATTATTATTGATCTGCCTATCTATCCATCTATCATCTATCTGTCTGTCTATCTACCTATCATCAATCAGTCAATCAATCAATCATCTTTCTCTATCCCTATCTCTATATATACTGAGTCCATTACTCTGAGTCCATTTAGTAGTGCTTGTGTATACATGTTTTTGGCTAGCCACTGGGATTAGATAACCTGTCAGAGAGCTTGTCCTTGGAGAACTGATTCTCCCTCCTTTAGCATCCATTGATTGCCTGCAGCTCTTCCTGTAGAGGTGGGACCCTGTGTCCCTGCCCCAGTCTATACTGGCATGTCACCTGGTTTTGTCACTTGCAGGCCTTGTTAGGCAACTGTATTTTTCAGATTTCCTGATTGCAGCTTCTCCAGCATCCCTGAATCATTCTACCTAATGCAGGCACCCTGTCCCTCTATCTCTGACAATTTTTCTGCCTAGGTGAAAAAGACCTAACATCTACAGAAAAATCTACCCAAGCACCAAAGAATTTTACTCAGCAGTCTATGGAAGTCTCTCTAAATTAGACCACATACTGGGACACAAAATAAATTTCACTGAATACAGAAAAATGGAAGTAACTCCATGTATTCTATCTAACCAGTCAGATATCAGCCAAGGTATTTCTGAGGGAGTTTTGTTTTCTTAATAAACAGGCAAGCAGACAATGTCTTCATTGTTTCATCCTGCCTGGAATGCAGGAGTGACCCTTGGAAATGCAGCAAGCATCTTGTCCAAGGAGACCACAGCATTTTGGGGATGAGATTAGCTCTGACATCATGTCGCTACTTTACCTAGCAGTCACCACTGTCCATACTTCTTAGTATGGTGAGGAGAAGAAAGGAAAAGCCCTCCTTTCTTAAAATCAACAGCAAAAGAATCTTTAGTAATTATGTGAACTCATGTAGATTAAACCACGTACTTCTGAATGATGAGTGGGTCAAAGAAGAAATCAAGAAAGAAATGTAAATTCCTGGAATTAAATGAAAACGAAAACAACACAATAAAATGTGTCTCTAGGACCCATGAGAAGCAGTCTTCTGAGGGAAATTTGTAGCTCTCCGAGTGCCTGCACAAATGAATGACTTAATGATACAACTCAGCTGGAAGAACAAGAACAAAGCAAAGCCAAAGCTAGCAGACAAGAGGAGATTAGAGCAGAAATCAATGAGACAGAAACAAAGAAAACGTTGTGTTTTTGCAATTATAAATACATTTTAAATGTCTGTGTGCTTAAAATATAAGACCAGATGTTGTATTACTAATTGTTCATGTTTTGAATAGATTTTATTCAACAAAGTATATTGTGTGCTTACTTTTCTGCATCCTGTTTTGTGCTAAGTTCTTGGGACAAAACTGTTGCCCTGGAAACTTTCCTAGCAGGTAATTGTATAGATCAACAGTTCTAATGTCCAGTAATGACAGCATGGCAGAGACAGAAAAAAGGGGCTAAAAGATGGCATACGGTTGGGGCTGAAGAGACAGCTCAGTGGTTAAGAGCACTGGTTACTTTTGCAGAAGACCAAGTTCTGTTCCCAGCACCCACATGACAGCTAACAACCATCTGTAACTTCAGTTCCAGGGGATCCTATGCCCTCTTCAGACCTCTGTGGGCATTGCATGACACGGGGGTGCTCTTACATGCAATACATTTATACACATATTATTATAAATATTTCTTTTTAAAAAGAATTGTTTAAAGCAGATTTTTTTTTTTTTTTGAGACAGGGTCTTCCCAGCTGGCTTGGAATTCAATTCACTGTGGTGACAGGGTTACCCTCTACCTCACCAAGATCTACCTGTCTCTGCGTCCCTAGTGGTGGGATTAAAGGTGTGTGCTCCACCATGCCCAGTTTAAAGGAGAGTCTTGAGAAGCTTGAGCAGGTAAGGGACGAGGAGAAAGCAGAAGGTTCAGTCCTCATAGCCTCACTCCTGAAAGATTAGGTCCGATCTTAGCACTGAACAAAAGTTCTGTGACCCAGAGAGCTTGACATTTCCCGTATCAGTCTACCAAAACACAAATAATGATCTCAGTTACTTGTTGCCAGAGAAGAGGGGATGTTTACCCAAGGTAAAGTGGGAGCTGCACAGAAGTCCTGAGATGCAGACTCTGTGTCCATCTACTGCTCTTCTCTTTTAGAAAAAATACTTAATTTTTTATGTGTATGAGTGTACTGTCTGCATGTGTGCAGTGCACCTGTATCATGCAATGCCCATGGAGGTTGAAGATGTCGGATCTCCTGGAACTAGAGTAATTGTCCGTTGTTAGCTGCCATGTGGGTGCTAGGAATCAAACCTGGATCCTCTGTAAGAGTAGTCTGTGCTCTTAGCCTCTAAGCCATCTCTCCAGCACTGTGCCCTTCTCTTCTAAACACTTAGTAAAACACTTACCTACAAAATGAAGGAAAGAAGAGCTCAGAGGCTGGAGCGTTTACAGTCGGAGACTGTGACAATTCTAACAGTTCTCTCATGGTTGTACAGTTTCTATAAGACTGGAAATCATCATTGAGAAGCCCTTATCATTCACCTGTCAGTTGAAGTGTGAGGTAGAATTAAGGATCCAGCAAGGGTGGGGAGGGAAGTGACCACAGCTGGTCTTCCTCGCCAGGCTGGCCAGGCAGGGTTTGTCAACGTGTGTTAGTCTGGTAGACACAATCTGCACCACTTATCCTCCTCTTTTGTTCCATCAAAGGGATTCTTGTTTGGTTTAGAGTAGCCAAGGGAGCAGCCCAGGCATGTGCCATGAGTATTCTGGTCTAGTGAAGGCCAATCATGTGATTGCATATCTCTCACAGAAACTAGCTGTGTGGCTTCCTTTGAAGATCAGATGTTCAATTATACACAAGAGAAAGTCAGCTATCAGCTGAGGTATTTCTGAGGGAGTTTTGTTTTCTTAATAAACAGGCAAGCAGACAATGTCTTCATTGTTTCATCCTGCCTGGAATGCAGGAGTGACCCTTGGAAATGCAGCAAGCATCTTGTCCAAGGAGACCACAGCATTTTGGGGGTGGGATTAGCTCTGACATCATGTCGCTACTTTACCTAGCAGTCACCACTGTCCATACTTCTTAGTATGGTGAGGAGAAGAAAGGAAAAGCCCTCCTTTCTTAAGCTCCTGGTTGTCAGGTTTTGCATCCAGCAGGTAGTCAGGAACATTAGTAGTTGCTAGCTGGCTTGCCACATTTCTAGAGACCGAACTGGTAAGGAGACAAGCTCCAGCACCCCCAAACAATCCGCTCAGACAACACGAGCAAGGTCAGCATGGACTCGGCAACCTGTGTCCATGGGCTTACAGGACATCAGGACATCGGGGCCAGATGATAGGAGCACTGGCCAGTTTGGTGCTGAGGAGAAACTCTAGGCTCCAGAGGAGCAGCTTTAATTTTTTTAAATTTATTTATTATTTTTTATGTGTATGAGTGTACTGTCTGCATGTAGGTTGGTACACCCGGGTCATGCAATGCCATGGAGGTCAGAAGAGGGCGTCGGGATCCCCTCAAACTGGAGTTAAAGACAATTCTTAGTTGCCATGTGGATGCTGGGAATCAAACCTGGGTCCTCTGCAAGAGCAGTCGGTGATCTTAATCGCTGAGCCATCTCTCCAGCCCCGATGAACAGCTTTTTTGTTTGTTTGTTTGTTTGTTTTTCACAATGTTTATTGATAGATACAAGTATATAAAGTCAGGGCATGAACATGATTTGATAGATTAAGTCGACTTAATTTCAATACTATAATAAGGGAACAATTCAAATTCTCACCATTTGTTTCGCACCCACAAAAACCACTTCAAGGGCAATAACGATCTCTCAAATCTGATCAGTTTTGTGCAAGTAAAACATGTTTCTTTTTTAAAAAGACTTGTGCACTTGCCCAGGACCATGATCAGCTTTATAGTCTACAGCTGTCCCACTGGGAAGTCTTGGGCTTTACCTAAAGCCTGGAAGCAGATGGGAAAGTGTTTGGAAGGCACTGCCCTGAAGCCAGGGCCCCGCGCTGAAGAGCAGCCTACCCAGCCCTGAACCAGAGCTACCGTCCTGCCAAGTTCTCAAGAGCTCGATGGGATTCAAAGACAAGTCAGGCTGTGTCCAGACTTGACACGCCTGCCCTGTGTGGAAATGTGCAGGGAAGTCAGGAGCCGGGGCACAGCTTGCTATTCCCCACAGGCTGCCAGTGAAAAGCGTAGTCCGGAAGGTTCTGATCCCAAGGTAGCCTGGAGGAAGGGACTTGAGTTTGTTGAAGGACGGAAGTGTTTCAGAGGAATAACGTATTGTTTTTTTTGTTTTGTTTTGTTTGTTCATGTTTTGTTGAAACGTTTCCTAGAATCTCATAAGACTAATTACTAGGGCATTTCCCTGCACAAAAAGGAAGTGTTGAAGGGCACTGTCAGGTGTTTGCCAGTACAGACGCGGGGTCTTACAGTCTTGGGGGAGGGGTGTAAATGCGTGTGCTCTTAGTGATAGCAGCAAAGCTCACAGTTCCCAGTCCACTACAGCAACACACCCTCTGCACCTGTCCTTTGCAAGGCATGTGTGTAATCCCCAGTCACAGGCTGGCTTGCCTTGTGTTATTATTATTAAATATTTGTGCAGGTTTTAAAGTGTGAAATTCTAGTGGTAAGTAATTTCACAGCCTTTGACACCCTGAAAGAAAAAAGCGTAGAGAACTGTAGGGCAGAACCCAGGTTCCACACCCTCCTCGGTTGTCACGGAAAACTGTAGAGAAGAACCCAGGTTCCATACCGTCCTCGGTTGTCACGGAAAACTGTAGAGCAGAACCCAGGTTCCACACCCTCCTCGGTTGTCACGGAAAACTGTAGAGCAGAACCCAGGTTCCACACCCTCCTCGGTTGTCACGGAAAACTGTAGAGCAGAACCCAGGTTCCACACCCTCCTCGGTTGTCACGGAAAACTGTAGAGCAGAACCCAGGTTCCACACCCTCCTCGGTTGTCACGGAAAACTGTAGAGCAGAACCCAGGTTCCACACCCTCCTCGGTTGTCACGGAAAACTGTAGAGCAGAACCCAGGTTCCACACCCTCCTCGGTTGTCACGGAAAACCACACCAGGTGGGAGATGCCACTGCTACTTCAGATTTAGAATAGTCATGTCACTCACTGTCACATTCTGAAATGGAATCTATGTCATCTGTACTTGACGCATCCTAGCTTGCTACAGGGATAAAATTGAGGTGGGTAGACCACAAGCCAGCATCTACGACAGAAATGAATGGACTAGTCATCTGTGACCTATATTCCACATTTTAGTCCCCTAATTTTACCAGTGAAGTGAATTTCCCCAAGTGGCCCACCCCATGGGTCATATGGAGGTTCTTCCCATCTTCCCTGTACTCAGTCCTATAAGAGGGGCCCTGTGAGGCTGTGCACATGCCAACCTGCATGAGTAAGCTCTTCTGCAACCGAGTTCTTCATGACTTTTTAGCTCCTTTTAGAAGAGGTTTATAAAGAATGTTCTTAAGGTCCAATTTATAACCTTTTAGAGATCACTCCAACTGAGCTATTTCCTATGCACTTTAGAATTTTCTAGAAAAAACTAAGTTCCCCCAAAAACTAAGTTCCCAAAGAGGTAACAATGCAGGAATATGAGGTGGGAGAAGAGGAAAGAGTGAGGCATGAGTCTGGAGTCCCACCTTCAACACTTTCTTGAGAGCACGTGCTTCCAGCCTGTGCTTGGTAAAGAAGAGGGGGGGAGGACTCCTGTCTGGATAACAGGCTGGGCAGGAGAACAGACCCACAGATACCAAGATTTGATGATGACTTTGCAGAATCATCTCTGTCCATAGCCCTTCAGGAAGGTTCATCAGGACCAGAAAACCAAGGCCCTCCTTGAACACAGAACTGCACTCTGACCTCAAGATTGGACTCCAATGCATTCTTATGAGAAAAAAATTGCCAAAGAGGGACATATGTGAGGGACAGTCTCTAAAGAGAGAGAGACATACAAATAAAAAAAAAATTTGATGAGCCAAAGTCTTCAGAAACTATGTATGTTGTTACTGCTCTCTACCAAGGAATCTTATAAATTAAACTGCTCAGAGATAGAAAAAAACAAAAGCAAGTGTTTACAGAAGAACTGGCAGGAACAGTTGAATCTATTTTCATTTCTGTTTCTATGATAAAATACCCTGATGAAAAGCAACTTAGGGGACAAAAGGGTTTCTTATGTTTACCATTCCAGGATACATTAAGGAGAAGTACAAGCAAGAACCCAATCTGCAGTCCAGAGCAGAAAGGAGCAAATGTACCTCATGATGCATGTCAGTTCCCTGATTTTCTTCACTTACGCAGTTCAGAACCTAGCCTAGGGAATGGTGCTGCCCACAGAGGGCTACATCTTCCTACATCCATCAACAATCAAGACAGTTCCCACAGACATGCCCACAGGGCCATCCACTGTAGACAGTGGCTCCTGGAGACTTGCCCCAGGGGATTCTAGGTTGTGCCAAGTTGAGATTTAAAACTAACCAGCAAAGAAGGAAATATTTAAAAAGTGAATGAAGTGTTGAGATAAGTTTAAGAAAATAGAGCAGGAAGTAAAGGAACAAAGAAAGCCTAAGTATTTCTAGTACAAAAGCAGAGAAGAAACAGTAAGAAAACTAGAGGGCTCTGGGAGTGTGTGTGGTGGCACATGCTTATAAAGCCTGTGCTCTGGAATTCCACAGAGGCAGGAGGGTCTGGAGTGCCTGGCAAGCCCGCATTACATAAGAAGATCCTGCCTCAAGACAAAACAAAACAAAACACAAAAAAAGACGATCTCAAACTAGGAGGTATAAGTCATAAGGATTTTTGAAAGAGAAGGGAAAAGTTTCAGAGCCGTAGATCACTTGCGAGTGAGGTTTGGTTTTCAGATGCAGAGGAGAGCTCAGCCTGAGAAATGAGAAAACTCTAAACCCAAGGATCCTGCCCCTGCATTGGCTGCTCTGGTGGCCTCAGTGGCTGGGTCCTGCTCCCATTTCTGGCTAGGGTTGGCCTCTTCTCTAACAGTCCACCTGTGAGTTTAGAGCTGGGTGCCTGCTCCTGGGATTTGTGTCCTGTCACCGGGCTAAGTTGTTAAGAGACCTGCTTCAAGCCACCTTTCCACTGCCTTAGTGTGAGAGTGACTTTTACCTGCTCCTTCACTTATAAACACGGAAGGGGAGCTGTGGGAATGACTTTTACAATATGCATGTGCTCTGGACAGATGACTTTAGCCTAACGTTGCAAGCAAGAAACAAGAAGTTAACCTTATGTTTTGGGATCATTTAACAGGTTGCTCCGATTGCTTATTGTGTAAAACAAGCTCACCGGGCCGGGTGCTCCTTGTCCTGTTTCTTACCCTTGTGTATGACTAGGATATCCTGTTACTCAATTTTCCCTCAGGACTCTTTAGGTGCTGATCTCTGAGTTTGGAGTAGAGTCTCTTCCTTAAATGAGGCACCAAACTGTGGTGGTACCCAATGCTGTGTCAAGGTGATGCCTGAAGAAAACAAGCCTGAGCCTTAGGATCCATGTTACCAAGAGTGTGACCTGAACTGATGGAGAACCTACTCCTTCAGATTTCTCCTGAAACTGTGCTCTCAAACCAAGGCTTCAGTCTTTTTCAAATGAAACACTATATTCAGGAGGAAATAGGGAAGGAAATGTATATCTTTATCTTAGGGTCAAAGTCATAAGAATTTTTCCCTTTCAGACCCCTAGTGACCTAGAACAGAACACACAAACAGATGTTATCAATACCAGATGTTTAATCCCTGTTGTCTACAACACAAATGGGATAATTACCTCATTGCTTTAAAAGAATATCCCAACGTAGCCGGGTGTGGTGGTGCATGCCTTTAATCCTAGCACTTGGGAGGTAGAGGCAGGCGAATCTTTGTGAGTTCAAGGCCAGCCTGGTCTACAGAGTGAGTTCCAGGACAGCTGGGGCTACAGGGAGACCCTGTCTCGAAAAGACAAAAAAAAAAAAAAAAAAAAAGAATATTAAAACGCATGTAGCATTTGATATGCAAAGCACATGCATACACATTCATAAATTGTTCTGGGTCAAGGACAAGGAACATTTGTGAAGGATTAAAGCTCTATGCTTAGGTTACAAGAGGGACCCAAGGCCTAGGAAGCCTGTTTTACATGATAAGGAAGCTATGGTACTATTAAATGATCCCAAAAATGTAAGACTAACTTTTTGGTTGAAAGTTAGGTAAAAGTCCTTCGTTCAGAACATGTCCATATTATAAAAAGTCATTCCCACACCTGGGACAGGATACCCATCTGACCTCAGTGACTACTCATGTCTGTGTCACTCACTGTTCAATGGTGAAAACCCTGAGCAACATCACGGCTTAACTGGATTCTTCTCATCTCAGCTCTGGAAGGCTGACCACCATTTTCCAGAAGACCCAGTATCCAAGTAGGTTCCTGGTCTGGGCCCTGTTTCCACAAGTCTTCACACTCATGCTTCATACTCAGCCCGGTGTGCTAAGACAGCATCTCAGTGTCTTACACTTCACACTCAGCCTGCATGCTAAGACAGCATCTCAGTGTCTTACACTTCACACTCAGCCTACATGCTAAGACAGCATCTCAGGGTCTTACATTTCACACTCAGCCTGTGTGCTAAGACAGCATCTCAGTGTCTTACACTTCACACTCAGCCTGCGTGCTAAGACAGCATCTCAGTGTCTTACACTTCACACTCAGCCTGCGTGCTAAGATAGCATCTCAGTGTCTTACACTTCACACTCAGCCTGCGTGCTAAGACAGCATCTCAGTGTCTTATACTTCACACTCAGCCTGCGTGCTAAGATAGCATCTCAGTGTCTTACACTTTGCACTCAGCCTGTGTGCTAAGACAGCATCTCAGTGTGTTACACTTCATACTCAGCCTGCATGCTAAGACAGCATCTTAGTGTCTTACACTTTAGTTGCGTGCTGACTGCTGTTTCCAGACCACAGAGCTGGATCAGGAAGAGCTCTCGAACTTAGACTGTAATATCTCAATAAACAAACATCTGTATCTATGAAAACCGTCCAGTGACTCATTAATTAAACACTGGAGGTGCATGGCCCAATGAGGTCATTTGAATAAGAAGGGCAAAGAAAATGGAAGAAACTAAGGAAAGCGACACCAAGGAAGCTTAGGGTGGCCGGGCCAAGCTGTTCATCTGAGGATGGGAGGTCACACAGTGTTAGGCACTGTTTTTAGCTCCAAAGACACACCAGAGCTTGAGCAAAGCGCTTTCCTCCGAGAACCAACCGGGTCGACGGTAAACAAGAAAGCACACCGTACTTCCATTTTGTTTCCTAAACACACAGTGTGGCTGTGTACTAGAGTATGCTCTGAAGGCTTGAAATCCTTGAATCCACAGCATGGTGTTATGAGGTGGGCATGTTCACATTCCTAATCTTCAGAAAATGAAAGGTAGGCACAAAAAAATTCAACATTTGACTAAACAACCTTGCCCCAGGTTACACGCCAGCAAGTCAGGGTGACAGGCTGCAGGCTTCCTGGGTACAGTGGACTCTGTGGGGAAGGCAAAGGAGAGTAAGGGACTTGAAAGTCATGGGGGATGTCCCACTTACAGTTTTTTTACATTTATTTATTTATCTATTTATTTCGAAGGCTTATATGTATAGGTCAGAGAACCTGAAACTAAGTTTTCTCTTCCCATCATGTGTGTCCTGAGGATTGAACTCAGGCAATCAGACTTGCCTGCAAGCACCTTTACCTGCTGAGCCATCTTGCCTGCCCGTGTTCCATTTTAAATAAAGACATCAGGGAGGGCTTTTCTGAAAGAGTGGCCTATCTACACGACCCTCCCTGAGCTTGCAAGTGCAAAGGGCTCTGCAGCGGAGAGGGGCTTTTCCCTCCTCATCTTCATTATTGATTCAAAAAGAAATAGGAAATCTGTGGCTCTGCAAGTGATGTTAGATTCCTTAAACAATGACAAAGGCACCATTGTCAGGAGCCATATCTACAGCCCCTCTGGCAAGAACAATTGTGTGGTTTACAAGGAATTTTTCTTTCCTTTCATGACAATAAATTACATTCTGTAGGTGACACAATTCATGTCCATTTCAAACATGCAATACAGTTCTCTGCCTTTTACAAAAGTATTCATAGTTTATCATGCTACGACTGTTTCTAGGCTCATATTAATCCTCCCTGTTTGGATATTTTTTATGGTTGCTATTAAATATCGCATCTGCAGAGCCTCCGGAAATGACCGCCGGCGAGACCATGTGACTGCTTTGCATTCCCCTGGTTTTGCTCTCTGCATTCTAACTCTTCTGGGTCTCAGGGTGCTTACCAGTGTCTTGCTTCTGTTTTTATCACTTGGTAATGAAATGGCAGAACGAAAGGACAGCCTCTCTCTGCAATTAAAAGAATCTTAAATGCAGAGCGAGCTGATAGTATGTTTTCCCAGACGTGGTAGAAACAGGCTTGTGAAAGCCAGCATCTGTGTGTGTAAAGTGATCATGTCTCTGCTAAATGCCATCAATTTTCATGATATGATCAATAGAAATTCTGCAATTGCACAGGAGCTCAGCCCCGGTATTTAAATTCTTCTCCTTCACTTCAATGAAGGCATATATCAGAAGAGTAGAGAAGAATGACATTTAGACACAGATACTCTGAATCGACACAGACCATTCAGAGGCTAAGCTGCAGGCTGGCAGCAAGCCTAACATGCTGTAAACAGCAGTCATGGTACAATAATCCCCAGTGTTCTGAAGGACTCTTCGATTTGATCTTGTGGTCTTAGAAGGTCTCTCCTGTAGATAAAGGGAACCTAGCACAATTATAGAAATTACAATAAGGCTGGGCGTGGTGGTGCACGCCTTTAATCCTAGCACTCAGGAGGCAGAGGTAGGCGGACCTTTTTGAGTTCAAGGCCAGCCTGGTATACAGAGTGAGTTCCAGGACAGCTGGGGCTACAGGGAGACCCTGTCTCGAAAAGACCAAAAAAAAAAAAGAAATTACAATAAGAAAAACAAAGGCATGCTAATTTTTATGATGCATTTTCAGATTCTTCTTCATTAACATTAGCATTGCATAGTTGGGAATAGGGGGAAAGCAGCTACCATATGCCAGGCTCCAAACAAAAGAGGTAGGTAAGAAGGGAAGGGGTAACTGGGAAGCTGAAGACAACGAAACACCCGAAGGAGCTGGCAGGAGACAACAGAAGGGGAACCTAAATACAGTCAGCCTTTGGTGTCCATTAGGGACTGCTGCCAGGACACCCTGGTGACACTGATGTGGGGAAGATAGGGGCACTTTTACATTATAAAAAGCATGAAACCCAAATAAAAAGCACATGAGGCTTACGTTACTCCAGGAACATGCTTTACTTCTGTGTGGGACTGCCAGCATGAGCCGCCTGCAGACACGCGGTGGAACTGGACAGCATGGCAGGGGTCAGTACGGGTGAGAGGGGGCACAGAGAGAGAGAGAGACAGACAGAAAGGGACAGAGAGGGGGTACAGAGAGAGAGAGGGGGGACAGAGTTAGCTGGGGTCCACCCATTTATACCCATGGGGGTGGGGCCTCAGGCAAGTGAGCACCTATGTGCCCCTTGGGATTCTGGGAAGCCTGGACCTGACATTCCAGCCTTTTGCTTATGATAAGGAAATTGGGTGCTGTTCTCTCTTCTGTATCTGCTTCAGAGCTGATGGGGGCGAAGTCTTGGGGGAACAGCTGTCAGGCTGGAGGGTTAGAATCTGGTTTCCCATTTTGGCTGCTCTGGGTGCTCTGCCTGGTGGGTTTGGTCCAGATTGATAGTGGCCAGTACTTTTAGTGGATGTTTTCTCTGCAACTGAAAAGACAAGCTGGTTGAGTCTTATATGAGTATACCAGTGCAGGGACTTCACAGTACCAACTGGGGGCTACTGGGTGCATTAGCAATTGTAGGATCCCTGTCCAGGGTCTGCAGAGAGAAAGAGGTACCCTGGTTTGAGGAAGTGGAAAAAAGTTTTAATACACAGAGCTCTAGAATGAGGGCCAGCTTTAATACACAGGGTTCCAGAATGAGAGCCATAACCATGAGAATATAAAAGGTGGTATTTTCTGGCATGACACATTAAATCTGTCATCTATCTCTGAGATATTTTCTAACATGACACAGTAGATTCCTAACTTGGCATGGTAGGTCTCTCACCTATCTCTCTGATAATAACCTATTTCATTTTCTCTTCTTAAAATGTTTTTTAATTTTATTTATTTTTTTATGTGTATGAATGTACTGTCTGCTTGTAGGTTTGTGCACCCATGTCATGCAGTGCTGCAGAGGTCAGAAGAGGGTGTTGGATTCCCCTGGAACTGGAGTGCTCCTGGAATTGGAGTTACAGATGGTTCTCAGCTGCCATGTGGGTGCTGGGGATCAAACCCGGGTCCTCTGCAAGAACAGTCGGTGCTCTTAACCACTAGGCCATCTCTCCAGCCCCTCATTTTCTCTTCTTTAGATGACAATTTCCTGTTGGGGTGGTATTTAAAACCACATGGTTAGCTCAGATAAATGAAGTTTGTTTTGGCATTAAGGTCAGTTGAGGTTCTGGTCCCTAGGGGGTCACTCAGGCCTTGCGCCTGACTCTCTTCACCAGTTCCATCTATGTGAGGACAAAGTCAGGCCTTGTTTGACCACAGCTACCCTTTGAAATGTGAGAAGTTTCTTCTCTATATGGACTTTCCTCCATTGGCTGGACACTGGCAGGATGAAGTCCTTTTAAGTGAATCTCCAAGACTTCCCTGGCGCGGGATGACTGGCAACTCACTGCCACAGGACATGCACAAATTTGCAGATGCAGGACCCAAGGACCCAAGTCGACTTCAGAGGGTAGGGGCCAAAACATTGTCCCTTCAAATCCTTCTTGCCAAATCAGATTGGAGCTTTAAGTGTGGTTGTTAAACCTCCGAGAGGATTATTTGAATTAATTTGGTACTTTAATTACCATATAACTCTGAAGTAAAGCTTGAACATTGGAGCCTGGTGGTAGTGGCTGCAGCACAGACTAGGAAAGGATGCTACTTACTGGCTTGTGTTGCTGGCTCGTGTTCAGCCTATTGTATACAATATAGAAATACCTGGCCAAGGATGGCATTGCCCACAATGGGCACAGGCCAGTCCAATGAAGGCAATTATTGAGGTTTCTCAGCTCAGGTGTATCAAGTTGATATTAAACCTATGCAGTAAGTCTTCTACAATTTGTTCTTTAAGGCCTATAAAGGTCATTTGCAATGGATTTAAACCATGAAAGGTAAAAAGTTCTAACATAGCCTATGAAACAAACCCAAGATAATAAAGAGGTTAAAACCAGTACCTTCTCGAATGGAGGCCATGTCACTTGTCCCCAGATTTTGGATTATAGCTTTGAAAAGGAAAAGGAAAAGGAAGGGGGGTCATTGTCACATGCCAACAGTAGACAGGAAATGCTTAGGGCTCATCCAAATTGGTTACATCGGACTGTCCATGTGGTCACCGGAAGTAAAACCTAATTTCTCTTAAAAATATTAAAAGTAACATGTGCAAAGTATAACAGATATATAAACAATTTTAGTATGTATGGGTAACTCTATATATGTCTGTTTCACTTGAGGCTATAACAAATATATAGTACCTGCTAGGTGGAACACAATTTCTTGTACATGCCATAATTACATTATAGAATTCTTAAAAGTGAACAGTACTTCATGCATACACTCACAAATAAGGTTCTAATAAATAAATTTGGCGATGACACTTTGTAAAGGTTGTACTAAGCAGAGGCACATGCATCATAATTGTACACAGACAGATCTTAATATGCTATTTAACAATGTCATACACATCCACACAGCCACACATTCCTTTAAGAGATTTTTATCCTAGCGGTTGTACTGAACCCTCACATGCATTGGAAAAAACACCTCTAGAAATATTATTTAAAACATGCAGCTCTGATTAATTGCACTGCCAAGGCTGAGATGAAGTCTTGTACCTTTGGTTCTCAAATTATGAACTTATTGAAATACTTTAACAAGTGATGGAAAACAGAATTTTATACAATGATTAACGAACTTTATGCAATAATTAAAGAACTTTATACAATAATCAAAGGTACTTAGGCTGTTTCATTGGAGGGAAGGGGAAGCCAGGTGCCACTGTCCAAGTACCAGAGTATGAATGAATTCAGGGATTTTTAAAACGGTCTCTGGTCAGAAGGACGGTGGCACAGCACAGGAGAAAAAGAAAAAAAAATCTGTTAGTGAACCTGTAAGGGTCAAAAATCAGGTCTTCAGATGTCTGGAAACAAGAAAAAAACTGGAAAAGAAAATTTTTTAGTTGTAATACCTATGGAAAAAAAATAACTTGGACAGATGAGAAATAAAAACTTCAGATAAGCAGTGTAGAAACCCAGGAACCCGGGTTCAAAAACCAGGCCTTTGAAAAATTTAAGAGGCATGCCAAAAGTAAACTTAATTTAGTTTTTTGTTTTCGTGTTTGTGCACAACATAGAATAAAAGAAGTTTGAAGTGGCCACTTTGTTTTGACAAAAAACACACTGAACATGGACACATGACAGTTACAAAGACACATTGAAGAACGGTTAAAACACACAGACAGGTTGGACAGACACATGACCTAACTGTATCCATTAACTCTGAACAATGGGAAAAAAATCCCCTTTTATCTAAAGTTGTGCATTGTTGTCCAGGGCTGTGGAACCATTAATTGCAATTATCACATTTATAAAGAATCACTTAGAGTTTCAGACATCTTCTTAGGTGTACGCCTGCAAGGGATGGTGGACAGGGCAGGCGGGAAAATCTGGTGGCTTGCGTACTACCTGCTAATTTAATAAGAATAAATTTAGTGGAAAAAGAGGCTTGTATCCAGAAGCAGACACAAAATGGATTTCCGAATAAAATGGGGTTTATAAAGGAAAAACAATGAAATGGAAAATGCCAAAATCTGAAATAATCCCTTAAAATTAGGCGAAAGTCTTGTAAACAAAATATAAAAAACCGAAAAGTTTGTTAAAAAGCCAAATGATGTAAAAATCTCAAACAAAAGCCTGTAATAATTATCCATACAAAAGTAAAAAATGAAAATTGATTGTATTTTGAAATGGATGAAAAACCAATAAAATCAAAACTTGGTTACTCTAAAACCCAAAAACCAAAATTGTGAAAGGATCAGAATAAGCCACTAAATAAACTGTAAGAGAATTAGAATATAGAATATGGTATTAGTTATTATAAGGTCTGATGTAAATTTAGGTTTTTTTGCCATGCATTGTAGCAGAGGGTGTGGTTTAGTGCCGCCATGGAAACAGGGGCATGCGCAGACAAAGCTTCAAGATGGCGGCTGAGGAGTGGGCGTGGATTAGCACAGTTGCCATGGAAGCAGTCTGCAGCACGTCTGTTTGAATGTGGGGAGGGCCTCACGGTAGCAGGGCATGGCGGTGCCAGAGAGTGGGGAAAAACCTTATGGCGCAGGTGGGGGTGCAGTGGGGCAGCGGGGAAGGCACAGTAAGAGAAAGAAAGACTGCAGAGAGGAGAGGAAGAGAGGGAGAGGGAGAGAGAAAAAAGATAAGTGAAGTGTTTTTAGTCTCAAAACACCACCGAAGGACCAAGGCGCATCCACCTCAGTGTCAAGTGGTCCTGGTCAGAGACCCCAGGTCTGCACAATCAGCGTGGGGGTCTCTGAGTTGGGGCCTGCAAGCCTGTGAAGTCAGTGTCCCAAAATCACAGGGGAGACCAGAATTACGGGTCCTGATTCTGTCCCCAGTGTCCTAGTGGACAGCAATCTGGATGGAAAAATCAGAGGAGCCCTGATTACACTGGCACTCAGGGGTCCTTTAAAATGGAACTGAGGCTAACAGGAGACCAAAAAGGGAAGACAGAGGTGGAAGGCAGTAGGTTAGAATTCAGATAGGAAATGTGGAGGCAGAGGGGGCAGCTAGATAGGGGGCAGAGCACACAGGGGTACACAGAAGGTGGGGTGGGAGATAGGATCTCCCCTCACTCAGGTGCCCGTCTGGCACTCTAACTCTCTTGCACAGTCACAGGGGATAGAGCAGGGTAGGGTAGGCAGAAGAGACGGAACCTCATCCTGAAATGTGGAAGCAATTGTCTAGAGAAATATGCAGCTGGCAGGTCCAGGGGTTGCAAAAAATTTGTTAGGAAGTCCTTTTGGGAGCTGGCGAGCACTCTAACAGACTAAAATGCCAGCAAGCAAGCATCTCGAACCCCGACTGAGTCCACAGCACCATAATGTTAGGTTATAAAAAGCATGACATCAGCAATGAATTATTCTGCCTAGGAGATGTTGGCTAGGGGGTTCAAATCCTCCCCCCAAATTATAAAGGCCTTTTGCCTATAAGTGGGATATATGCAAGGAGAAAGGCAGTGTTCCCTGTTGTTGAAGACCTGGTGTGAGCATGAAAAAATGTTATGAGACATCACTTGCTAGCATACAACTGGCCTCTGAAATGCCAGAGAGCGTTACCAAAGGCCACTAAAGCAATACAGCAAAATATTGATCTCCCTGAGACAAGCAAGACTCCTCTGTCAATATCAGCTACACCTCAACAGCCTGGAGATACTGTGCAACAGTGGCAGCCAAGTGTCTATATATATCCCAAATCTAATTGGCTATTAGCTCTCTCCTTGGAGGAATAACTCACAGTGGATGCCACAAGCTTATGTCCTCTAGTGGTTAGGCGATGTTATAAGCCACAATAAGAACTTGTCACCCTTTATTTATTTTTTTTTTATTTTATTTCTGTATGTGTATGAATGTACCGTCTGCATGTAGGTTTGTGCACCCATGTTGTGCAATGCCGCGGAGGTCAGAAGAGGGTATCGGATTCCCCTGGAACTGGAGTTCTCCTGGAATTGGAGTTTCAGACGGTTCTTGGCCGCCATGTGGGTGCTGGGGATCGAACTCAGGTCCTCTGTAAGAGCAGTCAGCGCTCTTAACTGCTAGGCTATCTCTCCAGCCCACTTGTCACCCTTTATAAAGAAACCACAGTTTGAGGATTAGTATACTATCCAAGCATCTGCGTCTATGCTCACAGCTTAGCTTGACATAGTAATTAGTACTGCTTAAATGCCTGTACATCCAATTGCTTGTGCTTTGTTAGTATGATGACTAAAAAGGTATCACTGGAAAAGCAGTCAACCCATGAAGGGAAACAACTTGAACAGACTAGAGTCCAAAATGACAACTCCAAAGAAAGTAGACTGTTTTCTTCTCACCCACTTGTGCCCCTTTCCCAAAGCCCAGGGAACAAATTGCGGAAGAGGAGGCATGGTAGAATGTAAGGGCTGCGGAGAGATTGGGGTATTCATGAGACTACAGCAATATAGTCTGTACTCCTAATTGATCAACATACCTGTGCATAAAAGCTTCTCCAACTGGACTATGGGTACCTTGGGTTGTTCAAATTTGGACATAGATACTTGCAAAATGCACCAATTACCTAATTGTATGGCAAACTGAGCAACATCAATGTTATCTGAAAACAACTGTGTTCTTATATTGTAGAATCCCTTAAAAATAAACAAATAATAATAATTAAAAAATAAAAAATATATAAAAAAATAAAATAAAATAAAAATGAATTCTGAATCAAAAAAATAATAATGAAATTCATCTATGTTAAAAAAAAAAAAGCATGAAGCCCAAATAAAAAGCACATGAGGCTTAGGTTACTCCAGGAACATGCTTTACTTCCTTTACATGTGTGACTGCTAGCGTGAGCCGCCTGCAGACATGTGGTGGAACCGGACAGCATGGCAGGGGGAAGAACGGGGGTGGGGGTGGCAGAGAGAGATACAGAGACAGAGAGACAGAGAGGGACAAAGAGAGAGAGGAGGGGACAGAGAGTTATGGCGGCTGGGGTCCACCCATTTATACCCATGGGGCAGGGCCTCAGGTAAGTGGGCACCTGTGTGCCCCTTGGGATTCTGGGAAGCCTGGACCTAAAAATTTGTACTTCATATTGTAGAAAAGAATCTACATGTGTACATTCTAAATAGCCCAGCATGAACACAATGCTAACAGTTTGCTCTGAGTTCATTGTTAATCTAGATGGAACCCGGAAGGAACATGAGGCTCAGTGAGACCCTCTACTACACAGTGACAGATGATAATATGGAGAACATGCAGGAGACAACAAAGAGACATGCCTCAGCAGCTTGATCTCAGACACCATGCTGACCACCTGACTAGAGGAACAAGATTAAACTGAAATGACTGACTGCCTCTACTGGCATTTCCTATATCGTATGCTGATAGCTGGAGGCAGGCAGATCTGGGAATGTTAGTTTGTTGTCTTCCCAGTTTGTCAATTCCCTGAATGAAGCATAGCTTAAGATTCAATTCCTGCCTCTGTTCATTGGCATTCGAGATAGCAGGCAGCATAAACTTCCACATTTTGACACCAAAACCTATGTATGCTCATGTCCTATATGTAAAGTGGCATAGCATTTACATATAACTTATGCACAACTTCCTGTACTTTAAAGCATCTCTAGATTACTGATAATATGGTTGTAGACACAGATCAGACTCAGAAGTTACCCACTCAGATTTCCAGGTTCTGGTGTTCCAAAACAAAGAATTGAACCAGGAACACATGGATAGTGGTAGAAATAGAGATTTTATTAAGAAAAGAACAGCTCAAGCAGGTTCTAGAGTCAGGAAAGTTGTTAAGTACCAATGGTGCCTAACCCTGGTGAGTCTTTGTGAGTAATTTGCATACTCTGTCCTGGGTGAGAGACCTAGCTTTCCGGTAAAGAAGAAAAGTTATACTCTTGTCCCTTCTCTTAAGAGCTAATCCAAATGGTCCTGTCAATTATTTGGATGAGAAATGAACTCTCGAGAAAGCTGTCTGTTTCAGAAACTTTAAGAAACATTGTAAAGTCTGGGGCTGTAGAGATGGCTCAGCAGTTAAGCCCACTTATTGTTCTTGCAGAGGACCTGGGTTCAATTCCCAGCATGCACATGGCAGCTAACAACAGTCTGTAACTCCAGTTGCAGGGAATCTGACATCGTCTTCTGACCTCCATGGGCATTGCACGACATGGGTGCCCTTACATACAAGCAAGCAATACACTGGTATACATAAAACAACAATAATAAATAAAACATTAAAAAAGAAACTGTGAAGTCCATCTGAGCATGTAGGTTGACACAGTGGTTGGTCCACTCTCCCCCCTCCAGTGTGCCCTGTACAATGGCTTCTTGGAGGTTAGAATAGGTGGGGAATGCAGATATGGAAGACGATCTAAAAATGATCAAAATATATTGTATGGATTTTGTAAAAATTCAGTAAAAAAATTAATCAAAAAAGCACTCCAGCCCATCCAGTTTTCAAGTTGTGCATTGCAATTTTCAGTTAGAAAGATGTCACAGCCAGAAGTCAGTGGGTCAAAAGCATTTTCATTAAATGCATTTAATAGAAGTAAAGAATTCTTGGGAAAGTGTATTAGTTCTTTTTCTGTGGCTCTGATAAAGGTATATTCTTGTAACCAGCTGTATTCTCACATAATCTCCTTGTAAACTCAGACCATTTGAAGTTCCCTTTTGTTCTATTTTCTAGCTGGGTGTCTTGAAAATGCAACTTTGTGGTGTTTTACTGCTCAGCGATGTTGTATTGCTCTGTACCAGATGCTTTCCAGTCACCACGTCTAACTACATGTGAAACTAAGAAAATGGAAAATTCACCAAATGACTTAATGAGGCACTTGGTCCAATTAGTCTAAGAAACGTATAGATCAAATGTGACAGATATCCAAACTTCTACCAGTGTCATCTGTTTTTGGAAACTGCAAGGGCAATTTTACTGATTCCTAGCCCAATTATTCTGGCAACCCGACCCATACCTGAGATATCTACTTTGTAAGCTAAGTTCCTGAGATAACATGGCCTATCATGAAGGGAAACATAAGGCTCAGTGCAGGCCCGGAAATGATGACGTAAAAATGCCCCATCTTTACTTCTGGGCTCAGGAAATCCAAAAGCCGTAGTCACTAATTAGGGACCTCACACATGAGAAGAGGTTAGAGGAGCTTTCTGACTCTCTCCCTGGGTGAAGGCGTGGTCTGAAGAAATTTTCCATAACAATAAAACACCTTGTCCTGAGCAACTCAGGGCAGGGAGGCGGGGCAGCAGAAGTAGCCTGGGAAGAGCTGAGTGATCACAGCTTCAGACAGGCACAGGAAGCAGAGAGAGCCAGCCTGGAAGTGGACAAGCCCGTGCTTAGTTCCTAAAGGTTCCGTGAACCTCCCCAACAATGCCATGAACTGGGGACCAACTGTCCCAATACTTGGAGTCTATAAGGGCCATGCATTCAAACCACCACAGAAGGCTACTAGTTAGGCATATTTAACTTTTTTAAAATCTTTTCAGTATTCTTTTTATTGAATTTTTGTTGATTTTATTTGATGTGTATGTGTTTAGCTTGCATGCATGCAATTGCACCTGTATTGTGCAATAGCCACAGAAGTCAGGAGAGGGCATCAGATCCCATGGAACTGGGGATACTGATGGCTTTACCCACTGCCTGGATGCTGAGAACTGAACCTGGGTCCTCTGCAAGAGCAGTGGGTGCTCTTAACCGCTGAGTCATCTCTCCAATCCTGTAAACAAAAACAGAAAAAGACTGGGTCAAAGAACTAACTGAAACAGTAAACTTTTTGCCCCAAACAGTAAACTTCTGCATTAATAATTTTAAAAAGACTGAGAAAAAGATGCAAGACATGTATGGCAGAATGCATGAATTCTGGCAGGGTGGGGGGCAAGGAAGGGGTCTAAATTTGATTAAGAAATGTTGTATAAAGTGTACAAAATTTCAATAAAAAAGTGCAAGGAGGGCTGGAGAGATGGCTCAGTGGTTAAGAGCACCGACTGCTCTTGCAGAGGACCCTGGTTCGATTCCAAGCACCCACATGGTGGCTAAGAACCATCTTTAAGGCAGGTGTGGTGGCTTACACCTTTAATCCTAGCACTTGGGAGGCAAAGACAGGCAGATCTCTGTGAGTTCAAGGCCAGCCTGGTGTACAGAGTGAGTTCCAGGCCAGCTGGGGCTATAGGGAGACCCCCATCTCAAAAAGACCAAAAAAAAAAAGTGGAAGGGGAAAAAAAACCCACGAATTTCAAAAATTAAAAAAAGAAACAAATTTTAGCTGAGGGTGGTGATGCGCACACCTCTGATCTCAGCATCGTGAGTGTCAGACCAGGTGAGGCTATCTAGCAAGATCTTAGCTCAAGAAAGAAAAAAAGAAAGAAAAAGAATGAAGTAATATTAATTTACTAATCAGAAAAAGAAACTTCTACAAAATATATAGTTTCAGACTGGGCAGCCGGTTCAGTCAGTAAACTGCTTGCCATGGAGATCTCAGTTCAGTCCCCAGCACCCACATGAAAGCTGGGGTGGCAGTGCATGCCTGTAATCCTAGTACTGTGGATGCTGAGGAGGCACTGTCACTGGGGCTGCTGGACAGCCAACCTCACTCCAGATTCAATGAGAGGCTCTGCCTAAAAAAAAATGAAGTGGAGAAGGCTGGAGAAATACTCAGCAGTTAAGAGCACTGGCTGCTCTTGTAGAGGACCAGGGTTGGTTCCCAGCACCCACATGCAGATAACAACCATCTGTAACTCCAGTCCCAGAAGATCCAACACCCTCTTCTGACCTCCATGGCCATTGCACAACATTGGTGCACTTACACACATTCAGGGAATACATTCATACACATAGAATAAAAATAATAAATAATGTCAACAAAAATAACAAATGAAGATGACAATCTAAAGATGGAAAGACCTCCCATGCTCATGGATTGGAAAAATTAATATGGTAAAAATGTCCTTTCTACCCAAATTAATATACAGATTCAATGCAATCTCAATCAAAATCCCCATGAGTTTCTTCACAGACCTGGAAAAAAAATCCTTAAACTCATATGGAAAAACAAAAGACCTTGAATAGCTAATGCAACCCTGAGCGAAAAATGCAATACAGGGGGGATCACCTTTCCAGACTTCAAGCGATATTACAGGGCTATAGTCATAAAGACAGCCTGGTACTAGGACAAACACAGACCTGTTGACCAATGGAACAAAATTGAAGATCTAAACTTGAGCTCATACAATTTCAGCCACCTCATATTTGACAAAGGGCAAAAAAAATCTCAATGGAGGAAGGATAGCATCTTCAGCAAATGGTGCTGGCAAAACTCAATCATCATTTGTAGAAGAACAAAATCAAACCCCTACCTCTCACCCTGTACAAAAATCAACTCCAAATGGATCAAAGATTTCAACGTGAAACCCAAAACTCTGAAGGTGATAGAGGGAAAAGTTGGCAGCAACCCACAAGACATAGGCGTATGAAAAGACTTTTTCAGACAGCAGCGGTGCAGGAAATAAGGTCAGCAGTTGACAAGTGGGACCTCATCAAACTCAAAAGCTTCTGTACAGTGAAAGAAACAATCAAGGAAGTGAAGAGAAAACCCACAGAGTGGGAGAAAACCTTTACCAATGATACATCTGTCAGAGCATTAGCATCCAGAATATACAAACTACTCAAAAAACAAAGAAGAAAGAGGAGACCCTGTCTCAAAAAGGCAAAAAAAAAAGACAAAAAAAAAAAAAAGAAGAAAGAAAACAAATGACTCACTCAAAAGATGGAGTAAAGAGCTGAACAGAGACTTCACCAGTGAGGAATTAAAGATAGCTGAGAAACTTCTTAAAAAGTGTCCAACATCGTTAATAATTAAGGACATGCAAATTAAAACCACTTTAAGATATCATCTCACTCCAATAAGACTGGCTAAGATCAAGAAAACAAAAGACACCAAATGCTGGAAAGGCTGTGGGGAAAGGGGAACACTCATCCATTGCTGGTGGGAATGTAAACTTGTACAAGCACTATGGAAAGCAGTGTGGAGAACCCTTAAAAAGACTCAATATGAGCCTACCACCTGACCCAGTCATACCACTCCTGGGTATGTATCCACAAGACTCATCCTACTGCAAAGATATATGCACATCTATGTTTATTGCAATTCTTTTCACAATAACAAGGAGCTGGAACCAAACCAAGTGCCCCTCAGCTGAAGAGTGGATAACAAAAATGTGGTACATCTACACAATGGAGTTCTATGCAGTGGTAAAGAAAGATAACATCATGAACTTTGCAGGTAAATGGATGGAACTCCAAGCCATTATGCTAAGTGAAGTAACACAGACCAAAAAAAAAAAAAAAAAAAAAAGGGCAATGGTTTCTCTCATTTGTGGATGCTAACACCAAATCCCCAGATGAAAGGCAAGCTGAGCAACATTATTGTTATATTTCTTTTTATCTGAAAGCAACTGTGCTGTTATAATGTGAATCTCTTAACAGGCTCTAGAATTAACTTGTCACTTATTTTCAGACATTGTAATTACCATGTATGGGTGGAAGGTATATGTATTCATATTTTAGAGTAATATAAAATGAAAGGGAAAATGTGAATTCTTAAACATATTTTGGAATTAACATACAGGTTTTTTTTGGAGGTCATAATTTTGGTACATATGTGACATTTATATAAGCATATTTTGGAGCAATACAAATAGGAGGGAAAAACAACAACATAAGTACTAGGTCAAAGAACTGGCTGATACAGTTAAATTCTGCCCAAAACAAGCTTCTGCAGAGAAAAACATTGGAAAGACTGAGAGAAAGATGCAAGACATGTAAAGCAAAATGCATGAATTGGGGTGAGGTGGGGGGCAGGGAAAGGGGAATGTATATAAATTGGACTGAAAGATGATGTATAAAATATACAAAACATCAATAAAAGCATTTTATTAAAAAAATAACAAATGAACCTGAAAAACATAAAGTTGAGAAGTGGATTGAGTAACAAAACTCAACATCAAATCTCTGGCTTCTACATGCACATGCACATGCAATGCACACTTGTATACCCCCCACAAATATGTAAACACATACCAATACAGTATTATATATATATATATATATATAATATATATATAGATATATATATATATATATATATATATGCTATTACAGGATGAAGGTCATAAGCCAAAAAAGTTGTGCTAGGCATTACCGTCTTCAAGCCTAAAGCATCAAATTAAGTTTTAGGAAAGGCCAATCTGTGGTCTTCATTTTCTTTTGGTAACTTCAAAAATCTCGAGTTTCAGCCTTTAGATGTAGCTATATCCCTATTTTACTCTTGTTTTTATTTTTGCTCTTTGAAAAGTCTCACTGTGTATTCCAGGTTGGTCTTGTCTTTCTGATACTCCTGCCTTGCCTTAATAATACTGCTATTCCTGGGATTACAGGGCGGAGCCACCATGCCTAGTCTATGTGTCTTGAGTTTCCAGTAAAAAAAGAAACAAATCTATACTTTTCCATGTTGCTGTAAAGTCTTGCAATTGTAAGAAAACTTGTCTACTGAAACAGCTTCAGTGGCAGCTGAGTTCTAACTCTGTTTTATTCCATTATCAGCATTTGGATGTAGAGATGAAATTAAAATCCTGTGTGTGTGTGTGTGTGTGTGTGTGTGTGTGTGTGTGTGTGTGTCTATTCTTAGAGACAGGGTCTCTCTCTGAACCTGGCTAGACTGGCTGGCCACCTAGTACCAGGGATCTTCCCTTTTCTACCTCCCTAGTGCCGGGATTACAGGTGTGTGCCACCATGCCAGTTTTTTTACATGGGAGCTGGGGAGGTGAACTCGGGTCCTCTTGTTTGTGTGTCAACCACTCTACCAACTGAGTCATCTGTCCAACTGGAAAATCTGTAATTATAGCAAAACATTTGCTGGTGCTCCATCTAGTAAAATGTCCGGTCTTTGAATGACCACAGAGTCTCCTGTGAACAAACAGTGACCAATAGGAGCCTCTTTCTTCCTAGTCATGCCTGGGAGAGCTGGTCTGAAATACCTTGGCTCAGATATGAGATTATTGTATATTATAAATTGTGTAGTTTTTTTACTGTATATATGAAATTTGTGGCTATTTTAGAGACATACTTGTTTACTTACAGAAGACAAAGACCCTTCATATTTTCCTACCTTAATTCTTCAGCATGTATCAAATTAGCATATCTTTGAATTGCATTGTGTTAGAATGTGTTTAAAAAACTGCTGTTTGATGAAACAAAAGACAGTAAGGAATGTGGGAAAAGGATTTATAGGGAGGAGGGGGAGTTGACAGGAGTTGGGGGAGGGAGATAAGAAAGGGTGGTTGATTTTAAGGTTGTTCTAATTACTCAATTAGAACACATTGCACACATGTATGAAATCGTCAAGGAACAAATTTAATTATATACATTGCTGTCTGACAAAAATAGTTCAATGAATTTTGGCATGGAGTTAGGATGGTATTTCCAACAATTTTTCAAGTGGTCCTGAACATACTTCTGCCGCTTTCTACTTACTACATATTTATGTGAAGAAGTATACTCAGCAATGACAAATATAAAATCAAAATATTGATCAACGATGAAAATGTTTAAGATGCTCTATGTCCTCCAGGATCAAATATTCATCCAAGATTTAATTCTTCTTGTAAAAATAACAATAAATAAGCATATCCATCTTATTAGGTTGCAAATGTGCTTTTGTCTTTAGTGCAAGGTAAAATTATACTCACCAAAGAATTGTTTAAAGTAAGTTTCCTTATGAGTCATTATCACCGAATGTTTGATTTATAGACCTATTTTACATGCCAGATATCCGAAGTTATATAAAAATGTATTGGGCCAAAAGGGAGTCATGAGTGGGAAAAGCTTAGCAATCCTTGATCTAGGTCAACACCAATTGCAGATCTTCTCTTAGCTTTAATTTTGACTTTGGCCCTTCCTTGACTTTCCAGTATGCATCCCAGCATTCTTTATCAAGGCACACAGGCTCTTTGTCTTCAGTACCTGGCTTCCCTACCTCCTCTGAAGCTTGACACACATTTCGTGTAAGTTGAACAGATCACTGACATGTCTAGGGGACACCTGCGTCTACACTTGCAAAGTTATGCTTCCCTGTGCGATATCTAAGTACATCTTCTCAGCCAGCTCCTCTAACCAGAGTGTTGTGCTCAGTGGCCATGGAGAAAATAGTGGAATGAAGTAGGTGCCCACTATAAAGCAGCAATGAGATAAAATCCAACGTGCGAGCCTCCGGGGGTTGACCTTCCTTTTTCCTAAATTACATAGCTAGTCATGATGCTCTTGGCCTTTAGACTTTCAGACAGTCACTTCACTAGAAGCTCCTTTCACCACAGCCTCCCTCTGCCTGTGGGGCACAGCATTGTGTGACCCTCCCTGCCCAGTCTGCAAACCAGTGGTGATAGCCGCTCTAAAATTATCTGTACTTGTGACAGGAGCAGGGACAGCATTGCTCAGATCTGAGGAGCCCAAAGCTACAGCTTTATAAGGTGATAAGAGATCACAGCCCATCTTTCCTCTCTTGATATCTCCTTTACAAGAGCAGAGTTTGCATTGTGTATCTACAATCAAGTTCACTCAGTAGAGTTCTTCCAGTTAAGATTTCATATTTAATGCATCCAAAATATCTTGATTGTCTGCCCATACCTATCCAGAACCACTTCTCCCCCAATCTTATTCATTTTAATAAATAGTACTGCTCAGCTAATTAGTGTCCTAACTAGAGTGTCTCATCATTTTTCATCTTTCCTTCCCACCTATAGCCAACCCATCCAGAAATCCTGTCTCTGCTTCCAACCAGGCACCATTGGCTGGGAAGGTTTCTCTAGAACTCCATAACTGGTGGTCATGTTTCTGCTTTTTACCCCCTTTCTAACCTCTTCCGACTGTCTCTAAAGCATAGACCTAGGATTCTTCCAGTGAAAGTGAATTTGTGTCACTCTCTCATCTCCAGCGACTGCACCAGCATTTACAACCAATCCAAAGTCCTCCCTGTGACCAGCAAGCCCATTGTGGTTGTCAACTTATCTCTCCGGCCACATTTCACATGCTTCACTCTGCCCAGGGGCTGGAGAGATGGCTCAGTGGTTAAGAGCACTGGCTGCTCTAGCAGAGGACCCAGGTTCAAATCCCAGCATCCATACGGCAGCTAACAACTCCAGTCCCAGGGTAACCCAATGCCCTCTTCTGACATCCACAGGCATTGCATGATTATGAGGGCACTTAGATGCAGGCAAAACACTCACACACATAATAAAAATATATTTTTTAAAAAGTTTAAAGGCAGCAAAAGGGAAAAGAATTGTCAAAATTCTAGGAAATAATCTTGAGACTAGGCAGATGGCCCATGCACAAGCATGAATTCAGATTCACAGAACCCAGGTCAAGAGGTAGGTATGATGGCACATGATTGGAGTCCCAATGCCCCACAGGCAGAGAAGGCCGGCTGGAGCTCGCAGGGCAGCCAGTCTTCTTTGACAAATTAGTGAGTTCGAGGTTTAGTGAACTCACTCAAAAAAATAAGGGGGAGAGCAATAGAGTAGGACACCTGACATCAACCTCTGGTCTACACATTGTGCGCCCACCCGTGCATACAGACAGACAGACAAACAGACAGACAGACAGACAGACACACACACACACACACACACACACACACAGAATTTTGTAAACCTGCTATTTAAATGAGTAGAGATCAGGGTGTAACCGTGGCTGTGTACTGACAGAAGTTCAGAAATATCTGCAGCTTTGAAACGGCTTCCGATATCCCGTATATTATTTATTCTAACTTTATTTTCTTTAAAAACTCTGCCACGGAGCTTCTTGAGCCTCAGAGCTCCCCCTTATCATCACCCAGTCCCCATGCCCTGAGTAGGGCTAGGTGGCCCTGGGGGTGGTGAGATGGGCCCACCCAGGAAAGTTCACTGCGCCCTTCAAGGAGGAGGGTTGTAAACCTCCATCCATATCGTATTTGTGGAAAATTTTGCTTCAAATTTTGATTTAGAAAACAGGGCAGACACTGGTGACGGTGCCATGGGTTTTCTTTTCTATGCCTTCTCTCCTCATTCACTCCAGAGTTCCTAAATGCTGTGTGCTATTTGTCCCGAACACACCTACTTCTAAGAAGCCGCTGACACACCACCTTCAGCACTGTTGTCAGCTGAGCCTTGTCTGCTTCCAGTTGGGGTTTTCACCGTACATAGCCAACCCTCCCAGCAAGGAAACCACTTCTAAGTCCCTTGTTGTAGCATCTGGGACGGGAAGGTTAGAGGGTCTTTCAGCTGTGCCCTGCATCTGCGCGTTATGTATTACAGGGAAGGAAAATGAAAACAAGAGAAGATTCTGTGGAAGGCCCATCTGTCAGGATGATTCTCCTTAAGAATCAGGAGCACCAGGCAGTAGTTTGTGCAGGAAAGCTGTCTAATTATGAGAGGTCTAAAGGTGGCAGTAGGGCATCGGTCAGCAGCTCCACCTGTTCTGGTGGCCGAGCCCATCTCTGATTGGCTGGTCTTCCCTTCAAGGATGCCCAAAGCTTTGTGGATGTTCCAAACATCATATTTTCCTATCACAGTGTTCAAAGGTCAGGGAAGGGAGAGAATGGGAGTAGGCTCATGGGCTTTACCTAGGAGGAAGCTTTCTTAGAGACCCCAGCAAACTCCGCTGACATTACAATGGTCACATAGGTTATTTGGTCACCTCCTGGTGAGGGTGTTAGTGCAAACTCGTGATGATCCAGCCTTGGGATGAAGCCCATTGAGATCTGAGTAAACTGGCAGCTTTGGCAGCAAGTTAGCAAGGGGAAGTGGTGTGGGAAGTGGTCAACAGCCTGGTCACAATTGCAGACCTACGTCATTTCACACAGGAGTGGCTCTGAGCCGGTCTGTGGTCAACCTTATAAACACTCATGCTCACTCTAATCTCCCCTGCCTTCCAGATCCTGCCTTGCACACCTGGCTTAACAGGGGAAGAAAGTGTGTCAAGGAATGGGTGTTGACAGTCTACAGTTCAAAAGGATGCAGTAGCACAGTGTTGAAGCTTACTGTTCTCATAAAGTTTCTCATACTTTAACTTGACTTCATCTTGCTGTATGTCTTCTTCAATTATCTATAAACTTCTGAGAAATTACAATAGGTGCTTTTTGTCAGGGGGAGGGGTGCAGGCTACCCTCACAAAGAAATGCTTCAAAGACGATTGCATTCAGATTTATTTATTAATTCAAAAATCTCAACATATCAAATGTTAGCATGCTGAGGAAACACATGACTGGATGTGGGCTTCTGTCATTGTATGCAGGCTAATGTTTTAAACATCATGCCAAGATTTGATTTGTAATTTTAAAATTGCTATTTTGCCAGGCTGGCCTTGAAGTGCTATCAAAATCCTCAGACAGTCTTTGTGAGGGGAAAGAAAGCAACATTTCTGCATGAGAATGTGTGTAAGCAAAGTAGAAATGCCTGAAGGACATGGTTTTTGAATAAAAGTAGTTTTACTGATTCTTATGAATATAAGAAGTCCTTTTTTTAGGGTATATAGAACTTGTCGTATATAATATAACAACGTCAGCTTAAAATGCTCACTTTTGTGCTACTAAAATGTTAATTTAAACATTTATGAACATGTAATAATTGTACACAATTATTATGCACAATGTGATGTTTCAACATATGTATACACTGTGTAGTGATCAAATCAAGGCAGTTAGCATCCATTTCCCTATGTCTTTGTGCTAGAAGCCTTTACATTTTTTTCTATTTCTTTATGAGACACACACTTCATTTTTTTTATTTTATTTATTTATTTTTTATGTGTATGAATGTACTGTCTGCATGTAGGTTTGTGCACCCGTGTCATGCAATGCCGCGGAGGTCAGAAGAGGGTGTCGGATTCCCCTGGAACTGGAGCTCTCCTGGAATTGGAGTTACAGACGGTTGTCAGCCGCCATGTGGGTGCTGGGGATGGAACCCGGGTCCTCTGCAAGAGCAGTCGGTGCTCTTAACTGCTAGGCTATCTCTCCAGCCCCAAGACACACACTTCATAAGAGTACTGCGAACTGTGGTCATTGTATTGTACTGTGGAGCTCTGGTACTTACTCCTGCTAACTGAATTTGGTTTCCACTATCCATCCACCCTTTACTCCACTCATCAACCCATTCCCAATCTCCGGTAATCACTATCCTACATTCAGATCAATTCTCTTTTCAGTTTCTATATATGAGAGAACCTGTAGGATTTGTCACTCTGTCTCTGGCTTACTTCTCTGGATACAATGTCCTTCAGTTCATCCACATCACTACAGATGACAGGAATTCAGTGCCAGTTGCTGAATATTATTCCCCAGTGTCTATGGGCCACATTTCTTTCATCCATTCAGTGGTTGATTGACACCCAGCTTGAGTCCAACTTAGCTATCCTGAATTGTGCTCTAACATAGGAGTGAAAGTCTCTCTCTGACATACTGATACCATTTCACTTGGATATGTTCCCATCAGTGGAATTTCTGCATCATATAGTTAAAATCTATTTTTTTCATCATGAACTTTGCAGGTAAATGGATGGAACTAGAATATATCATGTTAAGTGAAGTAACACAGTCCCAGAGAAACAAACGACTAATGGTATCCTTCATCTGTGGATGCTAGCGCCAATTACCTAGTTGTAAGGCAAACTGAGAAACGTTAATGTTATATTCCTCATGATCTGAAAACAACTGTGCTCTTATATTGTGAATTCCTTAACAGGTTCTAGAATTAAGCTACCATTTATTTTCAGGGTTAGGAATTTTTGGTATGCATATTTTAGAGTAATATAAGATCAAATGAATGAGAAAAAAAATCTATTTTTTTGAGGGTGCTCCCTACTGTTTTCTCTAATGATTCTCCTAACATATATTCACTAATAATGTTGTGAGAGTTCCCTCTTCTTCACATCCTTTGTTATTTTTTCAGTGCTAGCCATTCTAACAGATAAAATGCAAATTTTAAATGTTTTCATGATGAAGAAGTGATAAAAGTTTGAAAAGACAGCCAAATGATAAAAGTTATAAAAGTTTGAAAAGTGATAAAAGTTTGAGGAGACAGATATGCCTATCATTATTTCATCATTACTCAACATATACATATGTCAAAGCATCACATGGCTTCTTATAAATACATGGAGTTTTTATGTGCCAATTAGACAATTAAAATTTAAAAACAATACTATTAATGTATTGGTCTCCTTGAAAAGAAGCATACATGGATTCATCTTTTTTGCTCTTTTTATTTCTTTTGAGTTCTAGAGAACTAAGACATTTTCTCACATCAGTCAAAAATCTAATTACTCAGCTGGGCGTGGTGGCACACGCCTTTAATCCTAGCACTTGGGAAGCAGAGGCAGGTGGATCTTTGTGAGTTCAAGGCCAGCCTGGTCTACAGAGTGAGTTCCAGGACAGCTGGGGCTACAGGGAGACAAAAACTTGAAAACACCAAAAAAAAAAAAAATCTAATTACTCACATTTGCAGTTGAAAAATTTGAGGCTCCCAAAGGAAAAAAAAATAATTTACCCAAGATCACAGAATGTTTGCTTACCAGATTACCAAGGTGAAGTAACAAACTAGCAATAATCAGATTTAACATTCATTTAGCACCACCAGTGTGTCTCTCTGGAAATGCCTTCTATGCTGTATATAACTTTTCAAACAGTTGCACCATCAAGTCATGGAAAGCTGGTAAGCAGAGGCTACGGTTCCAGCAAGCCCTCTGCTGTCTTGAGGTCCAGAGAGGATCTTCATGAGTAGCTTCTTGTCCTCCCAGATGTTCTTCTGGGCAGACGCTGTCTCGCAGTGGATTGCAATTAGATGATTTTGTGGCTTTTATGTGAACATTAGTTTTATTTTTTTTTAGTTCTGTGCATTCCATATCAGATCTTAATGATCCCTTCAGCTCCCCGTACAACCAGTTTTTATGCATTCTGTCATATATCTTAAGGCCCATGAGCATTTGTACTCAGATCTTCCTTATTGGTTACTGGAGTCTAAGCCTATCCAGCATCACTCCCTTGAAGAATATCAACTCTCAGGCAACCCTTCAGTGATCAGTTGCCAATAGTTCCTTGGCTAAGGTTGGAGTGTGCTGCTCTTTTTCCCAGACAGTGCTCTTAACCACTGAGCCAGCTCTCCAGCCCCCCCTCCCTTTAAACTTTTATAATAAACAAGGCCGTTTGGATGATAGAGAACACACTTTATTTGTAAAGGCAATACGTGCTTACCTTCACACCTGTCCTCCGTGTTGCAGTCCCCTAGCCGTATTTAAGCAGCATGTACAGAAACTAGCAATGCTCAGTGATGACCTGTATTAGAGCCAGGAAGAAGCAGGAGGCTGAGAAATACCAAACAGCACAACTCTAAAGAAACTCTTTATTCTAGAATTTGGAGATAGTCAAAATCTGTTCCACAAATGCATTTTCCTTCTTTTTAGTTTTACTGAAGAATTTATAGTAAAATAGAAAGTAGTTACCAAGAATACATTTTTCTATTCCTATTTTACAGTTTGCTTCCTTTTCTATGAAGAGGAAGCCTATTGAGGTGTTGCTTCCAAATACTGACTAATTGTGAAATTTCAGTTGAGCAGTCTCTGTTATAATGAGGGGCAGCAAGCATGCAAGCCTTCTGCAAGTGTGTGCCTGTGTTGGAAACAAGCCATAGGGTTCACACCCTGCAAACCCCTCTGTTCTGTGATATAGACCAAGACATTTGGTAGAATGCTAGGAGAAAAGGGGGTAATTGGTCCTAGGGTTTCCCATCCAGCTGTTTATTCATCAAATACAGACTTGGTGGTTATTTGATGCCCAGCCTTGTTCTAGGTATTGAGAAGCATGCGAACAATGAAAGAGAGCCTCTGACCCCATGGGTCTTAGTTTTCTAGAATAATGCAGTACAGAAATGGACAAAAGGATGTAATGTGATAGTGGGTATCAATAACTGCTAATGGAAAAAGTAAAGCAGACTTAAGGGATAAGAGCATATGTTCTCGGGGGCAGGACATCTTGGAGCAAGGAATTGATGAATGGATTGGGATTGCTTCTCAGGGAGTTAGTCCCTGGAGAAAACTGTTCCTTCTTCCCTCAGCATCCATTGATGAGGGAAGGCATTTTTTATAGCTATGTCCCTTGATGGTTCTTAGTTCAGGAAGAGTTTTTCTCCAGCCTATGACCCTGTATTAGGAAAACTATTGATATCATTTCTGTAGTATTTATCTTGTCTTTTCCTACTTCCATATCTGGCAAATCCTCCTCTGTTAAATACCAGGATCGCTGTGGAGCTTCTGATTCTGGGCAGGGGAGTCCTTCCACTCTCTAATTCCGTGGCCTCCTCTTCTACACCTTCCTAATGATTCACCATATCTTATTGTGATGCATCTTTTCTTGTCTTTCTCAATCTACTAGAAGCTACCTTCAGGGAGACAACGACTAGGTATTAGTCACATGGCTGACCCTGAGCCTAGCACCATATTGGGTACAGAAAAGTTAAATAAAGCATACCAACTGCCCAGGTGAGTGGCAGCTGCAGGTGTTGCTGCCACTGCATCGTGCCTTGGCTGGGCAGTGTTGTAGGAGTGTGGACTTTTATTGTGTAGCATTGTGTACAAAGGGATTTGCCCTGAACAGCATCGACCCTGTTAAAATAGTTAATGGTTTAAAATATACAGCGTTGAGAACTATTGGTGTTAACAATTACACGATAAAAAGAAAGCTGGAGCTTATTTTCCACGTAGGACTTTGCACAGCCATAGCAGTAAGCCCATATTTACTTCTGAGTCAGCCACATTATATTTAAAATCAGACTATCTAGAAACATTTTTCCTTTTAAGGCGCATAACACATGATTGTATCCTTATGTGGAGGAAAGTTATACTGTTTTAGTATAAAATAAAGGAAATGACCTTTTTTCCTTGCTAGATTTTTAAGGCCATTTTATGTGAAGGAGTAAACTTGTTAAACCCTTTAAAAAAACAAAGAAAGGAGGGAAGGTTTCAATGAAATCACGGCAGACATCATTACTCTCCATCACCCCCATTAGCAGCAAGGATATTTTGCCATTTTTCACCTCCTGTGAATATTTTTTTCTTTTCATTCTATAAATCAAAAAGTCTTTTTCAGGGAATACAGAGTAAATGGTATATAACACATTTGATAACTCTAAATATTTCTTTTCTGTCAGTGTACACAGTGAGTATTATTCATAGAAAAGTCTTCGCATGGGGCCTGAAAATAGCCAATAACTCATCTTGTCAGGTTTTGATAACTACAGATTTCAGTTCCACGTGGAGAAATACAGGATTCAGTTTAGCAGTTTCAAAGCAATGAATACAGATGATGGACTCTCTTCTCTCGGGCAGCAAGACTGCAAATTATTATACGTAGACACTTCTTTCTAGCTGTGTTGCGTTCATTTACTTCTAAGCTACCTCATACTAGAAATGTCTGTTGTTCAAGAATCACATGAGGATTTAATGATCATTTCAGGTGCCAGGGCCAACGTCATGCCTGCACTTTGTTGCCTTTGCCTTCTTACTTTTCAGGCTGACTCCTAAATTCCCTGGAAATAGCTCTTTGGATGATAACTACATGTGTCAGGGTGGTCATCACCTAGAATGGCTTTTGTCTTGTCCCTGCTTTCATCCTTATTCCTTTATTCCACTCAAAGTCGCCAACTGGAATGCACACGAAAGCTTCATGGCTGGGATGCTCCTCCGTCTAGGAAGGCTGGACCTCAGAATGGAAAGCCTGAGAGTTCCTGCTGCTCGGCCATTGGTCGCCACCTGCTCCTCTCCAACTTCGCCCACTGTGGATACAAGAGCCTATCCGAATACGATACTTCTCCCTCACACAGTACGTGCTCAAGAACTGTGTGCAGGCTCCTGTTTTCTGTGCCCACCTTGTGTTTCTTTCCTACTCTCGTCTCTAGTGTAATCATCCATGCCTGCCTCAATGGTGGATTCACCTACAGGCTCCCTGTAGCCATCATATCCAGAGAGTCTCACATGGTGGTCAGTGTACTCAGTGAATACTCTTGAATGAAGAGTCAAGTGGCCAAAAACTATGGACAACAAAATCAGAGAAATATACGTCAGCTTGGGACTTTCCTTTCAGAATTTTTAAAATTCATATTCCATAACTAATCTCTCTCTCTCTCTCTCTCTCTCTCTCTCTCTCTCTCTCTCTCTCTCCTCTCTCGCTCTCCTGTGTTCTTGACATAGGGTCTCACTGTACAGCTCAGGCTGACCTCAAACTTGTGACCCTCTTCCCTCCTGAGTGCTGAGATTATAAGTGTATGCCTCACACTAAGGTAGATTTCTTGCATATACTTTCCAATGAAATTTGTCCCTTAAAATAAGCTCTGATGTAAAAAGAAGGCCCTCTCCTAAAGATGTACATTGTAGGCAGGCCCCCAGTGTGCTCACTTGGCATAGCATGGGGCAGTAGGGGACAATGGCCAGCAGCACATCATTTTGTGGTGTTTCCATCCTGTAGCTAAGAGAAGAAAATTATCTCCAGAATAGAAAATTGTAAAACATATTTAGTATTACTTTTCTTCTGATGAATTTATTTTATTTTAAGCATATTTTTAATAACACTTGTATATAATTACTAACTTGAAAAGTTTCTGAAAATTTTATAGCTTTCCTACATCACACTGGGTAGGACCTGTTCACTCAAACTTCAGTACACAGACAGCCTCCACGTCAATAGGACCACTGCAACCACTCTCTGCCTTGACAGCATCTGCAGCCAGACATGTCTTCTCTTTGAAGGAAACTGCTAGCTGCTTCAGCTAAGTGGACCGCAAAGGTTTGTAAGAAAGGAGAGAGGGGCTGGAGAGATGGCCTAGCGGTTAAGAGCGCCGACAGCTCTTACAGAGGAGCCGGGTTCGATCCCCAGCACCCACATGGCGGCCGAGAACCGTCTGAAACTCCAATTCCAGGAGAATTCCAGTTCCAGGGGAATCTGAGACCCTCTTCTGACCTCCGCGGCATTGCACGACACGGGTGCACAGACTTGCATGCAGACAGTACATTCATACACATACAGAAATAAATAAAATTAATTAAAAAAATAAAAAAAAAAAAGAAGAAAGGAGAGAAACCAGAAAGGTCCCAGCATCCTTAGCTCTAACTTAGATCCTTCTCCTTGTTAGGGGAACAGTTGGCTTAAGTTTCAAATCCTGTGATTGGCTGCCCAGCCCTGTCTGTGTGCCTTACTACAGCCAAAGTCCAGCTTCATTCCAGTCACTCATTTTTCTCTCTCAATGTGTTCTCTGTCTTTTGTGTCCTCTTTTAAGTCTTCTTGATTGCATGGCCTTTTAAACTCCACTTTATATAAAAATCATCTCTTCACTTTTGGATAAAGGTGATTCTGCATCGCCTGTCTTCTCGTTGCCCCCACCTCAGCATACTAAGCTTACCCTTCTCAACTGAGTAACAGTTCTATGGCGCCTGGACTTGGCGGATCTCTTAAGAACACTGCCCTTTTATAAACCATGTTAGACTGCCTACATTGAAGAGCAGTGTTCATATGCATACCCAATTCACTTTTCTTTGTATATCACTCAATAAAGAATTGTCCCGGGCTTTATGAATGTCTTTTCGTGGTTTCAGGAATAGCGATTTTGGGGACAGAATGAATTGGCAGGATTAGAATTGTGCATGTGAATGGCCACATGGGAAATGAATGCTCTTCCCTTAAAGTATGTGTCCTCTTTAAAGAGCAGCAACATTGGTGATATTTTTAAGTGTCTGGAATTGTCCCTGTGACTTTGCATATTATTCATGCATGAGAATGTATGCAGAAGTTGTGCCAAGAAATTTGCAGTCATCGTGCATTTCCCTATAAATCTTCTAAGTTGTAATATATGGAGCACAAACAAATGCCACCTGCTTTAAGCATTAAAAGTAAGGAATGTCAGTGACCTTCTCCTTGAAAATAGAAACAATCGCTGGACTCTCTGTGATTGCTTAGTCGCTCATCGACATTGTCATTTTGGGGACTGCAGATACCTGGCAGACTTTCCAGTTTCTAGGTAAGCAGCCCTTCCTTGGAACAGCTCTGTGGGAAACATGCAATGTTTATATTCTCAGTTCATTTCTGCATTTTGCACAAGTGTGCAAGCATATTTGTGAGAAGCCTGATATCAATATATGCCATCACTATTTTGTTTGATTAAGGGAAAAACTAAGTGACACTGTAGTAGAGGAAAATCCTTCCTGGAGAGATTATTTGGGGTTTAAAATTGTTATGTATAACTTACCTAGTCCTTTTGTAAAAACACATCATGCTTCTTCCTATTTTCTCATAAATACTTGACCTGACTTAATTCACTTAATTAGCAACTCTCTAAATAGATTGAGTTTGCTGCTTTAGAGGGTGAGGCAATAGAGGTAGACAGTCCCGAGTCTCCTGGCAAAATTCCAGAAGTGTCAAATCACATGTTTATGCTGGGGAAATAGAACAGATGCAAGTACAAACAGTGGAGCCAGGACCAAGCCAGCAGGCACAGGAAGGAGGGGATGGAGAGGTGGCAAGTCTCCCTCTGTCCTCAGTAAAAGAGAGGCTGGATATTTACAAACTTCAGCATGGCCTACAGATCCAGTCGGTATAATATACATAGATACATGACTTTAATTCCAGCACTAAGAGGCAGAGGCAGGCAGATGGCTGTGACAGAGGCCAGCCTGGTGAACATAGCAAGTTCCAGGCTGCGTGGGACTATAGGGAGACTCTGTGTCAGAACAAAACCAAACAAAATACAATACAAAACAAAAACCATATCAGGCTGATATTAGTAAAGCTATTTTACTGGAGTTTCTGAAAACAGTTGTCTCTGACATCTGACATGTAAGTATAGATCCTACAAGTATTTGAAGTATGAAATACAAAGACAATATTTTTTCAAGAAAAATAAAATTAGTAAACTGAAGATAACAGAAGCCTTCAAATGCATGAGTTGCTGGGCCTGTGGCAACTTCCTCTTAACCATTAAGGGAATGATTACTGCACTTCTCAGGTTGGCTGCTCACAACACTGATTTGGGGAAGCAAGACAACTAGGGCAAAGGTTGTTGGAGATCTTGCTGAATTAGCTGGCCATGTGCTTTTGGAAAGCAGTTACCTGTTTATACGTTCAAAATAATAGTAGGTCAGCTAACCTGGAAGGTTGAATTGTGAGAATGAATTACAGATTTTGATCTTCATGTCTTTTCTTAATATCTATTTATATGATACTTAACCAGTAAGACAGATCAACAGATTCAACAGGACAAAGGATAAACAGAGAGACATCTGAACTAAATGATACAATACACCAAATGGACCTCATAGACATCTATCAAATATTTCACCCAAACAGCAGAGAATACACTTTCTACTCAGCACCTCACGGAACATTCTCCAAAATAGACCATATACTTGGACACAAGAAAAAAACTCAACAAATACAAAAAGATTGAAATAATCTCATGCATTCTCTCAGCCCACAGTGCAATAAAACTCAATATCAACACCAAGATAAACCTTACAGCCTACAAGAACACATGGAGCCTAAACAACACTCTCCTAAATAATGAATGGGTCAAGGAAGAAATAAAGAAAGAAATAAAAACATTCCTGGAACTGAATGACAATGATAATGCAACACAGCAAAACCTATGGGACACTTTAAAAGCAGTCCTCAGAGGGAAGTTTATAGCTCTAAGTGCCTACATTAAAAAAAACAGAAAGAGCACAAGTGAATGATCTAACACTGCAGCTAAAAATACTTGAGAGACAATAACAAATGAACCCTAAACGCAGCAGACAAGAAGAAATAACAAAAATCAGAGCAGAGATCAATGAAATAGAAACAAAGAAAACCATACAAAAAATCAATGAATCCAAAAGTTGGTTCTTTGAGAGAATAAACAAGATAGACAGACCTCTAGCCCAGTTAACCAAAAGAAAGAGGGAACAACTCCAAATCAATAGAATCTGTGATGAAAGGGGAAATATCACAACAGACAATGAAAAGATCCAGACAATCATACGGGAATACTTCAAAAACTTATATTCTACTAAGTTTGAAAACCTAGAAGAAATGGATGAATATCTGAAATCCTGGGAATCACCAAAGCTCAACCAAGAAGAGATCGACAGCCTAAACAGACCAATAGTACAGGAAGAAATCGAAGATGTAATAAGTAGCCTCCCAACCAAAAAATGCCCAGGCCCGGATGGATTCACGGCAGAATTCTATAAAATATTTCGTAAAGACTTACAACCATTACTACTTAAATTGTTTAGAAGGATACAAATGGAGGGACTTCTCCCAAATTCCTTCTATGAAGCCAGCATTACGCTACTACCAAAACCAGGGAAAGATACAACCAAAAAGGAGAACTATAGACCCATCTCCCTAATGAACACAGATGCCAAAATTCTAAACAGGATTCTGGCAAATCGCATACAGACTCACATCAAGAAAATCATCCACCATGACCAAGTTGGATTCATACCAGACATGCAGGGATGGTTCAACATACGAAAATCAATAAACATCATCAAACATATCAATGGACTGAAGGACAAAAACCACACCATCATCTCAATTGATGCGGAGAAAGCCTTTGACAAAATCCAGCATCCTTTCATGTTTAAAGTCCTGGAGGGAATTGGTCTGGAGGGATCATTCCTCAATGTAATCAAAGCCATATACAGAAAACCCACAGCCAATATCATCCTAAATGGGGAAATGACAGAAGCATTCCCCTTAAAGGTAGGAACTCGGCAAGGCTGCCCCCTGTCACCACTCCTCTTCAATATAGTGCTAGAAACCCTAGCTAGGGCAATAAGGCAAGAAAAGGAAATTAAAGGAGTTCTAATTGGAAAAGAGGAAGTCAAGCTATCCCTTTTTGCTGATGATATGATTGTCTACCTAAGGGATGCTAAGAACTCCACCAGAAAACTCCTAGAAACGATTAAGAGCTTTGGTAAAGTGGCAGGATACAAAATAAACCTAGAAAAATCAGTAGCCTTTCTGTACACCAACAACAAGCAATTGAAGAAGGACTACAAGGAGACCTTCCCACTCACAATAGCCTCAAAAACAATAAAATACCTAGGAACAAACCTAACCAAAGACACCAAGGATCTCTACAACAAAAATTTTAAACCCCTGAAAAAGGAAATTGAGGAAGACATCAGAAGATGGACAAACCTCCCATGCTCATGGATTGGGAAAATAAATATAGTAAAAATGTCCATCCTACCCAAACTAGTGTACAGATTTAATGCGATCCCAATCAAAATCCCCAAGAGTTTCTTCACAGGCTTGGAAAAAAAAATCCTCAATTTCATTTGGAAAAACAAAAGACCCCGAATAGCCAAAGCAACCCTGAGTGAAAAGAGCAATACAGGGGGGATCGCTATACCAGACATCAAACTATACTACAGGGCTATAGTCATAAAGACAGCCTGGTACTGGCACAAAAACAGACCAGTTGACCAATGGAATAAAACTGAAGATCCAAACCTGAGCTCATACAATTTCAGCCACCTCATATTTGACAAGGGGGCCAAGAAGACACAATGGAGGAAAGACAGCATCTTCAGCAAGTGGTGTTGGCAAAACTGGATCACCACTTGTAGAAGAATGAAATTAAACCCCTACCTCTCACCTTGTACAAAGGTCAACTCCAGATGGACCAAAGACCTCAATGTGAAACCCCAAACTCTGGAGGTGATAGAAGAGAAGCTTGGCAGCAGACTACAAGACATAGGTGTAGGAAAAGACTTCCTAAATCAGACAGCAGCTGCACAAGAAATAAGATCGACAATTGACAAATGGGACCTCATTAAACTCAAAAGCTTCTGTACATCAAAGGAAGCAATAAAGGAAGTGAGGAGAAGACCCACAGAGTGGGAGGAAACCTTCACAGCAGATACATCTGACAAAGCATTAATTTCCAGAGTATACAAGCTACTCAAAAAACAAAGAAGAAAGAAAACAAATGAATCATTCAAAAGATGGAGCAAAGATCTGAATAGAGACTTCACAGAGGAGGAGTTAGAGATGGCCGAGAAACATCTTAAGAAGTGTTCAACATCTCTGATAATTAAGGAAATGCAAATTAAAACCACTCTGAGATATCACCTTACTCCAATAAGACTGGCTAGGATCAGGAACATGAATGATACCAAGTGCTGGAGAGGTTGTGGGGAAAGGGGAACACTCATCCATTGCTGGTGGGAATGTAAACTTGTACAGCCACTATGGAAAGCAGTGTGGAGAACCCTTAGAAGACTCAAAATGAGCTTGCCATTTGACCCAGTCATACCACTCCTGGGTATATACCTACAAGACTCATCTTACTGCAGAAACACATGCACAGCTCTATTTATTGCAGTTCTGTTCACAATAGCAAAAAGCTGGAACCAACCCAAATGCCCCTCAATTGACAAGTGGATAGAGAAAATGTGGTACATGTACACAATGGAGTTCTATGCAGCAGTAAAGAAAGACAACATCATGAACTTTGCAGCTAAATAGATGGAGCTAGAAGATATTATATTAAGTAAAGTAACATAGTCCCAGAAAAACAAATGATGAATAGTATCCCTCATCTGCGGATGCTAGCACCAATAACCCAGTTGCAAATATTTCTTGTGGAGAGGGATGCATATTAAAAGAACAACAACAGAAAGACTGCATCAGAAAACTGACTGAAATGGTGAATCCGGAGGGGTGGGAGGGGTGGGAGGGGTGGGAGAGGGACACAGGTCTATATTCGATTAATGTATATTTAATTGACATGAGTTCAACAAGTATCCAGTTTTGCCCAGACTCTGCCTACAGGTTACAGGTGTTTTAGGACTTAGTAAAAGTAAATATGTGTACATTAAACAACATTGGTTTAAAGGTTCTGATAAAAATGGTAATGCACCTTAGTTAATTGGAAATATAAATTGTTGTCACCCACATTTGTTTTACTTAAAATCTGTGTACCAATAACTTTGGGATTGGCACATACAAATGTTCTCTATAATTTTTCTGTTGTACAGTATCACATTGTAGCATTCTCTTTTACTTGTAGGATGATTTAACTTAAGAAATTAAGTTTGTTTCCCAAGTTAACGACACACAGTCACCCAAAACAGCTTAGGTGAATTTGATGAAATCTGCACCTTGATTCCTGCCTATAGGTACGTGTACTACAACTGCCTTTTTGAGACTCAAGGGTCAAAAAACAAAAACCTAAAATAAAAAGGAGGGATACAGATATATATGAAACTTTTTGTCAAAAACTTTGCAATTCAAATCTTTTTTTAAAAATGTGTTTTTAATTTTATTTATTATTTATTCATTTTTGTGTATGAATGTACTGTCTGCATGTAGGTCTGTGTGTCATGCAATGCTTTGGAGGTCAGAAGAGGGTGTCGGATTCCCCTGGAACTGGAGCTCTCCTGGAATTGGAGTTACAGATGGTTCTCAGCTGCCATGTGGTTGCTGGGTATCGAACCCGGGTCCTCTGCAAGAGCAGTCGGCGCTCTTAACCACTAGGCCATCTCTCTAGCCCCTGCAATTCAAATCTTAAACTAACTACAGGAAAAGATTTGTATGTTCCCACAGGTCAAAACGACACCAACTTAATGGCTGAGAAAGAAAAGACACAGCTTTGCATTGTGTAGGATGTACCAGGAAGTGCCAGCAGAAAGGTTGGCCCGTCTGAACATTGAAAGGAAGAAAAGCCTCAGACTGCTACAGGAATCAAACCCCTCTGTGGATCCTACTTGTAACAACTATTTATAATGAATTCTAATGAAACTTAACCTTCTAGGTGCTGCAAAGTTTTAATATGAGAGATTTTCTTATCTCTCCTTCATAGAACAAGGAGGAATATGATGCTGATGAGGTCGTTCTCTAACTGTAAATTGGAGCCAACTGTCATAGAGGTAATCTCTTATAAAACCAGTAAAACTGCCTTCTTTAATTGACTAATAGACATAGGAACTGTGAAAAGGATTATTCTCTATTCAGAACCAAATATAATGCTAAAGTCTCCTTAAGCTATGCACTTAAGCAAAATATATTAATACAGGAGCTCTGACATCAACAATGGATTATTCTACCAAGGAGATGTTGGCCAGGGGATCCAAGCCCCCACAAAAGGTAAAGGCTCCTTGCCTCCAAACTGGGATACCTGCAGGAAGAGAGGCGATAAGGCCCTGCTGTTGAAGACCTGATATAAACATGGGAAAGATGTATGGAGACCGCACTTGCAAGTATACAGATGGTCTCTGGAATGCCAGAGAGTGTTACCAAAGGCCACTAAACCAATAAAGCAAATATAGGTCTCCTTGAGTCAAGCAAGACTCCTCCGTCAGCACCAGCTACACCTCATCTGCCTGGAAATACTGTGCAGCAGTGGCAGCCATATGTCTGTATATCCCAAATCTAATTGGCTATTAGCTCTCTCCTTGGAGGAATAACCCACGGCTGATGCCACAAGCTTACATCCTCTAATGGTTAGGAGATGTTATAAACCACACGAAGACCCTGTCATACTTAACAGAAGAAAATGTAATTCATGGATTAACATACCATCCAAACATCTGTGTCTATACCAAAGTAACCTACCATAACAATTAGTACTGTTTAAATACCTATATATCTAATTGCGTGTGCTTCATTAGTAGGATCGAAAGGCTATATATTATACTGTTTAAATACCTATATATCTAATTGCATGTGCTTCATTAGTAGGATCGAAAGGTTATGCCTGGACAAGCTGGCAGCCCATGAAAGAAAACAGCCAGAATTGACTAGAGACCAAGACAACAGCTCCAGAGAAAGTAGACTGTTTTGCTTCTCATCCACCTGTGCCCCTTTTCTAAGCCTAGGGAACAATCTGTGGAAGAGGGAGCGTGGTAGAATGTAAGGGCTGCGATTGGGGTGAATGGTGAAACTACAGCAATATAGACTGGACACTTATTTGATCAACTTGATTGAACATACAAGCCCCCCCCCCCCAGCTGGATGGTGGGACCCTTGGGCTGTGTGGGTTTGGGTACAACTGCTTGCAAATTGGTTTTACATGAAGGCTGCTTTTACTCATAAATTATTACTTATTGTTAAAAAATGAAAAAAGTAATAGAAGAAAAAAAGAAACAATTGGAGGGAAAACAGTGTATGTTTTTTTTAATGTTTTATTTATTATTTTTACTTTATGTGTATGAGTGTATCATTTGCATCTATGTAAGTGCACCTCTGTTGTGCAATGTTCCCATAGAACTGAAGTTATAGTTTTTAGCCGTCATATGGGTGCTGGGAACTGAACCCAGGACCTCTGCAAGAGCAGCCAGTGCTCTTAACCATTGAGCCATCTCTGAAGCCCCCAACCAATATATTTTAAAAGATGAGTTCCATCATTTGACTGACTATCCATTGCGTCCCAACTCCCATGCTGCCCTTCAAAAGCATTCTGGTCAGAGAGCTCTGCTTCTGGCCCAAGGCAATACAAGCTCAGGTGATTTAGCTTATATTTCTTATATTTCTGTAATTATTTACTAAACATCTGCCCTGGGACAAGCCTAAGGCTACATAATGTGTCACGAGCTAATACAACAGTTACAAAACTTTGACCAGAAATTGAAAGTGGTGAGGACATGTAAATGATGCAATGCATTGTGGCTGAGAACACTGACCAGCTGGGGACAAACTGTGAGCAACAAAGATCCTCCCTTCATAATAAGAGTCCTGGAGATTCAAAGTAGCCAAAGCGAGGCAGTTTATTTTTCTTTTGTTTATTTTTATTTTGCAAGGTCAGGCTCATCCCAGAATGGCAGGCACACTGGCTGAGTACAGAGAACAGTCTTTATAACTCAGGATGCCTGCCCCTTCTTCTCTTTCCTCATTGGCTGAGCAATCAGGAGGGTACAACCTTACATCATCTAGGGCTTATCTCTCCTTCTGTCACTTATGCTTGGCTTTTCTCAATGAAAACATATGTGGGTTCATTTCAAAATAACTTTTTATGAGCTGGGCATGGTGGCACATGCCTTTAATCCCAGCACTCAGGAGGCAGAGGCAGAGGCAGAGGCAGGCAGATTTCTGTGAGATTTAGGCTAGCCTGGTCTACGTAGCAAGTTCCAGGTCAGCTGGAGCTACAGGGAGACCCTGTCTCAAAAAAGACATATATATATATATATATATATATATATATATATATATATATATATATATATATATATATATATGTATATATATATATACAAAAAGAAATATACGTATATATTTATATCTTATTTATTTTAAAGATTATCAGGTGTATGATCTTGGATGGGAGCTTGGCTATTAGTAATTTTCTACTCTAAACTTCTTGCTTAGGTGGGGGTCCTGACTAAACAGAATCTGGGGTAGAATAAATAGTTAGACTAACAGGCATTAGTTGGCATCTACTGTTTTCTGTTCATTTATATCTGGATGTTAGCTGGCTTGAGGCACCTTTGAAAATGAACTATCAGGTTTTATTTCCTACAGGTCCCAGAACTGGAACGATTTGATCTTTTGTTTGGTTCATCTTTGGTTTGACTGATATTAATTCAATATCTTAAAATTAAGAGACAGAAAATCTACATATCAGTAGTCTCTTGAACATCATCAGAAAGTCTGAGCCAGTATTTCCACAAGGCCATAATCTACTGAATCCGAATAGAGCCCTTTAAATGGGCTTGAGTCTTCAACTTAAGACAGTCTTCCCAGTCCTACGGTGAGTGCCTTGTGCAGTTATACCTATGTTCTGAGCATTCATGATGCCTGTCTTAGGGTTGTCTGTAGATACTGTTTTATAGACTCTGCTAAAGGCTGTGTGATCTTGAGGAAGTGGCTTGTCTCTGTGTGTCTATTTCCTTATTTCTAAATTTGGGATGATAGTATGCTTGTCTCACAGAGTTATGTTATGTTGCAAAGTGCCTGCTGCATAGTAAGTGCTATACATGGGTGATCTGTAGCAATTAACTTTTTATTAATTATAGAATATAAGCTGTATATCCCTTATCAGAAACACTTCAGAATTTACAGTTTTTCTAATTTGAATATTTGAATTTTCGTTTTCATTTATTTATTTGAGTATGTGTATGTATGTGTGTGAATGTGGTTTATTCACATGTATTTGGGAGTGGTGCCTATGACTCCGGGCAGACACGTGGAAGGCAGAGGGGAATGTCATGTGTCCTGCTCTATCCCTCTCTGTCTTATTCTCTTGAGAATAAAGTCCTGACAGTAGTTATAGGTAAGCCGGCCTACAGTATTTATGCTGAGAAACAAAAAATGGATATGGCAGAGCTGTACACAAAGTGTAAAATGCATTAAAATGGTGTAAAACAAAGATCGCTCCTGTGATAAAAATTCCCCTTATTCATCAGTAAGTTAGTGTTTGTACTCTAGGAGCAATTTTGTTAGTAATTTATGTAGTTTTATATAGTACTAGAGCAATTTTAAGAATTTATTTGAATTGCACTTTTGTGTACCTTACATTCAAATTGATTTTGAACACTTCTCTTAAATTATTTACTATATCAAAATTTAAGTAAAATATAAAAAGTTTTGTACTGAAAAGCAAACCCTTATTGTGAAGAAAGAAGATTCTCAGCAGCTTCAGAATATCAGAATTCTTTCATCAGATCACAAGGAAATGACTCATGGACAGAATCATGAAGATAAAGAAAAAGGTAAAATAACCAAAACAAAAGGCAATAAAAATAACTACGGACTGAAAACTCTGAGAAGTTCGGAGCGGGGGCAAGCTTTCCTCTATCATAGAAATGGTAACCAAGAAGGGCATGTGGTAAGGACCTGTAATGCAAGTTCTTGGGCTGAGACAAGAGTGTCCTGGGCCGAGGCCAACCTCAACAACCTAGGAAGACCTTTTCTCAGAGTAAAAGCAAACATTTCAAAGGCTGGACTATAGGACATATCTCATGGGAGAGTGCTCGCCTAACATGTGCAAGGCTCTAGGCACACTTCCCAGAACTAGTACTACTAATAGTATTAGTAACAATCATAATCTGAACACACAAACATATTTATGAGAGTTAGAACATTTTCCAAAAGAGGAGAAAAGACTTGAGGAAAAAGAAAGGATTGTAAATTCTACCAAATACTCCAGATGGTCAAGAATAATTCCATTTTGGAGACTGGAGAGATGGCTCAGCGGTTAAGAGCACTGACTGCTCTTGCAGAGGACCTGGGTTTGGTTCCCAGAACCCACATGGTGGCTAACAACCATCTGTAATTCCAGTCCCAGGGGATCCAACATCCTCTTCTGACCTTCATGGGCTTTGCATAACATCCATGCAGACAATACACTCATACACATAAAGTAAAAAATAAATTCTTTTTAAAAAAAGAATAATTCTGGGCTGGAGAGATGGCCTAACAGTTAAGAGCACTGACTGCCCTTGCAGAGGACCTGGATTCAATCTCCAGCACCCACATGGAGGCTGAGGACCGTCTTTAACTCCAGTTCCAAGGGAATCTGACACCCTCTTCTGACCTCCGAGGCATTGCACGACACGGGTGCACAAACTTACATGTAGACAGTACATTCATACACATAAGTAAATTTAAAAAATTATTAAAAAAAGAAAAAGAAAAAGAATAATTCTGTTTTAGTTAATAATTGATTTTATTAAGTGCCATGCTTTCATTAAGTCTGGTCACAAATCACAATAATGAATGATGTTCTTTGAAAATTATAGTCTTATCAAGCTATATCTACAGTGAAAAAGAAAAAAGAAAATTATAGTCTTAATAGAATATAAACAAAAAAAGAAGTTGCATATAATGTGAATTAAGACTATATAAATGGTTAGATTATTTTGAGATTTTTATTATAGATAAGACTACATTTTGCATTAATTATTTGTGAGCTGTTTTCTGTGAGGCAGACTTGATTTACTTAAGCTGAGTGCTCATCTTTAGTACCACAGTGGGAATTCCAGGAAGATGCTGCAGAGGGCTGATCATGATGGAGCATGTCTGTAATCCCAGGAGATGGAGGCAGGTGGATTAGGTGGGGGATCTCAGCTATATAACGAGCTTGAGGCTAGTCTGGGCTATATAAGAACCACTCCCCCATTTCTTCAAAAAAGGATGTATATCCTTATAAACAAATCAAATAAAACACATTAATCCCTTTCTTAAAGGCAGTTCAGTGTTATCTCTGGATTGTCAAGTTGCTGAATTTGAAATGAAAATGGTTTAATCTTTCAAAGCCCTGAAGAAAAGTGAGGTTTAGACATTTTTTTACATCTTTGTATTTTACGTGTATGTTATGCCTACAGGTATGAAAGTGCACCTGTGTCATGCAGTGCCGGGTGCCAGTAGAGGGATTGGATCCCATGGAACTGGAGTTAGACACTGTTATTAGCCACCATGTGGGATTTGAACCCAGGTCTTCTACAGGAGCAGCCAGTGCTCTTAATGCTGAGCCATCTCCCCAGGCCCCAAAGCTAGATTTTTAAATAATGGAAATTTTATCGGAAACATCTATTATTGAATGAAATCCACTTTGGCACAAGAATTTGAAAGTGTGAAAATAATGTGATGTATGTTTAAGGAATGGAATATTTAAGGAAAAATATGGATTTTTCATCTCTGTTTTCTCCCTCTATCTCTGTCAGCAAATCTCAGCTGACAGGTTCCTGGTTAGAATGCTAACACAGCTGGCTAGAACCACTGGCCTTGTGTCCTGACGAAACTTCCTCGGTTCTGTTTGTCTCACATGGACACTTCTGCAATGATTTTTAGAAAGAAGTTTTCTTTTTAACATTTGTCTTTTTTCTAAATTTATGGTAATGTCCCCGGTTTTGAGATTATATGTAGCTTTCCTTCTTACTGTAATCCAATGCCCAAGATAATCAAGATACGTGCGACCTCCCTTCCAGGTTCAGATTCTGAGGCTTGAGCGGGTGGACCAGGCCGCAGCCTAAGGAATACCCGCTTCCTGTGCGTTCCTGCTGTCCTGCCTGTTTGTCCTGCAAACACGCAGCATTTCTTGCCGCCCCTCCCCTGGTGCAGTGTAGGTAGAGGCCCTTTGGCTCCCTTGTCTTTGGGGCTTAGCCTCGCTGGGACCTTGTCCTCTTAAAGGTGGTATTGGAGGCTTTTTGAACCTGTAAAGAGAATGATTCACCCAGTGTCTCAGGGACGCTGACTCTGAGCACAACAGAACTGGAAGGGGACAAGAATATCCTCTGACTAGACAATTGGTGGAGGAAGTCAGAGTTTAAAAAGAAGGGGGGCAGGCACCCAAGTAGTCTCTGACAGCAGTCAGTGGCCCGGAAGAATGAAACTGTGACCCCCTTTCTGGTTGGCAGTCTGGGATTGTTTTTGTCTTGAAATTCTGGGTTGGAGGTGATATAGAAATTTTGTTTGACTCTGTCTGTGAAAATGTATGAAAATGTACACAAGACGGGATGGAAGCCACACATCCACAGGGAACTCCTGCACTCCACACTTAATAGGAGTCACTCACCAGAGTGACTCATCCATCAAATGGGAAACTCTCCAAAGCTGGTAGGCTAATATTAAACAGCCCTGGATCTCTAATGTCCTAAGAGGTCCCAATTCTCTGTGGTTACAGCCATGTGTTCCCACCCACTAGAGCAAAATCTGAAAAGGGCTCTAAATGTCGACCCAGGACAGAGGAAGGAGCCACTGTGATATGTGGACAGCCCCTTCCCAGACAGGGCCCCTTTCCTCTCTGGACCACTGGCTTTATTGCAGGTTTACTAATTGGTCTAAAATATTAGAGCCCAGATCTTAATAGGACCTGGGGCACTGGCCCAGGCTTGGGGTGCTGTCACCTGCCACCCAAGAGGCTGCAGCTTGCCACAAGGAAAGAAAAGACAGAGACGGCCCTGCTAGGTCCTAAGGCCACTCTTTCTACACTGAGACTCTGAATCTTTCTCTGGCCCTCTAGTCTGTTCCCAAGTTCTTTTAAAATGCTACTATTGGGCTGGAGAGATGGCCTAGCGGTTAAGAGCACCGACTGCTCTTACAGAGGACCCGGGTTCGATCCCCAGCACCCATATGGCGGCTGAGAACCGTCTGAAGCTCCAATTCCAGGAGAACTCCAGCTCCAGGGGAATCCGAGACCCTCTTCTGACCTCTGCGGCGTTGCACGACACGGGTGCACAAACTTACATGCAGACAGTACATTCATACACATACAGAAATAAATAAAATTAATAATAAAAAAAAAATTAAAAAAAAATAAAATAAAATAAAATGCTACTATTCTCTGTCTTCCTTATTCTCTAGATTATAAATGTTTAAATTGAAGATTGGGTATGGTAAATTGTAATATGGTTCTTCTAGTCCAGACATACTGGTAGGCATCATAATAGGAAAAGTAACTCAGACTTATCAGCCTCTTATTTAATATAAATTGTCAAGCTATAAAATTTAAAAGGTCAAAAGAAATATCAAAAATAAATAAGTAAACAAACAAAAACAAATAGAAGATCTCCAAAGGATGTTCTAAAAGGAAAAATGTCATCCAAAACAACAACAATAACAACAACACCTCTTGTTTTACAGACAGGTGGTCAGAAAGGGTACCCCTGAAAAAAATGTATACAGGTCATGAAAAACCAAAGAAAAATTTTCTTTATATGTATTATGTTAGTAAATTGCTTTGTGCTGCTTAAATTTACAGAGAGGCTGTCTTTGGAGCTGGGATTCAAGCCTCCTTATCTCTAAATGTCCTGAAGACCTCTCTCTGGAGCCAGCTGGCCATCTGACTCTGTGTCAGGGGAAAGGACCACAGAACAGCCAAAGAGAAAAGGCATTATATGCTTGGAGATGACTAAAGACCAGCCATTTCCATCAGAGGCTGCTGTTATTTGTCTCTCTCGTGATATAGAAATGTCTGCAATAAGAGCAACTAATGGAATGCTCTATCTTGCCACAATAATGGAAAAAATAAGTAATAAAGTCTAATACAAATGTAAAAATAAATACTGAGATTAATTTAATTACTTGGAAAAAAAGGAAAAGAAAAACAGTAAATAAAAATTCCTCAACAATGACTAAGAATGATCATGTTGGTGGATTTGAAACTTCCAACCCAGAAGTAGACGTGCCCCTTGGATTTTTGTAGGAGATTTAATCAATCAGCATTTTACAAAGAGCCAGATATTTTGGACAAATGTGGATAACTTCCGTAAAAATTTTCTGATGCTAATACAATCTTAACTACTTTACCAAATAAGATACAGAGTAGCAGGTACTTCCGGAAAGACCATTACAAGAGGCAACATTTTCTTTTTTTAATTTTTTTATTAAAATTTTTTTCAAAGCCAATTTTTTATTGAAGCTTTGTGCATTTCATACAAAATTTCAAATCAAATCTAGACCCATGCCCCCCTCTCTGGCCCCCCACCCCACCAGAGCTCATACATTCTGCCAGACATATTTTCATTTTTTTCCCAGTCTCTCTCAAAATTCTGAATGCAGAAGTTTACTGTTTTGAGCAGAAGTTCACCATTTCAGTCAGTTCTTTGACCCAGTCTTTTTCTTGTTGTTGTTGTTGTTATTGTTGTTACTCCTTCCAATATGCATCACTCCAAAATATGTATATATGCATGCCACATATATCATAGGTTTTAGCATCTTCAGCTTATGATTTTTTTTCTTTATGAGGCTGAAAGATGTCATGTTTGAAGGCTCCTCCTTGGCAAGCCCAAACCACCATCAGTTCTGCCCTTGTGCTCTACACTGGGGTTTTCCTTTCCCATAGTAGGCAGCATTTTCTAAGACACCTACAGACTTTGGCTTCTATCGTTATCTGCTTTGTCTAGGCCTGGGACTGAGCTCAAATAGCCTTTATGACTTGAATGCCCATGAAGGCTTCAGGGGTCCTGGCTGTACCTTCTGCATGTGCCAGTGGGCATGCTTATTATTGAAAGTATGTGAGTTTCTTATCAAATACATTGGTTGGTACTTCTTCATCTACTAAATGTTATAAACATCAATCTGAAAATGTTTTGCCATGTGTCTAGCAAACCTAAAGCATGGATTTGGTAAACCACTCTCTAACCTATAAAGAAAAAGATTGTTTTGATTGTCTTATGTTTTCTAGAAGGTTTATCAGAAAACTCACAGAGCCTCAAAGCTCCACAATATAAACACAGAAATATTTTCTATGTATATAAATTAGATTCGAAGTTCTATTAATGCGGTAACGTTATACAATATTACCTACTGAGCAAACGATTGTCAACTTTGTGAGTTCAACTTTGCCTACTTACAGAAAGTCATTACAAATGGCCTTGTTAACTATGGATATTCCTTAATATAAAAGAACAAAGCAGGTGACCCACACCTGAATAGTTGGTCATTCTTCCTAGTCCATTATATGCAATATACTATGACTTTATCACCCCCAGGCTCCTGGACTTAGGGAGGAATGGGATATATATCAACTAAAAAGGGATGAAGAAAGGGGTGTAACCCATAACCCATATGGCTAATGAAAGATCATCAACCATACTGGATAAAGTCTTTATAGTATAGCTATTCTTGGGTCACCCATAGTTTGTTGACAACTCTGAAAATCTGCTGTGTGGGTAAACTCAATAAACTCATTGATTCCTTGTGATAAATTTAATGCAATCAAACATTTGTTTATCAAAATGCTATGATTTATGATACTTAAAATTCTTAGGAGTTCATTAGCCATAATTAAGTGTAATGCAGTTAAAAATTCTGGATTTGAGAAATGTATTTGGGGAATGCATCTTATAAAATAAGCTACTTTTAGCTATAATATAAATTTTGTTCATTGTCACTTGTAAATAGAAATGCAAATATACATAGTATTTTTTTTAACATGGTATTCTTTAAAATAACAGGATCCTTGCCTTGAAAGCATTAAACACTTAAGGTAAATCAATGTCAAAAGTCAAAAACAAACATTAAGGTTAGTAACCAAAATTACTGCTTCACTAATTCTAAAACACTAATAATGTTTACAAGGCTTATTAAAAAAATAGCAGAAGAAAGCTTGAGTTTTCATGGGTATATTGTCTTTAAAAGCCCATATGGAGATCATAATGGGGGTTACCAGGAATCTCAGTAATAACAATTTAAAAGTTTGGGAGTAGGCAGGCACAAGTGTGGCTCTCCCTGTTGCACAATAAAGCCCTGAAGTTTTAAAAAAAAGTTTTTTTTAACCTAAACTTTATTTTAAAAGTAGTTGAGCTGGGTGTGGTGGTGCATGCCTTTAATCCCAGCACTCGGGAGGCAGAGGCAGGCGTATCTCTGTGAGTTCAAGGCCAGCCTAGTCTACAAAGTGAGTTCCAGGACAGCTGGAGCTACAGAGAAACCCTGTCTCAAAAAAAAAAAAAAAAAAAAAAAAAAAAAAGTAGTTGAAATTGCCAAATCAATGTGACTTTTTGAGCATTTGATAACCATACCTGGAAGCCTATACCAATATGGTTAGAGGTATGTATGTAAAGGGATAATATTTTGCCTAGTGCCCTTCAAAGTCACAGGACTATGGGGCATCTCTAAAATCATCCATTAAATACGATGGATCACCTGACTTCTTTACTCTTTTTTTTTTTTTTATTTTTGAGACAGGGTCTCCCTTTTAGTCCCAGCTGGCCTGGCGCTCACTCTGTAGACCAGGCTGGCCTTGAACTCACAGAGAGCCACCTGCCTCTGGCTCCCAAGTGCTGGGATTAAAGGCATGCATCACCATGCCCAGCTTTCTTTACTCTTTTATATTATACTCTTGTCATAGATTTGGTAGAATTTGCTACAGCTGACTGGCTGTATACTGGCAGAATTCTATTGGAGCTTCTTTACTTATATATGTCTTTTAAGTATCCTCCATTGCCATTCTTATTAAATGAACCCCCATAATGTTGCTACTATTTCTATTATGCCTCTTAACCCAAGCCATTTGTCTGAGAGAATTTCCCCACACATTCTGTCCTTGAGAGAATCTCAAGACAGGTCATTTATGAGTAGATCATACCTTCTGTGTCAGAATACACTCCATTATGAGGGACATTCTTGTCTGTTTATCTGCTTTGAGGAGTGACCCCACCAGAGGGATGGTATGTTTCAATGGCCCTGTGCTTTTTGGATGCTACATGGCATGAGTCAGTTCTCAATATCTAAATGGCCTGCCCTATAAAGGGGACAGTGCTCTATCAAAAGAAAAACAGTATTGTTAGAAACCAGATCTTCAGGTCCCTACACTCCCTAGATGATTGTGGGATATCGACCTGAGACCGGTCACCTCCGCTCCCATTACCACAAGTCCTGACTTCACTACTGTGCTGTGTAAGTTTTTCGGCCTAAACCTTAAACTTCCCTCTATAGGTCAAAACCTCTTTGTAGACGTGACAGAGAAAATTACCAAAGATCTTAGCATTAACAATTGTTAAATATGTAGAGATGCCCTAATGAATAAAAAAAAAAAAAAGCCCTAAATAGGAATGAGCCTAGATGCTTAGTCCATGTTAGAGTGCAGTCAAAATCTCACTGGATAACTTGAGAGACCCCGAGACTGGGTCCACACATCAGAGGCACTTAGAGAAAAAACTGTTCTGGAACACCTTCTGGTGGTTAGGTAGGCCTACTTGGTTTGGGCTTCCAGTCTAAAGGGGACAGGGACTAATTGTCTTAGATGTATGAGGTCTCAGAAGATGTGACCTCTGTTTAACTACACAGCCCTGACACTGCTCGGGTTAGCCCCATTGGAGACATTCCAAGGATCCATAAATTCTGGGCTAATCCACCCCACACTAATGAAAAAACACCAAATGGACTATTTTAAATCTATGAAGAAAAGATATATACCCATCTCCCTACCAACTGAAGTGGGACCTGTACTATTAAAATAATTCAACCTGGTTTCTTCTTATTGTCAAACCATATGGGTGGGGACCTCAGAGTCCCCTTATAGGAAAATGTAGGGTCTTTATTTAAAAAATGGTTTTCTGGGGCTGGAGAGATGGCCTAGCAATTAAGAACATTGACTGCTCTTGCAGAGGACCCACTCCGGTTCCAGGGGAATCCGTAGGCCTCTTCTGACCTCTGTGGCATTGCTCGACATGGGTGCACAAACATGCAGACAGTACATCCATACACATACAAAATAAATAAAATTTAAAAAATATAAAAAAATGGTTTTCTGCCTTTGGAGGTTTTCAAAGCTTAATTAACATAGTAATACTAATGTTAGAAATTATCTGTTAGTTCCTTGTCTGATTCTTCTCTGTAGGAGATGTATTACTTCTTCTATGGAAGCCACTGTATAATAAAGGACCATGAGAGTTATGGCTTTATATAATGTCTTAAACCAAGATAAAGGTGACACTTTGGGGATGTCATCTATGAATCCATGATTAACCTCCATCGATATAGCTAAATGGAACATTTAAGGAAAATATGGATTTTCATCCCTGTTTTCTCACCGTCTCTGTCAGCAAATTTCACTGACAAGTGTGTGGTTAAAATGCTGAGGAAACTTCCTTGATCCTGTTTGTCTCAGATGGAGACTTCTGCAATGATTTTCAGACAGAGAATTTCTTTTAACATTTGTTTTCTTTCTAAATTTATAGTAATTTGCTTGGTTTTGACACTGCATGTAAGTTTCCTTCTCACTGTATCCCAGTGCCCAAGATTTAAAAGACTGTGCTACATCCCTTCTGGGTCTGGATTTTGAGGCTCGAGCCCACTGGACCAGGCTGCAGCCTAAGTAATACCTGCTTCCTGTGCACTCCTGATGTCTGCCTGGTCTGTCCTGCAACAAGTGAAACAAGTATGCCTAATTGTTTAGTTTGCCAAATAATTGAAATAGTGGGTTAGTGTGCAAAATGAAGCAGTAAGGAGACCTTACAGCATGTCCCCTCACTGCAGATGTGACGGACTTTGACCAATTAGTAATCTCAATGCACAAGTGCTACAGAGGAAGTCTTGTGAGAAGTTAAAAATATGAATCTTATATCTGTCAGTCTCTTCACCCAGTAAAATATGTCCTGGACAATCATGCCTCTCTATCAGAAAGCATTTTGCCCCTGGTCCTGTGAGAGCTAAGTAAGCAAGCATTCTTTAAAAACACAAATATGGGGGCTGGAGAGATGGCCTAGCGGTTAAGAGTGCCGACCGCTCTTACAGAGGACCTGGGTTCGATCCCCAGCACCCACATGGCGGCCGAGAACCGTCTGAAACTCCAATTCCAGGAGAACTCCAGTTCCAGGGGAATCTGAGACCCTCTTCTGACCTCCGCGGCATTGCACGACACGGGTGCACAGACCTGCATGCAGACAGTACATTCATACACATATGGAAATAAATATAATTAATAATAAAAAAAAAATAAAAATAAAAATAAAAACACAAATATGAACATGTCTCTAGTTCACTTCTCAGATTAAAAGCTGCTTCTCACACCAGAAAGTTGTTAATTACTTTGATAGCTACCAGCAGTTTGTTTATTAAAAAAAGACTTTGTATTTTAGAGCAGTTTTAGGGTCCTAGAACAGTGAGCAGGAGACTCCCACATTTCCCACACACCCCTGCGCACACACGCAACTCCCCCTAGCTTCGCCAGGCTCTCCAGAGTGCCACGTTTGTGTCACCCGATGAACCCATGCTGATGCTCCACAATCCACAGCTTCCGTCAGGGCTACATTAGGTGTTGCACCCTCTAGGGTTTGGACATATCTATAACAAAATGTGCCTACTTTTATCTTATATAGGCAGAATATGCTGCACAATGATCTGCTCCCTCTAGTAAGCAGCCACTGATCTTTTACCATCTTTAGTTTTCCTTTTCCAGAAAAACCATGTAGTTGGAAGCTTAGTGAGCATGTGTGTAGCCTTTTCATATTCATTCATTTCCCTTTCAGATCATTTTTTTTGTACTTTTGAGTGAGGGTCTCCCTGTAGCCCCACCTGTCCTGGAACTCTCTATGTAGACCAGGCTGGCCTTGATCTCATAGAGATCCACCCTCCCCTGCCTCCAGAGTGCTGGGATCAAAGGCCTGTGGCATCATGCCTGGGTCTTCCTCCAGATCTTTGAATGGCTTTCTTCTTCATTTCTCTTTAATGTTGCGTAGTATTTCATTGTCTGCTGTCCAAATGTCCACCAGTCATTATTCATTCACCCACCAAAGGACATCTCAATGGCTCCTGAGTTTGGGTAGTGATTATGAGTTAGGGCTTTCCTGTGAACATAAATTTTCAACTTCTTTGGGTATAGATCAAGGAGTGTGATTGTGGATGAGAGTGTTATTCAGTTTTGTAAGATTTTATGTATTTGTGGATCACTAATGTCTAAATGTTTAGGTTTGATATATGTGCATTATTTATTTGCAAATAAGTGATTTATTAAATATTTTTCTTAAAAAGAAAAGAAACTGTCAAACTGACTTCCATGGCGGCTATACCAATTTCTAGTTCTACCACCAGTAAATGGGAGGGGTTTCTTGTTTCTCCCCATCCCCTGCAGCATTTGCTATTGTCTCTGTTCTAGGGCTTTGCTATTCTAATAGAAAAAAAAAAAAAAAACAGTGTTATTTTACCGTTTGATTTTCATTTGGCTGATGACATGTAATGGGAACTATCTTTTATTTTTTTATTTTTTATTTTTTAAAAATTTTATTTATTTTTTATGTGTATGAATGTACTGTCTGCATGTAGGTTTGTGCATCCATGTCGTGCAATGCCACGGAGGTCAGAAGAGGGTGTCAGATTCCCCTGGAACTGGAGTTAAAGACTGTCCTTAGCCACCATGTGGGTGCTGGGGATCGATCGAACCCGGGTCCTCTGCAAGAGCAGTCGGTGCTCTTAACCGCTAGGCCATCTCTCCAGCCCCATGGGAACTATCTTTTCTTATGTTTATTTTCCATTTAAATATCTCATTTGGTGTGGTATCTTTTGAGTTCTTTTTTTTTTCTGTAATGGTGACTGAACCCAGGGTCTTGCACATTTTAGGCAAGCACTCTACCACTAAGCACCATAGCCCACCCCCTATATTTTTTCTGTCTTTTAAGTTCAGGACAGCTGGGGCTACAGGGAGACCCTATCTCGAAAAGACCAAAAAAAAAAA